>CAHIKZ030001366.1:392500-530361 GCA_903632075.3 Acanthosepion pharaonis | reverse complement strand
TCTCTTCCCTTCAAACAATTTAGTATGCACATTTTGCGGTTACCAGTTTTATAGATAGGGATTAACGAGTTACAAGTCCCTAGGGCATCATCTCTACACCTTCCATCTTCTTCAGCTGTTAGCAACATGAATTTCCTTCTCCCCGAATTTAAAGCTATGTATTCTGTTTACACCTTCTACCTTGCTATCTTTCACAAACCTTGATCTCTTTTGGGGTAGGGAATGGTTAAATTTATAACCAGGTATATCTCGAATATACTCTCTCTATCTAACAACGGAATAGATATCACTACCAATAGTCGTCTATTTTCTAACAAGGTCACACATCCTAGTGCATTATAATATTTCCACAATTCTTTGGTGGGGTCCACTGGCAGCCTTACATGGTGGGGTATATCGGCCTGTATTCCGAGTAGCGCTTCCCTTAGGTGACCCGGGTTTACTATGCTTGGGGAGAGGTGTCCCAATGACAGCATGTCTAATTGCACTCTTACATGTTCCAGCAAGGTCGTCAACGACTGACTAGTTTGTCGTACCTTATTCGTAATTGTCATCAGTTGGAAATATTTTTGCATGAATCCGCTCATTTCCTGTAATTCGATCATTACAGTTTCTGTATCATTAATTACCTCTTGTCTCAACCTTGCCATGTTGTCTATTAACCAATTGATTCTGGCTCTATTTTTGGCCACTTCTAACCTTGTCACATTTAATATTGTCACACTCTCCCTTGCCACCTGAGCAAGCGTCCTCTGGTTTACTTCCACTTCTCCCAGTTTCCTTCTTATGAATTTAACGTCATCTTCAGTCACTGTTCCAAACAGGACACTTAACGCTTTTCCCACAATCGGAACTACTGATCTCTTTTCCCGCGTCTGCAGTAACTCTATTCCTTTCAGGTAGTTTTGCATGTCCCTCCATTGAGCCTCTATCATAGTGGCCTCTGATTCTAGGGAGTGTAATAAACTAAGATACCCTCTTTCCTTGGGATAATCTTGTCCTACTTTCAACCGGGCTGCATCCAGCTGCGTTAGCTCATTTCTTAACTTATTTAGTAGCGACTCGTATGGTTTCAAATCTATCACAAATGTGATCAACCATTTAGACCTGGTTATTATTACTTCACTCGTCTTTTTAAAAATGGTGTTTCGGCTGTGCTTCCCAGCTTCCGCCATCGTCACCATCATCGTGGCTACCATCATCATCGTCATCATCAACCTTTTCATCTTGATCATTCTTGCAAGGTAACAAAATTCTCTTGTTGTTATTCTTCACAACCATTCAGTCTTGCTCGATTCATCACTCAATTATTCCATAATTTCTTACTAAGTTCAGCTCTTCCCTCCTCTAACTAACTTCTAGCAGACAGAATGGCCCGGACAGAAGTGCGTGGCGCTCACTCCAAAGGTCGTACTTCGTGACACCACTGATGGCCAGTCAGCAATGCCAATAATCTTCTTCCGTCCTTCGTGAGGTGCAGCTCGCGACTCCATCCCCTCCATCCCCATCCACCGCAGTCAGCCAGCAGGTTTTTGGATGAGCCAGTGTCGTTATCTTGTCGACACTGAATGCTTCTATTCTGCACATCCTTCTTATTCTACTGAGATTTGGGGTTCTTCACCCTTTTTGATCTCATCTTCCGAGGTGGTCCCTTCTCAACCTCTAACCTTCCCTCTGTGTTTAATTCCCGTCCAGGAGGTGTTTTGTCCTCTTCTTCATCCCCTGATTCTTCCTTCTGTTTAGAGTCCTCGCCCTGGACGTCTTTAATACCTCTTGACTCTATGTCTAGATCTCTCCTGTTCCTTAGCTTTTCCTTGAGCTGGGAAAGGGGTATTTGATCCTCTTCCTCCCACTCGCTGGGCCCTTCGTCCTGTTCAGGGTGCCTCTTTTTAGAGCTTTCGACTGCTTGATTGGATCTCCTCGTTTTTCTCCTCCTTTTCTTTGGACATGGGGGTGCGATAGCGACTTCACAGGGTCTTCTCTGCACCAATTCAGTCGACGACTGAACATCGCTGATCCCCGCCGAGGGTTCCAACTCCGTCACTCGGATCGCTTCGTCTACCTGGCCAAGTCGATCTATCTCCTCATATTCTTCAGAATCTTCCTCCGTCTCCATTTCTTCCGGCTCAACCAGAATTACCTTCCTTGTCCTTGTCTTCTTAGGCCTCGGCTCGCTCATTTCCAGGTTAGCTATTTCAGCCTTCTTCATGTCATTGGCATGGACCCTCATTGCTCGTCCTGCCACTTGATCCCATATTACATATGATACTGGACCCGTCTGCTCTACTATCCGGTAGTACGGTTCCCATCTTTGGTCCAGCTTTCCTTCTCTCTGGTGGATTTTATAGTAGACAGGGTCTCCAACCTTCAATTCTACTACCTTTCTTCCAGCATTCACTCTCTCATTTCTTTTCTTCTGGGCCCTCTTTATTCTTCTGGCCTGTACAAATATTTTATGTTGTTGTTCCAGCAATAGCTGATGATGATCTTCTCCCATATACTTTCTTCGGGGCTTCAATAGGTTATCCACAGGCAGGACCACATCTCTGCCAAACAACATAAAGTAAGGAGAAAATCTGGAGGTTTCGTTTATCGTAAACCTCACGGCCGCCAGAGCCTGCGTCAAATACAAGTCCCAATTTCCAGTGTTCTCTCTGATCAGCTTGGCCAATACATCTCCTAAGGTTCTATGAAACCTTTCCACTTTAGCATTTCCTTGGGGGTGATATGGAGATGTTTTTACGTGCTCTATATTCAAACCCGTCAGAACTTCTCTCATTATGCTGTTTATATTCTCCGTGCCATTATCTGTTACCAATTGCACAGAGCCGCCATACCTAGGGAAGATTTTACTTATTATCAACCCGGCCACAGTTCTAGCCTTTTTGTCTAGTACTGCAAATGCCTCAGGCCAATTTGTTAGCCAATCGACAAAACTCACTATATAGTTGTTTCCTTGTGCAGTTTCCCCATATGGTCCTGATACATCCATACTCACTTTCTCGAAGGGGAAGTTCGGCACGTCCGTCTCCTCCTATGGTGCCATTTCCTGCCTTCTGCTCTGCGACTGGCACACTACGCAGCTCCGAACATAGTTAGTGACCTCTCCGTACAGTTTGGGCCAATAGTACTTTCTTCCTATAAGATCACATGTCCTATCAATTCCCATGTGACCCAACCACTCATGGCACTGTTCCAATATCTCTGGTCTTAAACTTTTGGGCACATATAATTTGGGCTTGACTTCTTCAACCCTGCCTGAGAAGTAATACAGCCTTTCCTCTATTATGGCATACTTGGTGGTCTCTCCTGCCTTTACCTTTTCTCTCAGAGCAGCTATTTCACTGTCTGCCTGCTCCTTCTCAATTCCTTCTGTCCAGTAGGGATCGGTTATTATCTGTGCGTCCCCTTCTTCGTCCGATTCTAACATAGGGCGGTCTTTTAGCTTGTTAGAGTTAATTACTCCTATTCTATAAGCTTTATCATCTACTCCCTGCTCTACTTTTACAGATCTTTCTTCCAGTTGTTTCGGTATTCTTGAGAATAAATCTGCGCACGTGTTTTCCTTCTCTGCCATTAACCTACCCTTTCTCGACACTGCCGTCCTAGGGGGTGGCCCTACATCTCCCTCCACCACTATTGTTGTCTCTTATTCTGGTGGGCATCCCAATGGCGCTCTCTCGCCATTCACTATCAAGACAGTGGGGTTGAACTCTATCTGGGCCCTCTGGCTCCGTAGCCAATCTTCTCCCAAGATTGCCTCCGTACACAGGTCGGGGCTTACGTAAAAATTTTGGGTGCTTCTTAATTTCCCAATCCTCACCGGGAGCCTCACCATCCCTTTTTATCTTCAGGGGGCTCCATCTGCTTGCGTGACCTCTATGTCCGCTTCCCGTAACCTACTCTTCCGTTTCACCCGCCTGTATGCTTCCTCTCTCAGCAATGAAACAGGTGCTCCTGTGTCTACCAGAGCTTTCATCGCCTTACCCCCTATCTCTGCTCTACAGGATAGCTCCTTCTCTTGCGTCAGCGAAGAGAACACTTGAGCTTTCCTCTTCCTGGGTTCCCACCCTTGGGTCAACCCAGCCATAGGCGCCGGTAACAATAAATCACCTTCATTATTCTCACGAGGTGGAGTTCTGCGCCCCCCGCACCTGGGCGGCCCCGGCCAGACCTTTCCCAGTCTCCCGCGGCTGTTTCGAAGGATACAGCTTCTCTTCAAGTGTCCTGGTCTCCTACAAAACCAGCACCTTCTTGCCGGACAGTTCGCCGCAAAGTGGCCCGCCTGACCACATGTCCAACATTTTGCTCTTTTTCTTTTCAACTGGGCTAACCTCCCGTTTACTCCCGGGGGGACGTGTCCTCTACCCAAGCGGTTCGCCCGACCACTGGTCCAAGCTTTTATTTCCCTTCTTTTTAACTGGGCCACCCTCCCTGTTAATTCCGGTGCGGCCCACTGGCTTTTCCCTGGTCCTGTCTCTTGGGATCGGCCTTCTTTGTTAATATCGCTGGGGCACTTTTCCTCAGCCCGCACCACTTGGCCAGGTGTCCTTTCTTTCCACACCTGGTGCACCTGTCCTGTTCGAAGTCTGGGGGCAACCCCCAATTCGTCGGACATTCCGCCGCCCTGTGGTCCTCATGCCCACAGGTCCAGCAGACCAGCCCGTATCCACCCGGCGTGGGCTTATAAAACCCATGCCTGGTTGACCATGCCTTTCTATCGGGGTCTTCTTCCCACACCTCAGGCTGATCTACTTATAATTTAACCTTCTGATTCCACGCGGGTGGTCTTCCGCCTACCCCCCTTCTTCCGGCCTCCTCACTTAGTATCTGTTTCCTTCCACACCTTTTCACCTTTTCTCATACGCCCTGGCTTTCCTTGATCAGCTCTATTGCTGCCGACAGTCTCAGCGGTCCCTCTTTCAGCATGTCGTGATGAACACGCTCGTCACTTAGTGCCTCCACATACAGGTCTGCTAGTTTAGCCTGCATGACCGCATTGTCTCTAACCACTTCCGGGAAGGCCAATGATGAGAGCTTCCCCGCTCGGGCCCCCAATTCTCCAGGGATTTCGTCTCGCAGCTGTGTCAGCTTTAGGAGGGCCCTCATGGCCTCTATAGCCGTGTCCTCGTCGGCGAATTCCTTGGTCAATAGTCCCTTTAATCTTTCCCAAGACAAGTGGGGTTGACTCTCCAAGAGCCCCTTCATAAATTCAGACGCTTTCCCTTTTGTGGCATCGTATGCCAGATACAGGGTTTCGTGGTCTGTAAGTTCGTAAATAACTCGGCTCTTCTCCAGGATTGCCAACCAGTTTTTGAAATCTTTCCCACTGCCGTCAAATGCTGGGACCCTCGGTCCACCCATCAACCTTCTTAGGTCAGCTGACAACGCTTGTCTAACCACCTCTTCATCCCCCACTGCTCTATCTGAATCATAGTCCGACATATTTAAAGAGAAAGACAATCTACGCAGCAACAATCGAGGTTGGGAAATCAAACAAAATGTCCTACCTTACAGACGATTCTGTTCTCGTTCCTCTCGGTCCCGGGTCGTTTTGAGTGCTATTCGAAATTTCTCAGCAACAGCGGTCGATCCAGGATCCTGTCCTGCTGTCACGGTACTAATTGTGGCAGTGGCTGTCTCAGGGTTTTATCCTGGTCACGGCACCAGATGTGACGTGGCTGCCCCAGGTTCTGATCCTGGTCACTGCACCAGTTGTGACGTCGTCCCCTGGTCGCAGCGCCAACTGTGACGTTCTAACCTTTTGGTGATTCGGGTGGGAATCTGGTTAGATTTGATATCAGCCTCGCCGTTCCCAACTCGCTTCCAACGCCTGGTTACCAAGGTAACTGCACTGATCTCCAGTCTGCCTACCCACGTTGTGTATTGATCTTAGACAGACGAGATCAAACAGGGTTGGGGCCGTAATGCAAATTGAGTTCAACGGGGTGATAACACACAAATATGCATAAAAAAATAAAATGAAAACTCAAAATTTCAAAGTATCAAAGAAAAAGGTAACAAACTTTATGTCTAGTTGTTCGATACATAGGACTGCATCTATCTCCCGACCCGTTCTGTGGATTGTGACACGTCGCTTTCGCTAGGCAAGTTTTAACGCTTCAAGTTGTCTGCTCTCTAAGAAATTTGTGTTTCGGTGTGTCTTTGGACGAAAGTCGAAAAACTTATTTCTGTGGTCTGGTTCTAAGTCGCTCTTCAAAATAATTGTTCTTGGTTGAAGAGGAGTCCAAAATTTTGCGTGAATCTTGGTCAGCTATCTTGAGGCGGCTTCAACTCTGGAAACTCATCTCAGCCGTAAGGGCACGAACTGTCTTCTGCCCGCCAGGGTCCGAACGTACTGTCTTCTGCCCGTCAGGGCTCGAACTACTGGACACTCATCTCTGCCGTCCGGGACTGACTTACTGGGCACTCATCTCTGCCGTCCGTGGCTGAACTACTGGGCACTGATCACTGCCGTCCAGGGCTGAACTGTCTTCTGCCTGCCAGGGTCCGAACGAACTGATTTCTGCCTGTTGGGGCCTCGTTTTTATTGACGCCGTCAAAAACCGGGTTGGGTCTGTTGGCGTCGGGGAGTTCCTCGATAATTCTAAATACATATCCTCTTTTATTTCTGGTTAGGGATTTTCCACTCTTTTCCATTTTTGGTAACTTTTTTCTCACTCCCACTTTCTCACCATGCTTCTGAGGGGCGTGAACTGCCCTCCCCACTTCTTCATAGCGGCTTCTCATACTTATACTCTGGATGGGGGCGTCGACAGTCTTCTTCGTGCGTCACGTGACCACTCTCGGCCAATGAGGTCTTGGTCGGGTATCTTTCCTCCTCCTTTGTGCGTCATGTGATCACCACTTAGCCAATGACGTCTTAGTCGGGCGTGAATAACCCGCGGCTTTGTTTTGGAAAAGAAATACCTTGTTTAACTAAAAAAATTAATGATCTCTCCTCGTTCTCTTTTTCTTTCTTTCAAATCGCCGTTATCATGAACGGATAATGTGACAACTCTTTGTTCAACACGTGGCGTTTGTCAAGCAGTTTATCGCTAATGCATCAGACGGCTGGATTTTCCGACATGGTCTCAGAAAGGAATTTTCTCCAAGTTTTCAGCCAGTCTGACGTCTCCGAGGCAGCAATAAAAACATTTCTTATTCCATTCATTTTCCTTCGGTTCATGTGTCTGATAACAAAATTTTATTATCGCAGGGCAAAAGTCTTTTTTGTCGAAAAGAGCTTAACTAGTGAGACTACTTGTGTGGGATTTTAATTTTCCATACCCAGCTAAGGATCCAAGCTACACCTGTGTTTTGTCAATTGTCAAAATCTAACGTTTTCAAGTGGACTTTTTTGGTGAACATTTCTTGATAACACAATTCCATTCGGGCAGGACAAGTGGGGAAATCGGTCAATGCTTGCTCGCAGGTGGCCTTTAATCTTGATAGTAAGATGCCTTCTCGTACCAATAGTTTAGATAACACTTCCCTACCCACTCAATCTCATTGTCATGGTAATGACACTCCTTTCGGCATTTGTCACTTATCCAAAATAACCCCTTTTTTTTATTGCCTCTTTAGCCGTGTGTGTGTGTTCGCCTATGATCCGTCTCGCATTACTTCTTCCTTCCTTTCTGCTTTTCTTTCCTTTTCCCTTTTTGCCTTTCTTTTTCTGCCTGGATGCATGGTGCCACACTACTCTATTCCTTATCTACATAAATGACCTTCCTGACGTCATAAATTACCAAGTTGGCATCTACGCGGATGACACCACAATTTATTCCTGCCTCAAAAACAAATCTAGTGTCGCTGACAAAACTAACCTGGCCGTGCGTCTCGAAAAGTACCTCCAATCGGTTGTGAACTGGGGCAGGAATTGGCTGGTCAACTTTAATGCGTAAAAAACAAAATTGCTCTCTATTAATCACCACAGAGATCCTTCCCTGCTCTCCAATAGAATGTCTGACGCTCAACTTCTCGAGAGCACCTCTCTGCAGCTGCTCGGTCACACGTTGATGGCTGACCTGAGATGGAAGAAATACATTGAGTCAATTGCTTCATCCACTGCAAGAAAAGTTGGCTCCCTGTGCCGCGCCAGGAAATTTTTCTCCCCGGAATCGATCCTCCAGATCTACAAATCAACAATTCACCCTTGCATGGATTATTGCTGCCATATATGGTCTGGTGCACCTTCTGTTTGCCTCGGGGTTCTTGATAGGCTCCAGAGGCGGATATGCAATATAATTGGCCTTGCTCTGGCATCTCGTCTACAGTCACTTTCTCACAGACGCGCCATTGCCTCTCTCTGCCTTTTTTACAAATACTTTGATGGCAATTGCTCCGAGGAGCGGCATTCGCTGGTTCCCAGACTTCATGAATTCAAGCGCCCTACGAGGCTAGCATCCCGCTCTCACCCTTTCACTGTCGAAACTCCTAAATGTAGCCGTCTCTTCTACTCTAATAGCTTCATGTCTTGTACCTCTCGCCTGTGGAACTCCCTTCCCTATTCCAGTTTCCCTGAGAGCTATAATCTCCAGCTATTCAAATGTAATGTCAATCGATATCTCCAGTTGCTTTCATCTATCCACTATCCTTCTCCTCATCCTTTCCTTTATCACCCCTATCAGATCTTACTCCAAATTTTCTGTAACCCCTTGCGTCCTAGTGGCTTCCCGCCTTGCTTTGGGTGAAACACTTAAAAAAAAACAAAAAAAAACATGATTATGATGATGATTAATAAGGACTTACTGACTATTGCTCTACGGCAGGATAGTAATTTCAATCTGTATATATCATTTTACATACATGACATGAAATGATAAGCAAAGTAGAAAGACCTTCCAATTAATGTTGACAGTGACAAGTTGAATCATTTGGAAGTCATTTTTCTATTTATTCAAGGACATAAATTCTTATTACTGTAGATATATGAAAAGTAAAATCGTTCATCTTCGGAAATACGGAACAACAACTGCACAATAATAAAACAAAATGGCATTTCTGTCTTTAAAAAAATGATGGCAATGATTAATATTCGTGCCCATCAAAAACGAAACCAAAAAAACAAAAAACAAAAAACGATGTGTCAAATGGATCACAAAAAGGGTTTATCTAAAAAGTCTCCCGCAAGCAAGACTCTTGCCATGAGCCGTCGGTTGTATCTAAACGTAGCCAATTTCTTTTTAGTTTAGGATTTTCTTTCTTGCCACCTCCGCTATTATTATTTTATTTTTTGCCGAAACGAGTTTTACTTTTTATTTATTTAAAATCATTTTCAGACTGAATTTTCAAAGTAACTAGAGACAATGAATGAAATAAACTGAAAGAGGGACAGAGAAGGAAGAAAAGATGGGAAGAAGAATTCGTAAGATAGGAGAAAGACTTAGTACTTTTGCCATGATGTTTCGAAACGGAAATTCCATGTCGGTTTTACAGTATTGCTTTAGGTATAGCCATAGAACCTATTGAAGAAAAAGATATTCCAACAGTTTATTATTTCATTTGCTCTTTGAGGTTTTAGAAGGAAGCTCGAAGATCAACTTAAGAATTATCATTCAAACAAGCCAATTGCTCTTCTATCAGATGAGAATGATGCAAAATCTCTTGTTTCATATAAATTCACAGCTTCATTGTTGAAAATATTCTTTCTGAAGTTCTGTGTCCTGTTGTCTGAGAACCATCAGCATCACATTCCTCAATAAATGCTTTCAAGGGCGCCAAACATGTTTTGGAGTTCTCTTCAAGCAACAAAGCCTCGAAGAGAATTGCAGGCATTTCTTTTTATGATCAAAAATTAGCGATAAAAAGATGAGTAAAACTATACAATGCTAGTGTAAGGAGAAATAAAAAACGAATTAACAAAGAAAAATATTCAAAAGAAATTCAGAGAAAAAATATGAAAGCCATCTTAAAGGTAAGATTAGAATAAATGTGAATTCACAGGAAGCAAATTCAAAGACATTATGAAATTTAGTACTGTAGTGGTGCCTATTACAATATCAAAGTGTTTATGTATGTGTGTATTAAAATACCAACAATGCTATTCTTTTTTATTGTTCATTTTTAATGAGTGTTAATCAAAATAAACAAAATAGATTCTACATAAAGAATCAAAGGAAAAAAAGGCAAGCATTTCTTTGTGGAAAGCTGTTTGCAAAACAGGGTGAATGAAAAGTTGACCCTAATCTCGTAACAAACACCATGCCATAGTGGAAGTGAGCTCAATTCTATATGCTTCATAGATTCAGGAATTGTTTCGAACAAAACCATATGCAGGCTTTATATTTGCACTAAAATTGCAGAAAATTGTACTTATAACCGTATCATGTTGCAACACCGGTTCTCCCGCAATCAACTAAATTAAGCAATGTTGAATTGCTCAATACTCAGATGGGTGTTCGCTGGAGTACACCACTAGGTGCTCTATGTAAGTTACACAACTCGCCTAAAAAGTCAGCAATGAATACAATTTTACTGCTCATATCAACAGAAACCCTCGGTCCTTGGAGATGCTTCTAGAATGACATGTCCAATGACCTAGCTGGATTTGGGTGAGACTGTCAGTGAGTTAGAAAATAGTGACGTCTTTACTCTCTGTATTAGTCGCACAAAGGGAAAAGATGAGCTAGTTTATTGTTTTCATTTTTGATTACTATTTAATTTGAAAATTTCATATGTATGGTTTGTGAAACGATTAAATAACCCACTGCTACGGTATCAAACGAGTTCCTTTTTTTTAAATGATTCCTCTGATCTAAAAGGTTTCGAATCAAGGGTCAATAGTTATCTATCCTTCTCATCCTCATCATTTGCACTTCCACTGTCATCCATTTATGTAACTTGATCAAGAGAAAATGTAAGGCAGTACCAGGAAATTGTTACACTGTTAATCAAATGTAAGGCAGTACCAGGAAATTGTTACACTGTTAGTCAAAATAGGTGAAATCTCATATATGAGATTATTTGTTTACTAATAAACTTGTCTAAAATCATTCTGTAAAATATTTTTTAAAAGTTATGGACAATATTTTAATTTGGCAAATTCAATTAATTATATATATATATATATATATATATATATATATATATATATATATATATATATATATATATATATATGATAGGTAATAGTCCGTTGTTATATAATCCAATGCAATCATAATAATATAAAATATTAAAACCGATCCAAGAAAAGTGCTGAATGTACTTTGTTATAACAGATCATATAAGTTACATAAAAGAAAATTCCAAATTTGTATTTTTACTTTCAAACTTCTGAGTTGAAAGCCCAAGGTGGTCGAAATAGATATTCTGATGAGGTAAATTTGGATTTCTATTTATTTATACACAAGCTCTGATTAATTGATCCTTATTTATGTCAGACATTACTCGATCTATTGCAGCTTTAAGAGAGTTTTTAGTGTTATGAGGCTGTTTATTAACCTCCTTCTCAACGACGCTCCACAAATAATAATCTAGTGAATTGAGATCTGCAGAGTTAGGAGGCAAATGTTGGGTGTGATGTGGTCATACAAATGGTCAGCCATCCATTCTTGTGTTTGTAGAGCCTTGTGGGATGGAGCTAAGTCTTGAGGGAATATGTAAGGCCTGCTGTTGCATATGTTGTCAATCCAGGGCTTGACAACTGTTTCTAGAATCTCAATGTAAACAGCAGCATTTACTCTAAGACCTTGTGAGAAAAAGTGGTGTCATAACATGTCCGTCATTGCTAACAACAACCAATACCATAACACTTGAAGGAAATTTTGTGCACATCACTCTTGGCACCTCAGAAAGATTTGAACAAATCCATTTGTCATTTCTTCTTTTAAGTTTTTGATCTTGATCAAAATTTTTCTCTTCTGAAGGAATTTTAAGTTTGTTTAAAAGCCTTTTGGATCTGTTTAAACGGCTTTCTTTTGTTTTTGTTTTTTTTTTTTTTTTCAGACATAAATTGACCTCTCTTCATCACGTAGGACTTGTATCAAATGTCTTCATGAACACTCCTGATTGTCTTTTCAGACACATGCAGCTTTTTGGCAGTTGACCTCATTGATTGACCTCAGTTTTCATCAATTCTCTGCTTGACTTCCTGAATAAATTCGGATGTCCTCACTTTATCAGAACGTGCAGAATGTCTTTTACGTTTTGATACAGACATTGGGGAACTGTCAGCGTCTTCTACCTCTTTTTGTATCTTGTGGACAAACGATCTTGCAATTCTGAGGAAACGTGCAATATCCAAATCGCTATGATCAGCCATTAATGCCACAATCACAGCATGCCTTTTCATTTCATTTGTTATCATAGGGTTTGTCATTCTTGATTTCTGAAAAATAAAAGCATTAGAAATTAGTGGGAAGAAGTATTAATCTTAAATCTGTATGTCCTTAAATAGCAGCAGCACCCTGTATATAAATTGCTAATTTCATATGAAGAGAAACAGAAGGAATACTCCATATATTCCAACATCCAAGATTCCCCAGCCTTGTATCATAATTCTGTATGTTACAGAATAAATATCTAAGATTCATTCATAAATCCAGCAACTCATATTGAGATAATGAGAAACCTTATAAGAAAGTGTAAATGATATTTGTTTTGGTATAGAATTTGCATGCTTTGAAAAATTCAGCAATTCATACTAAAAAGATTGTATTTTCTACTGAATAAAATGCTCAATTTAGAAAAATTAACTCTCCTTCTATTCATATTAATATAAGATAAACTGTCAATGAAAGAGCAATTACCCTTTTTTTCCTAGTAAATAACATGTGTTTTGCAAAACTTGTTAAATATTGCATTTCATATTAAAATTAGCATTTTGCAAGCTTAATAGT
This sequence comes from Acanthosepion pharaonis, assembly GCA_903632075.3. Taxonomy (NCBI): domain Eukaryota; kingdom Metazoa; phylum Mollusca; class Cephalopoda; order Sepiida; family Sepiidae; genus Acanthosepion; species Acanthosepion pharaonis. The sequence goes on along the minus strand of CAHIKZ030001366.1, from coordinate 517,516 downwards.
TTGCAAGTTATTCCTGTTAAATTGAGAGAAACTAAAGAAGAAATAATTCTTCATTTCCGGTGTAGACGATATTTTATTTCAAGGCTCTTGAATCCAAAATTCATGTTGAATTGAAAGTAACTCAAGAAGAAATATTTTAAACTTATAGGATGAATGATTTTCAAAACCCACAAATCCAGAAACTTGTATTTAATATATACTGCATTTCCCATGTATAATATATATAAATATATATATTATACATGGGAAATATATATTTAGATCAAAAGAACTCTTACAAGAAAATATAAATACTATATTATCCTCTGTATAAGTTTCATGTTATCAAATGATAAGCCTTCAACTGTAATTTCTTTTAGAACACCTTTTGAACAGAATGAATGCTATATTCCTGTGTACAATGTCCATGATTTTTGAAAATCTGTCAAGAGGCTCTTTCTTGGAAGAAAGAAAATACAACAATTTCCTGTTTATAGTGTTCATGTTTAAAAAGGTTCAATTCCAGTAAACTAGAAGAAAGTAAATACGATCGTTTCAAGAGTTCAATTATCAGCTCTGTAACTTCAAAGAAAGAATTTAGATGAGATTTTCCTGTGTATCATGGTAAAGTTTTGGTAATTGACAACATATTTTAAATTAGGAATGTTCAAAAATGAAGAGATTTGAGGCAACAGTAATGTATTTCTACAGGAGAATGCTGAGAATACCAAGTACCAAGTATTAAGGAAAATGGAAATAAAAAGTCACTTGTACTTAGAATTAGAAAGAGAAAGTTGAAATTTTTGGGATATGTAAAGAGGAAAGATGGCTTAGATAATTTGAAATTCACAGGACATTGAAAATAATAGGGACGGAGAAACAAGACCGTGTGTAAATGGATGGCATAACAGGGAGTGGGGATGAGAGTACCCCCACCCCCAAAAACAAACAAACAATAAAACATTGCCAACAGCTACAAAGTGTAGAAAATTATGTAGAGCTATTATTGCCCATGTTCTGAAAGGAAAACAGTGCATGAAAATCCAAGGGAGGCAATTCTGATTGTGTAACAATCTCGATTATTTCCCTTATATTAAGCAAAATCTCCAATACCTCATCAATTCTAATTGGTTCTTGCACAGTGGCATTGCGTGGGTTGTTCTCTCTCCTGACAAAACAAGTATTGCATTCCCTTCTAGATTATTTAAAATCCACTCTATGTATTTTATTTAGATAAATACTGAATTTCCAATCTCATGCTATCTAACAATTGAAACCTTTTTACCATTTGTCGCAACACATTTGTGTGAATCAGCATTTTCAGTATTGAAATTAAAACAAAAATTTGCTCCATTATTAAAAACATGAAAATTGTCTTGAGATCAGCATTAATACATACTAAACAAAGATTTGATTTGTTGTGCAAAAATAAACAAGCAGATTGTTCTCACAAAATGTATTTTTCTTGTATTAAATTTATAATTTTAAAATTCAAAAAATGTTAATTTTCATTTTATTTAATTATTATTTTGATTTTGGGTAAAAACAATAATTAAAGTTTTGATGAATTTCGGCACTATTTTGCCTGAGATATTGAATAAACTGATTGTTACCTAAAATGATAACCTAGTCATACATTTGGCAACTAAGTTCTTCATCGTTTACTTTATAATCTAAACAATCAAAAAATAAAAGTACACCCCAAAGTGAAAAAAGAGAAAATCATGAATAAATATCTCAGCAGAAATGAAGTTTCAAAATATAAGCAGCAACTGTGTTAAGTTGAACATGTCTAATGTATTTGAATTTATTTTTTAATCCAATAATTAAGTATTCTATAAATTTAAATTATTTTTATAAGCTCATATGAAAAAGTTGAGAATTTGTCCAACAAAATCAAACTTTAAAAAAAAACAAGCTCAAATAGAACGCATTTAAAAAATAACTTCTTTTTCAGGTCAGTGAATGCTTTTCTTAAAAATGTTTCAAGATTTATAATTCTTACATCATTAATTAATGCTATATAGGTTCCAATATATGTACAAGAAAATATAGTCAATAATCTGATAAAGTATATTAAAAAATAATGTATTACTGTCTATATACACACATACAGATACATAGTGGAAAATGGCTCAGACTGAGAAATCTGAGAGCCGAGTTCAAATTCCAGTTGAATCCATTACATTCACTTATGTGCTAATAGTCTTGAAAAAGGCATGAATCCTCTTCATCTCTCTCCAGCTATGGGTAAATTGCTATTTATCCATAGCTAGACAGACTGGGTTCTATAGCCTTGGATAGCAACTGATCTAGGAGAAGGACAATTCAAAACCTGTGGAAGGTCATTTGGGGACCTTGTGGCACATAGTGCACCATTTGGCCCTTCAAAAAGTATGATTAGTTCTGCACAAAGCCTTCACCACTATAATCAAAAGATATGTGCCAGTGTCTGGGCTGTCAGTTCCTATGAACTGTCATCTATTGAATACAAGAGAGTCCACAATACACACACACATGCGCAAGAATAAAAATGTTATGCTTAATTTTAAGTATCTATAAATGTTCCTCTTAGACTTTAAAAATCATATGCATACATCTACTTGTAATTTAACCCTATAGCTCAAGTAGCCACCGAGCCTTGTATAGGATGAACCTTACTGTAAAATATATATGGTTAATAAGGTGAAATATTTTTGATTTTATGAATCAGATATTGAAAAAATATCTTGATTTTTGGCAGTATTATGGAAAAATCATCTTTCTTTATCATTATTTTACAGGAATTAAAATGCTCAGGAAAACATTTAATTTTATAAAAGCGTAGAAAGCCAATTTTATTCTTGAGAATGGTTAAATTAAAATATTAGAAACTTTCAACTTAGAAATATTGATTGTTTAAGGAATTTAAAGTGACAAATTCTTCATATGTTGCCGTATAAAAATAAAAATAAAAATGGCTGACCACTCATATCCAAGGATGCCCGTCTACTGGGGGTCTAGCCAATCCCTGTTGCAGACGCCTGCTCAGGTACATTTGTGTTTATTCAACACCCACAGAGCCCACCTCTGTCTTATACTGAAACTATACTAAGTGAACCTTTGTTACAGCTTCTGGGAAAGAGCGTGTTATTTAGCGTGATCAACAGTCTGAATGAGACCCGCAATACTCAAACTTGCCGTCATGATGACTTGCTACTTCATGATAGCTCAACTGTTGGCGGCTCCCAAAGAGTTCTGTCTACCCAATTTGGGTGAACTCTTGGCATAGTTTTTAGGCACTTTCCAAAGGTGTCACACACTGGGATTGCCTCCCCAAGACTTGTAACATCAAGAAGTCAGCTTCCTGACAAATCAACCATGGCGAGATTAAAACCCATATCTCATGGTCAGAAGGCAAACGTTCTAACCACTCGGCCATGTTCCCATATATATATATATATATATATATATATATATATATATATATATATTCAATAGAAAGGTAGTTTCAGAGAAGGAATTTTTAAGGATTAGGTGTATAGATTTCATTTTGTGTTATCATCTCCTTTCCGAAGATGAGCAAATCAGAATTTGGCATAGGAAACCTTATGTTGAATCAATCATTATTTGCTGCACTAAGCTTGACTTGCGATCTCAACACAGAAAAGAGTGTAAGAATATACACAATGGACTACACTCTGTCCATATAGAAATCCCATGATAAAGCAAAGCACGATTGGGTTCTGTCATCTACAAGAAAAAAATATCTGCTTTATCACCTACAACTTGATATAACATTTCAACCCTCTCACTAATTAGGACTTAAATCTGCAGACAAGTTAAATATCAACACAACTACTAAGAAACAATAAACTAAAGTTTCTATATTGCCTACTTTGTTCCCCAATTCCATACTCCATAAACATAATCATCTGAATAAATACAAGACTAGTTTGCTAACCATTTCTCAAAAGCACAACATTAATTTGTACAAATTTCTAAACTTGATGTTTCTTGAAAGAATTTACTTCAGGCCAACATTTGTGTAAAAAACTGAATCACTAACCAAATACTAATTATATTGTCCCATAAAAGGTAATAAAGTATTATAGAAATTATCTCACTTGTTGAGTATTGTGGCATGTGGGGGCTTCCTTACTTTGCTTGATTCAGCAGTAGCAGCAATGGACATAATCAGCAGGATACAACCAGAAGTCCCAGAGCCCCCCACACGCACACAAAAAAAAATGTTGACCAAATGTCTCTTTTCCACTTTTCCCTTTCAATAGCCTTTACCTTCAAACCCTAGCTCAAAGGGTTACTCACAACCCTTGCTGCAGAAGATACATGGCCCTGTCCTGGCAGCTTGACTTCAAATTTCTTATTCCTCCCATGGGAACAGTAAGAGAAATCTCCCTTCAAGGCACCTACCCAAAAGAAAAACTACTCACAACCATTTCTACAAAAGACTTGTACCAGTCCTATCAGTTTCCTACTGTGAGAAATCTCTCTCTACAAAACATCTACTCAAGAACTTTGTTAACTGCGAAACCCCACTTTTTCCTGCAAAATATTACTGTTTTGCACTTTCTTTTACCCCCAAATAAAAGCTGATGAACAGTTCTTTTGAGCCTTGAGTTTTGTTTATTACATTGTCACTGCTGAGCTCACATGCAAACACACACATGTAACCAGGAAAAACTGCTATAATATTTTCAATATAAAATATTTTAGGTATCTTTCAAATTCAAATTGAAATATCAAAGCATGTGAGAAATTCCAATTTTTGATCAAATTTAAGAAGACATCAACTATATCACAGCACAGATGTAGAGATAATTATGCAAATTAAGCATTGGTGACACTAAATGATAACAAGTAGAAAGAAATACTTTTATCTATTATACTGTGGTGTGCAATGAACTCGTCTATGTAAATATCATTTTATGATTAGTAATCCTTAAGCCTTTTGAGAATCAGCAATGTCAAACAGGGCTTTCAATCTTAGAGAGAAACTTGAACCAAATAATCCACATACACTGATGAGTGAAATCATGAGCATCTGTCTAATAAAATGTTGATCTTCAAAATGCCCACAAAACAGAAACAATCAAGTGTGGATGCTACAAGACCTATAAAAAGTTTCACAGCAATCTGATACCAAGATGTTAACAGGTATTTTAACTGCTGAAAATTATGTGCTGAAGGTTCTGCAAAACAAACTTGGTCCAGTGAAATTCCATAAATGTTCAATTGGAATAAGATCTTGGTAGGAGGTTGGCATTGGTGGACAGCACAACACAGTGAAGTATTCTTCATGTTTTCTTTTTATTGATTCATTCATTTTTTATAGCTTATCAACCCTTTGAAGGTTATTTCAAGCCAGAAAATATTTTTACATTGTAAGAATTTTTTTGAGATAATAATCGTTTAGTGATACAAATCTTACTAATTAACCCATAGTGGTGAATTCATACCTTTCCCAAATGAATTTGTGCACAAGTGAATATAACAAACAAAATGAAAATTGGAACTCACATCTCCGATTAACAATGCCAAGCCATTATCCACTACACCACCTGCACATCCAAGCCTACAACACATGGTATTCTCATTTAGTTACTGACCATACTTTCTGTTGCTTATCTTCGGTTATCAGAGGAGCCGGTGTTTCAACATGATGTGGCCATAATCCTTTACACATAATTATAAGCTATTTAAATTGGATATAAATAATGGCTTAATATAAAATACACATCCGATGCTGTTTACTTTACATGTTTAATGTGGTGAAAGTACAATGGAAGTTAGAGAATGGATCACTGAAGAAGAATGGATCATGGCTCTTGCTTCTTGAATAAACGGAGATGTACACATATAACAATTTTGAAAATTAAGATACTCGGTTTACTTGAACACCCTCCCCACAGCTCATTAAAATTCTATAACAGCAAACAATGTATGCCTTGAACAATAAATATTTATTGATGTTTATTGTGCATTAATAGTATATTTATTACTTTTCTAAATCGAAAGAATGCCACTTTTATTTGATTTCACAGTCAAGAGTAGGTGAAAACGTAGATTAGGAATTGGCTGGTCAACTTTAACGCGTCAAAAACAAAACTTCTCTCTATTAATCACCACCCTGACCTCCATTAGAATATTTTGACATTCAACTTCTTGAGATCACCTCTCTGTGGCTGCTCGGTCTCATGTTAACTGCTGACATGAGATGGAACAAATATATTGAGTCAATTGCTTTGTCCACGGCATGGAAAGTTGGCTCCCTGTTCCACACCAGGAAATTTTTCTCCCCGGAATCGATCCTCCAGATCTACAAATCAACCATTCGCCATGGAGTATTGCTGCCATATATGGTCTGCAGCCCCTTCTGTTTGCCTCGGGGTTCTTGATAAGATCCAGAGGTGGATATGCAATATAATTGGCCCTGTTCTGGCATCTCATCTACAGTCACTCTCTCACAGGCATGCCGTTGCCTCTCTGTCTTTTTTTACAAATACTTTGATGGTAATTGCTCCGAGGAGCTGCATTCGCTGGTTCCCAGACTTCATGAATTCAAGCACCCTACAAGGCTGGCATCCCACTCTAAACCTTTCACTGTTGAAACTGTTAAATGTATCCGTCTCTTCTACTCCAGTAGCTTCATATCTCGCACCTCTTGCCTGTGGAACTCCATCCCCTTTTCCTGTTTCCCTGATAGCTATAATCTCCAACTATTCAAATGTAATGTCAATCGACATCCCCAGATGCCTAGATCTATCCCCTATCCTTCTCCTCATCCTTTCTTCTATCACTCCTATCTGCTCTTGCTCCAACACTCTGTAACCCCTTGCATGCTAGTGGCTTCCCGCCTTGCTTCGGGTGAAACGCTTAAATAAAAAAAAAATGTTTTCGAAGTTTTACATATATTTTCAGCTAAAAATGAAAAGAAACATGGCAAAAAAAATTGAAAATTTATTAAATGGTGAGACTCTTGAATGAAGATGTGACATAAAGAGTACGTGAATTTGCAAGAAAATTAGAAAATTAGCTCACAGTACCTCATCTAAAATTAAAGCCTTCTAAAATAGTGAGAACTTTAGAAAATGTATTTCCCATGAAATCACAGGATATCTATTTACTTGTTTTTCTCTTCTCACTTGACTTAAAAATGCCATTTTAAGACAAGATGATATCCAAAATGTTTATTGAAGATCATTTACATAAACATTCACCATTTCTTTCTTTAATTTCCTTCTTATATTCAAAATGTCTACTGTTACATATCTGGTAACCAACCTTGTGTCTAAAATGAAATTCCAATTCTTTTTAACACCAATAACTCATTTGTGAAGCCACAGGCAATGGATCATTGTTTTGCTTCTTTTTTTTAACAGAATCCTATGTGAAGAAAATTATGGCATAGATCTTGGTCAACCTTCAACACCTTAACCTAAATGTAATCTGTTGTGGAAAGTAGTTCAGTTTAGAGGGAATCAAAATGATTTTTTTGTTCCAAACTGCTGGAAACTATAACTGCAGTGTGACAGGGAGCAATTGGTTTGTTTGAATGACACACTGAAAGAGAAAATACATTTTATGCAAAGAAATTGAATGGAGGTTTATTGTATGGAAATGCCTATTGTAAAGCAGAATTTTTAGAATGGATTTTTCTAATTAGTTTAATGTAGATGTTTATATAAGCTTTCTATTGGAAAATTGTACAGATTGATTTGCTCTAATTAAATATATCTTTTTTTTTTCATTTTAATTTAAAATTTTGTTAATTTGTAACTGTTAAGGCTGTCAAATTCTCAAAATTTGCATTACTTTACAAATTACTAAAACCAGAGAATTCAGTCAAAAATTCATCTTTTGCTTAAAAAAACATAATGCCACTGAATTTAAAATAATCTCGTCTCAGTAAACCATAACTTCTCTTTAACAATAAAAGTAAAATAAAACTTATTTTAAAAAAAATCAATAATAAACTATGTTAATAAAGTGTTAAAAATTGTAATTGTTTTTAATTTAAGGATGAGTTAAGATTTTTTTTATCAGCTTTTAACCTCAACTTTGGAAATATAGGAAAAATGTCTTGGTCATCAGTTTTAATTTTTCAAGACAAATCAATGATTGTGCTGAAAAACTTGAATTTTGCACCAATTTTGAATAATTAAAATTTCAGTAAATATTTTTTACAAGTATCCTTCAGTATATCATTGAAATATTAACGAATAGTGAATTGATCAGTAGACTGATCAGTTCACTATTGGTAGGCTGTTCAGAGTGAAACATTTAAGAACAACCATTTAATTGATGATGACAAAAACGTGAGAATTTTTCTTTACATGTTTAGTTTCCTTAATATCTATTATCACTAATAATTATTACATTTTTAAGAAAATTTAATACATTGTATTTATTAAATTATTTATACATTGTCATGAATGTTTCTACTCTATTTATATTTAAAGATAACATTTCTGTTTTTTATGTAAGACAATGTAATTTTCAAAATTGTTGGAAAAGCAATCTTTTTACATGTACCACTCAGTAAATCATTGATATATCACCAATAGTAAATTACTATGTCACTAAATATATGTCACTAAAAATTTAGATATTCTCACAGAATTTCTAAAATTGACATTAAACTGTAGATTGATAGCTTGTAAAAAGAAAAAAATATTTTGCATTAATCTTTCTGTTCTAGATTGCATGCAATAAGGCTTTTTTTGACCTTTTGAATTAGGCATGGGGACAAACAGTTTTATTTACTTGAATTCCCAGAGAAAATATAATACTGTAGGTAACTTTGTGACAGTGTTTGTCTTAGTTTGGTTAACTTAAGTAAACAAAAATGCCTTTTGAGCATGACAATCTTTATTTAAGGCCATGTCATTATCAGATGTCATGGAGAACAGGAGACTTATTTCAAATCTCATTGTTCCACCAGGAGCAATGTTTTTTTTTTAATTTCAGTCTAGGTTTGTGGTAGTTCCCTCGCTCCAAGATAAGGAAGAGACTTGAAGCAACAGGAACAAAGAAAAGAGTTTTGAATTTACATGATATCTATCTTCCAGTGAATGCTGAACAATCTCCTCAAAAGAAGAGGCATCAAAAATGTGATTCTACAGAAGGATGCTGAGGATAACATGGACTGAACATGTGAACAAAAACAAGGTTTTATAGGAAATGGAAACAAAAATGAAATTTATAATTAACATCAGGAAGACACAGTTGAAATTTAAGAAGCACATCATAAGGAAGGAAGGCTTGGAAAATCTGATACTCACAGGACAGCATGAGAGCAAGAGGGACAGAGAAAAGCAGTGCATAACATGACAAGCTTGAGTAAGTAGATGGTGGAACAGAGTTTAGGAGAAATAACAAAAAGACAAAATTTATTAAGAGCTACAAAGTTATTTTTCAACATACTTCTATAATCATAAAAAGTCTATTATGACAAATGTTTGTGTAACAACAGTTCTTTTATTTCTAAACAATAAAATAAATGAAACTAAACAGTTACTTTCATGTTATTTTGTTTTCCATAGTGACAAAAATCTCCTCAGACGTTATCTATGTGTTTGTGTTATGGATATAAAGTAAATGAATTCAAGTTCTACCAGAAAATGATTTGACAGAATCTCATAAAATTATGGATACTAATCTCAAGAAAATATCTCATTGCAAAAGAAAATCTTTCAAATGTTTCAAAGATAGTATTTGATGAAAAATAGGGACAACATGGAAGTCCTTTATTTTATCTTATTTGCTTCCAACACAGTTGCTGTGAACTCATACTGTAGGATGATCTCTGAGTGAAAGTCAGACTAACAAGACAACGTCGAAGAAACAAAGATCAATCCTGTCAAACATCTTAGAGACTGTTCTAAATTCAGCGATGCAGGTTGTCATGTATAACAAAATGCAGACTATTTTGCATTGTCATATTTCTTAAGAACACAATTCTATTTGGAGCTTTTTAGACTAACCAACACAAAAAAATGGAAAACAATATCTTCCTAACTAGTGGCACCAAGTACTGCCAAGTAATGCCTGGTACTGTAAGCCCCCAAAGTCCAACCCTTACCCTCACAGTCGGGGGTGGGGGGTAAACGGTAGTGTCAGAGCTATGCCGCCCGGAACTTCGTTCCTGGTAGGGCCACCCAAGGCGGACAGGTCTGACACACACGCCGGCTAACAAGGGCTCTGGTGAAAATCCAAGGAGCGTCTGCATCGGCAACCGGCTTCTGTTACAGAGAGTTGCAGCGAGAGCAAATAGGAGTGATAGAGGAAGGATGAAGAGAAGGAGAGAGGATAGATCAGGGCATCTAAAGACGTCGATTGGCATTACATTTGAATATTTGGAGATTATAGCTATCAGGGAAACAGGAAAAGGAGAGGGAGTTCCACAGGCGAGAGGTGCGGGACATGAAGCTATTGGAGTAGAAGAGACGGCTACATTTAACAGTTTCGACAGTGAAAGGGTGAGAGCGAGATGACAGCCTAGTTAAGCGCTTAAATTCATGAAGTCTGGGAACCAGCGAAAGCAGCTCGTCGGAGCAGTTACCGTGAAAGTATTTGTAAAAAAAAGACAGAGGGAGGCGATGGCACATCTGTGAGAGAGCAACTGCAGACTAGATGCCAGATCAGGGCCAATTACATTGCATATCCATCTCTGGATTTTATCAAGGACCTTGAGACAAACAGACCATATATGGCAGCAATACTCCATGCAAGGGCGAATGGTTGATTTGTATCATAAATATTCTTATTCTAAATTATGTAAAAGTTAATAATTGTGCCATATATATATCTATAATGGAATGGGACTTCGGGGTTAAAATAAACAATTGATTTACCCGCACCAAGGAAATTAATGGAAGATGATAAATTACGAGGAAACGCATAGGTAAATTTTAACAAAACAAGACAAGGAATTTATTTATGAATTAACACGCTAGAAGTTATGTCAGTAGATTGTTACAGGAAAATAAAAAAATAAAAATGTTGTCGTTTCAACAAATTGTCATGAAGAGGGAATTTTCATGCAATAGATTAAATGATCTGACATAAAATAATATTACAAATGTTTAAAACAAAGGTAAGAGAGTTCGTTGTTCACAGAAGGGATGTACGTCTGCGTACGTTCAAAAATAAGATGAAGAGAGTTCGAAATACTTAGCTTTCTTGGATTGTTGAAATAAAGTTCTTTGAAAATGCCAAGTGCTTCATTTAAAAGGCCGATAATATAATTAGCAAGTAATTTGACACTGGCGAAAATCTGAATGCTAGACTCTGTAGTGTCGGGTATCGAACGTGAACGAAAAATAAACGTGAGCAGGATAAAGACATTAGGAGCAACAGCTAGCTAACAAAAGCAGAACAATGCAGTTCATTCGACACATTATTTGTTACGATTGTTTATTAAGAAATGGTATGTTTAAACTCACCACGAAGCGACTGATATTTTTTATTATCGAATACCACAAACTGGCGACAAGGATCAGATAAAAGTCTGCAATGAAAAAAAAAATAGAAAAGAAAGGCATCTACAAAAGTGTGAAAAATAAACTTTTCTACGAAAAACACGAGGACATCCACGCGCTGCCCGAAAAAGAAAGAATATTTACCCCCACACCAAATATTTACCCCCCCACAAAAAAAAACACAACGCAGAAAGTAATCTTTTTTTGTGTTATTCACATTTATGTCAAAATTGGTTGCATTAGGCGGTCTAACTCCTCCACGTATTTTAGATACAATCGGAAACTCTGAATCGTTACATAAGAAGAGATGGATAAATTGGAAAACCGATCTGTAAATTTTTATAATAGCTTCAAGTGTCACGAATAGTGAGCAAAAAAGAGCCATTCTTTTGCTAACAGGCGGCGAAGGTTTACATGAAATTTGGAAGAACTTCACGGACGAACAAAAAGCCAGACACGAGGCTAATAAAGAAAGAATCGAGAAAGACGTTATTCCGAACAGTTATAGAACTATGTGATAAAACTTTCGCTCTAAAGGTAAATATTCCTAACAATTCAAAGTCTGTTGTTTCTACAAAAAACAAGCAAAAACACAGAATGGAAACGAACATGGCAGAACCCCAAAACATAGACATCCTAATAAAGGAATTCAGCAGAGTGTAGGGGAAAAGGAAGATAACAAAGCTACTAATGCTGATGGGTTTAATTTATTTACAATATCAATATGTGAAGATGTAATAAATCTCAAAGTCAGCAATACTACCATTCCTTGAGTGATAGACTCAGGGGCACAACATAATACATTATCTGTAGAGAACGTCAAGAATATAGAAAAAACAAGGACCCAAAATTATGCTCCAGCCAGATTCTACCAAACTATACCCCTATGCCAGTGAAGAACCACTTCTCCTTTTAGAGAAGTGCATATTAAATGTTGAAGTTCCTCGTACAAATCGATACATAACAGTTCCATTTTTTGTCATACCTCAGGCGCAAGCGTTATTTTTAATTGGTAGAACTAGGACTTTTAAGAATAAGCATTAATGCCAACATCTTGAACTGCTCAGAACAGGATATATGGACGAAACTACAAGCAAAATTCCCAAATATTTTCAGCGGATTGGGAAAACTGAAAGATTATCAATTAAAGATCAAAATAAATCCAGAAATTCTACCTGTCACTCAACTAGTACGTCAAATACCATTTAAGCGGTGACAATGTGTCCTGAACAAATTGCAAGAATGTAGGTTTTTATCTACTGAGCATCTTTGAAGGGAACTATCTGCTTTTCGTCGTCGACTGCTACTCCACATGGCCAGAAGCTGCGTATATGAAAATAGAAAATGTCAGATGAACTGGAAATGATGTTCAATTGTATCCCAGATATCTGAGGAGTGACAACGAACAGCCATTGAATTTAATGAGTATCTGAATACTCATGGCATCACTCAGATGAAGGTATCCCGTACTAGCAGCAGTCTAACGAATGAAGGGGAATGGAACAACAGAACAATTCTGAAGGCAATTAAGATTGCCAAAGTCGAAGGGAAAGACTGCAAGGCCAAACTAAGGAATTTTCTCTTCCAATACCGACCCCCCTACCTTATCACACAGTAACATGAGTATCACCAGCAAAGTTGCTTATGAACCGTTATAAGCTGCCAAGTGTTTTAGGAGCGTTCACTCCGAGATAAGCTGCCAAGTGTTTTAGGAGAGTTCACTCCGAGATAAGCTGCCAAGTGTTTTAGGAGCGTTCACTGATTTTAGGGATGTACATGACAGGGATGCTCTACACAAACTAAAACGCAGCATAGCTTCCAACCAGAGAAGGGGTGCCAGAAAACAGAAGACTCAGAGGGGAGACACAGTATTGTGTAAAAATTTACACAGAACCAATAATCTGGGCCATCGTTTCGTGACTCGGTCCTATGAAGTCATGGAAAAAAAAGGAAACTCTGTCCTAATACTTCGACCCCAAGGCCCAGGGAGAATTTGAAACGCTGCTCACGTGAAAAAGGTTCCCGGCGTCATGGAGTACAGCCTTGACTAGACCGGCGTTCATGGAGCAGTTTATTTCCCCCTCTGATACCATTCACTGTCTACAACAGACATCCCAGATACACATCCCAACCCAATCGATGCACTTCCTACTTCCAGTCCAGACCGTAAGTAGACTGGTCTTGAACCCCTAACATCAGTCCTAACTGCACCTACTGGTTCAATCGGAACACCTCGAATGAGATCTAAACCCAGTTTGGCAAAAATACTTTATAGTAACATAGATTAAAATAGGAGTAAGATGTAGTGTCGGGTATCTCATGTGAACGAGAAATGAACGTGAGCAGGATAAAAACATTAGCAGCAGAACAATACAGTTCATTCCATACATTATTGTTACGATTGTTTGTTAATAAAATGTATGTGGAAAAGTAAAACCACTACGAATTGACCGATTTGTTTATTACCGAATACCACAGACGCGTGAACAAGAAATGAAACTTTTCACATGACTTCAGGAAATCTTCTTTTGTTGATTGACTTTTTTTTCCTTATTTTACATGAAAAAGGATTTCGCATGTGGTCGTTATGTTCTTTCTTTCTTTCTTTCTTTCTTTCTTTCTTTCTTTCTTTCTTCTAGGATCCACGACTTGTAGTGGATCTAAGAAGGTTGCGTGAATATTTAAGATTGTGCTGTAAATAAAATATGCAATATCCACAAACATAAATTATAAGAAATGGCCAAATGGTAACGATATTCAATCATAACAAAAGTACACGTTTGAAACAACAGATTAAATTTTATATACACAATTTACTATTTCTTTGTTTGTAATGATGTGTGCAAAGGTATGTTTTAGAGAAAAAGTTCTTTGCTGTTTCGGAAATGTTTAATGTCTAAAAAGTTGTCTGCCTTTGACTAAAAAGGTTGAATTTAACATAGACAAAAGATTTTTTTAATGAAAGATATTGAGTGAAAAAAATTGTTAAGTAGATTTTTCTAATCTATCATAAGGAAGTTTGTTTCTTTGGCGGCACATAATTCCCGTTAGTATCTTTCGCGTGTGTGTGTCTCAAATGCGGCGAAAATTCGTTTACTATTTCTATTTATAGTTTTCTTAACAACAAAATCGGCTCCAACGGGGCTTGGTAGCTGTTGCGAATTTTTCTGAGAAATGCGTGGGCGAATGTTGTATTTTTTAAAATTTTTTAGCCAATAGGATTTCTTGAAACATTTAAGTTAGGGATGAATTTGAGAAAGTTTTTTTCATGTCGGTTGAGCCTACTTGTGCGCAAATTTTGACTGTTATGGAAATTTCTCGAAGCTTATTTTTTATTTAGCAACCAATGAAATTCAAGAAAATGTTTGAAATTGAAATGAGGGTTACAAAAAGGTATTATTATTTCGCACTCGCTACATGTCCACTATAATTAATAGTTTATAGCTCATTCAATCAAAAAATGATAATGACGCAACATGTCTAGTATGGAGCTTCATTGACACTTCACTTTTCTCTATCTTCTTCAAAACGATTTCATGGCATCTTAGTTCCCTTCCAAGTACTCTGCATGCGATTTCAAAAGCTTCTTCTCTACGGCATATGTAGCAAACACGTACAACGGGAGACAACCTGGTAAGAATAAAGTTTAAAGGGAGATAAGCAAACATCAAACATCGTAGTTATCCTCTTTATGATCCAAAGTATGTATCACTTAAAAAGGATACAAAAAAAAAAAAAATTATCAAGAAACAAAGTATTTCTG
The DNA here is from genome assembly GCA_903632075.3 of Acanthosepion pharaonis. NCBI lineage: Eukaryota > Metazoa > Mollusca > Cephalopoda > Sepiida > Sepiidae > Acanthosepion > Acanthosepion pharaonis. The sequence continues at coordinate 502,291 of CAHIKZ030001366.1, read as the reverse complement.
AATGACTGTCCAAACCAAAATTTTATTCATCGTTACAGAATCTCTCTTATCGTTATCGTTATAGAATCTCTCTTAAATGTTCAAAGCAATTGTTAAACACATTTGTTTATGGTGACCTGTGATCTAGATGTAGTTCTTTCCTCGTGATCATTTCTTATAATCACTGACAGGGTTAGCTGAATTCAAAGTTTTTATGACTGATGATCTTTTTTAATCATCTCACTCCAAGCAAAGCAGAAAAGTCACTAACTTGTGCAACTTTCTTCTGACTTCATATTTTCCTTTCCAACCAACTTTGATCTTTGAAAAATTAAATACAATATCAACTGTTATCTACTGTCCTCTATTGCTCTCACTTCTTGATAATGTTTCTCTTTTTTCTTATTCTTTCACACTCAGTAAGCCATTGTGACTTAGTGGCTTTACTTTCTTGCATGGGGCGATATCATTTTAAAGGAAAAACACAGTGTGTGTGAAAAAATATAGGAAAAAGAAAAAAATTATTAAAGAGAAAGAACCATAAACGAACATGAATTAAGATGACAGAGAGTTAACAATTGACATTGCATTTAAATTGTCAAAGATCAACTGTAAATCAAGAAACTGGAAGAGAAAACCACATGTGAGAAGTGTGAGAAAAGAAACTGTTAGCATAGAACTTAAGGTTATATCTACACATTTTAACTTTAAAATGATGAAACCTTGCTGCTAATCTAGTACTGTGCTTACATCCACAAATTCTACAGATAATATCCTGTAATTTTAGCAGTTAAAACACCACCTGCATCATCATAGCTGTCACTAAAAACACAGCATCAGTCACTTTGCTGAGGGCAAGAGTTTCTGAAGCCAATGAACTTTTTGTGACATGGTTCTGTGTTTTTGACAATGAAAGCTTTGGAGTCATTTTGTTCATAATGACCATCACATAGACAACAAATTCCCCCTTTTCAAGTTCCATCATCTAGACTTTTAAAATAATAACAGATAATGGTGTGATCAAAAGGTTCTCCCAAGCTTGTTTAGACTTCATTTTTAATAAGGCTTTATAAGCCTCAACAAGATTTCTATTTTCAGATGTTTCCAATTATTACAGATTCTATATATTCTGTGTATGAGAATAAACTACATCTGGCAACAAGGCCTCTAATCAGGAGGTTTTGATGAATGTGGAAGAAAGATGTGTCTCTTAAATTGGCTTTTATGAAATGTGAAGAGCCTACAAATGTGAAGAGGCAACGTATCACACCTGTTTTAGGACCTTGAGTGTGGATATTCCTACATTGTTTGAAAGTTACTTCATTTGCAGTTATGACAGCCATATGCTGAAGAGCAAGTCAGTAATTGACTATCCCACTCCTTTTTTCTGGCCTTGTGCCATATTTCTGTAATTTAATCAAGAATAAATATTTAAATGAATTTTTTGTATTTGTTCTCATCAGTTGAATATATGATATATCCTCAGTGAGTGAAATATGATATTAAACCAATTTTTGGAACAAGGTGAAGACTTAGAGGTTGACCTAGTATTGAGAAATCAGAAGACCAGTCTCCCACTCCTAGGAAATAAAAAACAAAACCAAAAACAAACTTTTATTTCACCTCTTTTTCACAGTTCTTTACTCTTGAAAATTATTTAAATGTTGACAAGTTTTTGAATAGCAATAATAATAATAATAGCTAAAATAATAATAATAATAATAATAACAATAATAATAATAATAATAATAATAATAATAAGAAGAAGAAGAAGAAGAAGAAGAAGAAATAGAAATCTCAAAAATGTGGCACCTAAATATAAACATCAACAATCCCTGTTGTAAAAACCTAGAGCCCTTTTAGATTTAGATAAGAAGATTCCAGTAATAAAATTTAAGGGATCCCTACAGCCCATGCCTTTTAGAAATACAAAAAAATTGTTCTCACCCTTCAGCCAACACCTTAAACATTCTCCATACTTTGTCTATTATACCTTTTTTTTTTTCCCAAGTGGAAAATGTCATGATGCCATTTGTAACCTTAGGTCCTTGGACGGGACTCAGAAAGAAATGTGTACACATCAGAAATCAAAGGAAATAAAGTAGTGGTGGTGGTGGTGGTGGTGGTGTTGGTGTTGATGATGATGATGATCATCATCATCATAATAATAATAATAATAATAATAATAATAAAAAAATCTTTTGTAACAATAATAATAATATTAATAATAATAATAATAATAATAATAATCATTATTCATAATTGCATTAGAAATTATTTGAAGATGATTTTATATGCAAAAAGTAGTGTTTTTAATCTAATTAAATTTTTTTTGAATTTCCATATTTATAAATACATTTAGGTGAAAAGTAAAAATTTTCAAGCTATCTTAAAGAATCATTAGAATTTCTAGTAAAATAGTATTGCAAAGAAAAATAAAATAAAGACTATAATTTTTTCAGATTAAGAGTTGGCGTGCGTTTTAAACATTTCTATCGATTTAATCGATTTATATTTATATTGTAATAAAAAGATTTATAAAATCAGAATTTTATATTTATTGATGTAAGGGAGATAACTCCAAATAAAAATAAAACTAGTTACCCCCCTTAGAATTTTATTTTTTAATTTTTTTACTATTTTGAGTGCAAGTAAGGCAACAAAGCCATTACGACAAAAGGGTTACTAAGTGTGAAAGAATAATAAAAAGAAAAAAAAAATATTAAGGAGGGAGAAAATTAAAAAAAATCGAGAATACAATAGATCACGATTGATATTACATTTTAAAATGTTTGAAGATCCAAGTAGGCTGAAAAGGAAGAAACCAGAAGCGAGAAGTACAAGAGAAGAAACCTGTTAGCAAAGAACTTATTGGGCTCGTCTATTAGCCCAATCTTACCTTCTTCGATTAATGCACTATTCCAACTTTCATTCGTAAATCTAGCCCTCTGATTGGTTCATTTCTACCAATCAGGTCGCCCGCACGCGCACTTCGAAGTTTTGGCGCAAAATCGTTCTGAATCCACCCACGCGATCATGACCTCTTAAAAAGAACCCAAATCATGTGTGACCAGCAGAAGCCGACGCAGACGCAGACCTGGGTAGATCAGCAACAGACCATTTTTCGACCGCTTACTCAAGCTGAAAAATGTGACGACAACTAATTATCGTCTCGCTAATCGAGACGACAAATCTTTCCCGTTCAATATCTTCTACGAACTTCTTCGTCATTCAGAAATCTCAAATCATACATTCTCTTTTTCCTCAGGCTTTCAGCCTTACCACTTCGCAGATATTTCCCAAATGCTGGGAACACGCTAAGAACAATACACGTACGTACGAACACTCACCACAACACAACACATACACATAATATTCACCACACACACTCGGTCCATGTAACTGTCCATGTAACTTGTAACCTTTCTTGTTATTAATACATATATTTGTATACATATATTTATCGGTCTTGTGTTTGTTTTTCTTTGCCTTCTTTGGACTTAATTAAAGTCCAACTTTCTCATGTAGTTGGACCGGCTAGCAGGAAAATCTTCACCCCCACAGGTATTCTTCTACTCAACATCACCGACACGGTCCTCTACAAACTTATAGTTACATCTAGCCAATTACACTATAAAATGATGAGACCTTGCTGTCAACCTAGTACTGCGCTTAAATTCATAAAGTCTAGGTACCACAAAGCAATGATCACCCGAACAATTACCATAAAATTATTTATTTATAGAAAAGGCAGAGGGAAGCTACGTTACAGCGATGGGAAAGTGACTTTTAGACAAGATGTCAGGTTAGTACTAATATCATTGCAGATTCCTTTTTGTATTTTATTGAGAATCTTTAAATGTATTGCAGGAATAGCAGACCGTATATGGCAGCAATATTCGAAACCTGGACGAATGGTAGACTTATAAATAAAATAAGATAGATAAGTAAAGTAAGATAGTTTCTGGAGAGAAAAATAGTCTAGCATGACACAGTGAATCAACTTTCCTAGCAGCAAACCAAACAATTGATTCTTTCTATTTCATGTCAATGGAGAAGGTTACTCCGAGAAGATGCAACGATTCATTTTCCTGGGGGTTAGCACCAGACATGCTGATGGAAGGCAGATAGCGATCCCTCACATGATTAATAGAAAATACTATGGTTTTGGAGTCGTTAGAAATAACAAACTATTCCTTTTCTCGGTTATCAGTAGATTTGAAGTCACTTTTCAGATGAATTGCCTACTTAGCCTTATCAAATCGATCAGACTTACTATTTACCGTAAACTTCGCACTGAATCAATCAATGAACTTTTTTTAATGTTAATTAAACATTGAACAAAGCCCAATGCATATACATCACAAATATAGAGAAACTTATAAACACTTCATAATTATCATATACATTTTCATTTGAACGAGTATACTCATCTTGCTTGTTATACGTACAACGTTTCGACTAATAGTACGCCACCGACTTTCTTCAGGTATCTGTAATGAGATGAGTGTGCCAAATAACGTAATCTCAATGAATGACACGTGGCTTGAATCTTTCATATTTAACATTAAATTTGATTTCATTCTTGGCTCTTTTTTAATTACTCTCCGCCAATATGTTGGGTGCTGACCAAAGAACCCTCATTCGGAACATGGTCGTTAGCTTCTCCTAAAAAACAGAGCAATATATTTCATACAATCGAAATTAAGATACCATTACGTAAATGATCATTTTCCCCTTGTAAAATTAAATTTACAGGATTTTTTAAACTGTCAATGGATGATAAATTTTTGAAATAAAAAAAATGTCTGGGTATCTTTTTATTTCAAAAATCTATCATTCATTGACTGTTTGAAAAATCCTGTAAATTTAATTTTACAAGGGGAAAACGATCATTTATATAATGGTCTCTTAATCCTAATTGTATGATATATATATATATATATATATATATATATATATATATATATATATAATATATAGTCGACCAATATATAAACACTACCTATTAAATATACATAATAATAACACTATCAAACTCTTCTCTAAAAATTAAATACACTGCAACTATAAACTCGATGAACTAGCAATTACAAACACCATCCACAAATATACTAACCCTAACCCTAACCCGTCCAACAACATAAACAAATAAAATGAATAATATACTACACTAAATTTAAAACCTCTAACATAATTGTCCGAAATAATAGTACCCCCACCAAACCATTCCTAAACAAAACCGATATAGTGTATAGGTTTACTTGCCCGTTTTGAGAATGCTTCTTACATAATAACCCTAACAGCACATACATAGGACATACAGCCACAACTCTTTCACGTGGGCTCACATACCATCTCAATCGAACTAGCGGCATAAAAAAAATCATGTAACAATACACAGCACCACTAGTAACCCATTTAAATCATCTGACATAAGAAAAATCTTAATAAAATTCTCTATAAAAACAACTGCAAAAAACGACTATAAATTCTGGAAGGGATAAAATAAAATAGCGTTTAACACTGGCAGAAACATATAAAACATATTTAATAAGGCATCTTCCAATCAAAAACATAATCCCCACCTCCTCACCAATAATGAACTAATCCAACTAATCTGTTGCGACCTGAGCTGACTTGCGCTGGGAAGGGCCGAACAATTCAGAGCTACCTGCATCTGATCCGCACGATCATAGATGGTGTAAAAGATGACGATGAAGCCGCGCTGATCAATTTAGATCAGTCCAAGGCATTTGATAGGGTAGACCATCGCTACCTGGCTGCTATCCTGCAGACTGCCGGATTCGAACCCGACTTCTGCCCCTGGATTAGCTTCTTGTATCACTCCCCCAGTTTTGTAGTACAGGTGAACGAGAGGCTAGCGCTTTTGCGTTGTCTTGGTCGGTGCATTAAGTCAGTCCACTCTCGCCCAACCTTACGCTTTGACGTTGGAACCTCTCCTTCGCCGGCTAAGGGACAGGGTGTGCAGTCCGGCCCTACGTGGAATTGTTGTTCCTAAGGGGCTCGAGCCAGGGTTTGCGCGTACGCCAATGACGTGTCGCCCGCAGCCACAGTAAGGTGGTACTGAAGGTGACAGAGCCCAATATTAACCGCGACAAGTCTTCCAGCTTGCGGTTAGGTGCCTGGAAGGGTGTCGATCTTCTGGAGCCCTTTGGTTGGATGGACGGTTCTGTCCACATTCTTGGAGTGTGGTTTTGATCCGACCTTCATCTGGAGAAAAATTGGTCAGAAGTACAGGAAAAGGTCGGTGCGGCTGGTCAGACTTGGCGTCGAAGGAGGTTGTCCGTGAAGGGTAGAGCGGAGGCGTATGCCACTTACGTCTTTCTTCTTGCTCTTTACCGCTTGTCTGTACTTCCTCCCTGTAAGGAACATAAGAAGGTGCTCGAGCGTTTGCCATCCTCCATTTTATGTAGGGGATGCAAGAGAAGTCTGTGCGTCCGTGTCATAAGGGGCTGGGAATGCCGCACTTGGTGAATCACAAGCTCGCCTTAAGGTTGGCTTTCCTACGCGGCTCATTGACAGGGGATTCGATTATAGCGTGGATTGTAAGGGACGCCCTCCCTTTCTTTACTATCAGTCCTCCCATCTTGCGGGTTGAGCGCCGTTGTAAACCTCGGGATCAATCGGATTTCCTTCGCGATGCCTTGACGATCATTTCTCGGTCCAGTGATCTTTCTCGGCCTAGGAGAATCTTCTATCGGGAACTAGTGGAGAGGGTCGCGAAGGATCCACTACTTGAGCGGCTCAACTTAGAGGAAGAGGAGTTTTGTTCCTGGTCTTGGGAGCTAGCGGCGGATTACCTCAGCAACCCTGAGTTTTCGTTTAACTGTCGACTGGTTCGGAATAGGATATCTCTCAATGACAAGGCCTTCATATTGGGCTTGGCGGATTTGCAAGACTGTGAACGATGCGACTTTGGCATAGAAGAAACGGATTCGCACGGTTTCTACCATTATTCTCGGGTCCGCCCCCCTATGGAACCATGTCGACGAGTTGACGGCTCGTCTCGCTGCCGAAAAGCTCGTGCTCATTGATCGCGCATACGCAATGTGTCGCCCCCGTATTCTGGCGTGAAACGAATGGCGTTTCTATCGCTGCTGGTGATTTGGACGACGCGACTGGAGGAAGTCTTGTGAGTTAACCGTCTTTCTTATCAGGATCTGATCCGATTCTTTGAGCATCAGCTCAAGATGAAGATTAGAGCTGATAGAAAACGGTTGGTTTCGACAGACTTTAGCGAAGGGTGGGTGACAGATGCGAGCTTGGTTCGTGTGAACGAGTCTAGCCTTGATTTTCTCTTTTAGGTCAACCTAATTCGCATCGGGGTGGTTTACTTCGGAGCCTTCCCCTAGTTAGGATAGACAAGCTTTGTGTACCTAGTTAATGTCAGTATGTGTTTTTCCCGGCCTGCTTCTGGCTACCTCTTTGGTTATAACATAAGTTGAAATTACCAACCTCCCCAGTTTGTTTAGTCCTTTTTCTTCTCTACTGGGTCAGCTTTATTTATTCCCCATATCCGTATATATTTCTTCTTTTCCCTCTCCCTTAGCGAGAGAGCCTCTTGATTCTGTCGTAGGGCAGAATACAGCGGTCTCTCTTTTTTTGAGGGTTGGACGGGTTCTATTATCATCTGTTATCCTTTGTTTTAATATTTAGTTTGTTTTGGGGTTCATCCCCTTCCCTTCTCATTGTAAATCATCCATAGATTCTTATGTATAATTTTTTATAATCATCAAATTTCATGTCACGTGGTGCGTTTTTTAGGTTCCCTGAGAGGATGCGGTATTATGGTATATGTAAGATTGATTGGTGACGGACGAGTTCTTGCGGTGAATGTGCGCATTGTAATGAGTGAATGGGTCGTGAATCGGATTCAGCTCGGTATAAGATAGTGAAGACCAGCCTCAACCCATTCCCACTTTTCGGCCTTGTGCCATAATTGTATTTTATACAATAAATATCAATAAAAACAAACGCCATGATGTCGGTTGAGGACAACCGAAAGCGCTCGACAGGAAACTATTAACTGGGATCCTACTTTAATAACCTGGACCCAAACATTATGAAACTTGCGAGGAAACAAGAAAAAAAATGATCAAGCGGAAAAGTTCCGTAGTCTTTAAGAACACATGCCTTAATATATATATATATATATATATATATATATATATATATATATATATAAAAGAAATATTGAGGGAGATTTAGGGTAATCATATATAGTAATCCATTGAGCCCAGTATAATCTTGAACAGAATGCAGAAAGCACTGGACGGCCGTTTCGTCCTATTTGGGACTCATCAGCAGTGCGCATCCATTATCGAGAATCGAACCCGGACGATTTCAATACAACGCAAACGTCATACCAACTGTACCACGGGGCCTCGGTGATAAAGAAGACACAAACTGTTACTCTGGGCTGGGCTCGATGAATTATATATATATATATATATATATATATATATATATATATATATATATATATATATGTGTGTGTGTGTGTGTGTGTGTGTGTGTGTGTGTGTGTGTGTGTGTGTGTTATGATCCAGGTTAGGACCAAGGAAGAACAACACGAATACAAGAGTAGAAATAACGAAGGTATATTACATGAAATAATAATACAAGATGTGGAAGGTGTTAATATGACTGTCAGTCTGGTTTGGAGTGAACTACTATCGGCTCGACTCGATCTGACCCTCTCTCTTGAGAGGCGTAGTATGCATAGTGTTAGGAAGAGTTCGTTCTGTAGTTATAGGTAAGGACCCATGACTATATATATATATATATATATATATATATATAGTGAGAGAGAGAGAGAGAGAGAGAGAGATACAGAAGTTCGATACTACAGAACATATATAGAGATTTGAAAACGCAGGAAAGTAATCTTCCTTAACTATCCTTTTCAACCCACATCTCATCAGGAGAATTTGTTGGAGAATATTAAATTGACAGAATAACAATTCGCACTGTGAGAAAAGAAAAGTAGAAGCAGGAGAAAAAACTGAACGGCGACTAGAAAATAAATTTATTGATAAAAATGAGAGGGAGAAAAAAGACTGGCAAAAGAGCCAATGTAAAGTGAGTCTAAAATGAAAAACTTCCCTCACATACCCTCGCTAAAAGACTGAGCGAGCGAACAAAATGCTCTTTCTGTTTGCCCAGAGAGGGTTGATGTAATTTCATAAAAAATCGTTTCTAATGTGCATAAATATTGATCGGACTGAGCTCTGCCAAGGACAGTAAACGAATCGTCACTATATGTTGCTGCATACTCCGAATGTTGACCAATGGCCGAGTACAACCCGTACTGCAATTAAAAATATCCAGTCTTATATTTACAGGAACATCATCATTGGTTCGTCCTACATAGTCAGCATCGCACTGACATTTGATTTTATAAACAGCAAAACTACCTTCAAGGTAGACAAACCATCTTGACAAACGAAGAAAAAACTGGTTTAATCCCGAAGACAACACGTAACCTAGCCGCCGAAAAACCCGATGTAACACTCTGTTGGCTACTGTCTGACTGTTCCTGTCCAGCCAAGGCAATTTCAAATATATGGGATATATAGCGGGTGTAACAGCAAAATTGTCCAAATCGTGCAACAGCAAAATTGTCCAATTATGAGATTAAGATTTGAACCGTTGTATTTTAGAAATAATTAAAGATATCTTACGGGAATTCTCCGAGGTTCTTATGACACTGTTGGACTCTATTTTGAACAATAAGAAAGTATTTAGCTCTAAATTGAAATGATTCCTCTTGCGACCTCCTGATCCAGTTTTCTCTCTATTTCAGCTTTTTCAAATTTATACGGCGTTCTCTTGATGGTTCTTGAATGGACTTTGATGGAAGACAAAGTATGAATTTTTGGCCTGAATGATCTTTTTTCTCTCACCATTTCTCATTTGGGAAGAGAGTGATGCTGACACAAAGCGATTTTAATCTGTTCTTTTTCTAACTGAATAACTCGAAGGGTTTCTCAACGATTCTTACGACAAATGGCGTCCAGATTGTTAAACGTCTGAAAACCGGTTAAAAAGAAACTCAATTAGTTTAGTGATTTTAGATATGAAACATTTCGTGGGATGGACAATTATCCCATGCTGTCTAGTCAATTTGGAACATTTTTTCTGTTACACCAATATTGAATATATATATATATATATATATATATATATATATATATATATATATGAAAAAAATATGGAAAAATCAAAATCCGAATATGCAAGTATGCTATTTTAATGTTGTTTCTTGCGTATTCGAATTTTTGTTTTTTCATATATTTTTTCATACTGTCAGGATTATATATATATATATTTATATATATATATATATATATATATATATATATATATATATATATATATATATATATATATATATTGGCAGGCTGTAACGTTAATGCTAACTAACGAAGAGAGGTAAATCCTAATTTTAATTCGGCACCAAAATAGAACACGACAATTTTAAAATATTTTAAATTATATATGTTACATATTGTAATCTCTATTTAAACAGCAACATAGTAGTCCAAAATGGATATATATATATAAATACAACAAATTTTATACTCATGTTAGAAACTGGTTTCTTATATTTGCTGGGACTAGCATTGAAAAAATAGGGCCTTTAAAACAAGGCTATTATGTAAGATATTCATTTAATTTTTCGATAACTATTTTCCTTCTACATAACCCTGTAATTTATAAGGTAACATTAAGACTGGTTACCCGAAAAAAAAAAGGAATTTGAATTCAGAGTTTCTTTTTAGGTTGGTTTCCCTACCAAAGCTAGAGCCCAGTCTGCCCTACAATTTTATCCCGACCTGAAGGAAGGATTAATTCCCTTTTTGAAGTGTGGAGTAAACGAAAGAGACTCGGTTAGAATTTGAACTCGGCATGCCAATTCTATATTCCACACCAATACTCGTTATCTTACCCACACATCTGACCACCGCTATATTACTTCCAAAAGATGCATGAATCTGAAAGTAAAGAATTATGAGATTATTTCCTTTTTGCAAGCTGCTTGCAAGCTGATTTCAATCCTGATATGTTTTTTGTGAAGTGCAACCCGTAAGTTGACTGTCGTACTGTTGTGTAGCCGGTCATATGTGTCTGGCAAGCCACTTTATGATGGAATTAATGTCAGTCGTCACATCTCACAGAAGATAATTATCCTAATAGCGATGCTGATATTTATGGTAATAAAAGTTGGACTTCCAGAGCAAACATCCCTGTTCTAGAATAATAAAATAAACCGATAAGGAAAATAAAAATTAATAATTGAAGCAACTTGTTTTTCATAAATACATTATTTGTACTAAACCAAAAGAGAGAAACTTCCCTTAATTCATCCTTCTTGATTTCATCGACGATAAACGAAAGATAATGCATATTTATTTCATCGCCGCTTGTAGAATTTATCCGGGCTGTACCAGAGTGAATCCATCATTTATTAATTTTCTGCACTAATCCCTAACCCTTCCCAAATAGGGTGCAACTGAAGCAAGAGTCACAGGCTCTGTGCACGCCTAATGCCTCATAAAAATAATATAAAATTAATATAATACTAATGGGTTTGCGGACAGTGGAGCGATTATTGGCGAGGAAAGGCAAATCGGAGAGCCGAGTTCAAATCCAGGTCTAATCTGTTGCATTCACCTTGGCTCAAATACACCTGGGAAAGGCATGAATTCATCCTTTCCCCCTTAGCTATGGGTTAAATATTGAGGTAAACTAACCACTCTAGACTTGCGTGGAAATCAGTCTAAACCGTGGAGAATTGGAAAGCGCCCCACTGTTGTCCGTTATGATCCAGAAATTGCTGTCATTTATGATCCAAACATTGCTGTCCGCTACGATCCAGACATTTCTGTCTATTATGATCCAGAAATTGCTATGATCCAGATATTAATGTCTATTATGATCCAGACATTGCGTCCTCTATGATCCAGACATTGCTGTACGCTACGATCCAGACATTTTTGTCATTTATGATCCAAACATTGTTGTCCGTTATGATCCAAACATTGCTGCAAACACGTCGCAATGGAATCAACAGAAGCAAATCAATATTTCGATAAGATTCTTGGACTTCTGTAAAACTTTCCACCACCCTTTCTTGCTTCACAGGGCGTGGCTGATATCCGTGATCTACCCGAACAGTTCTTGTGCACATCCTGTATAGTGCTGTCAGATTCAAACTTATACCTAATTCGTAAGAGCTGCGTGGGTGGATCTGAATGAAACTCTCTTCGATACCAACTTTGAACTTCAATTGCATTTTTGTACTGCCAGTAGCATTTCAGGACGAACTTACTTTGTTTAAAGCTAAGCTTGGAAGACATTAGTCATTTATTATTATTCAGAAGGTCATTGGGGAGAGATTCTGTGTCATGACATAGCTGGGTATGTAAGTGATTGCTGGGCGATCAACCTGTCTTACTCCAAGGCTAGGTGTCCAGAAAAGTAAATTCTGGATCAGATTTGGATGGGGAGAGGAACTAGGCTATTCTACTTGATTGAGGCTCCTCCAAATCCAGCATTCTCACTAGTAGAGAAAAATGGAAGGGAGTTAAATTAAATAATCTTAGTAAAAGATGATTACGGGTGCTTAAAATTACTGAAGTTTTGTGTTATTTAGAAATAAAGAATCACTGCCAACACTTGAGTTTGAACATAGATCGCCAGTGAACAAACACAGGCGATCCCATTATTGAATTAAATAGACCACGTGACCATAGAGGACACACATATATGTAGGAAGTAGCTGACGACTAACGATCTCTATTTCTAGTCTATCCTCTATTACTATCCGGATCGCTATTTCTCCTCTATCATTATAAGCTATTCTCTACTTTATTGACTATACTATTTCTCTATTCGGATCACTATACGGATTACTATTCGAGCGTGTATTATCGAGCAAGTACTATTAGTGCGAGTGTTATTCGAAGGCGTCTGACACCAGTATTGTTCAACGGCGTTACTATAGTTGTATCTGCGATTACAATGTCTCTACTACAACGAGCATTACGAAAGTGACAACAAGTATTCGTTGACATCACAAAAATGGCAACGAGTGTTCGTTGACATCACGAGACTACAATGCGTTATGACATGCATGACCTTCAGAGGAATGTTCTCACGACTCAATGTGAATTTTTTTAACCCAAGGAGTCTAAACAGTTCTCTCTGTTGAGATTAACCTGACTGGTGTACAGAAGTGGGAGTATCATCAGTCAATAAAAAATGAGAGCATAGATAGACAACACTCACACCGATACTCTCCCACTTTGAAGAAACTCACTCGAGGCCACATTACCTGCAGCTTTCAATCAATTCTTCTCCACCTGAAGGTAGAGACTGGATCAGATCACAACCATTTTGCGCAACCTGTCCATCCTATTGAAATGGCCCGGTATGAACGTAACCACGAGCCAAAATATTTGTCGAGATGAATTTTGTTTTCTGTCATCGTATCGTAAAATACAATTTCCTTGCTAAAGTCTTAAATCTCAGCATTTAGATCGAAGACGTCACCAACATAGGCCGTATGTTTGATGAGATGCTAGCATTCGCAAACGTTCTACGATGTCGTCCTTGGTTCGTCATAAACGTGCAAAGGAAACTTTCAACAGAATGATTTATGGCATGAAGAGAAAATGAACAAGCTCAACGAACTGATACGAAAAAACAGGAAAATTCGTTCCCAATCTGATTTTCTTCTTAACACCCAATCTGTTCAGTATTTTAACACACAATCTTTCATCGATTTGACAATTAGGTTTTTTGTCCATAAGGAAAATTGACATTATCCTTTACATATCCAACAAAATGTCGCTCTGCCGTGTTTCGTCGCATCTCTAAGCTAATGGAAAGGAACTAGTTCCAAAGGGGAGATAATTGAGCAGACTGTTAATTATTGTAGTAAGTTTAGTATTAATTGGGTGCCTCACTGACCAATATGAGGAACAAACTTAGAAAGCTGCGAGACTTTCCGAGAATTGGGCGAGACTCCACTTCTCTTTTGGCTCCAGCTTATCAGCGGTTTTCAATGAAACCTTCACTTTGGAAATCATAGTTAAAAAATAGTGGAGAGGTTAAAAATAGGCAATATTTTTTTTATTTAGCAGTTCAGGCATACTTGGCTCTGTTATGGTAAGAAACCATCCGATAGAAAACCAACTGAAACTTGAAGTGAAAATTTCTGCGAATTAGTGACAAAACGCAGCAACAAAAAACAAAAAAATACATTAAAAAAAAAAACAACAAAGAAGAAGATTTTGGCGATCAAATTCTGATCACCAATGTTCAAAATATTTTATTGGGAGCTTTTTTTTAATGTCCCAAAAGTGACAATTTTATAAATTGTGCTTCCCTATCTTCATTGGTTAAAAATTATTAGGGGAGACAAACGCAAAGGGTCCTAAAATCAGGCAACAAATAGTGCCTCAATTCCTCATCTTCCACGCTTTTTTAACCGTTAATACGAAACGATTTAATATTGAATAGTAGACTCTTATGGATTCCAAACTTGGTTTTATGACGATGTAGCTCTCACTGTAACTCTACATATTCCTCTCTCTGCTATCTCAGCTTAGATCTCATTTTAGCTGTGTTTTTGCGCCAGTTTTAATTTGAACTTCTCATTAATCAGAAGCCACAACGTTAAAATATTCTTAATAATATAGCTCCTCGCCTCTTTCTTCTAATCTGACTTTTTTTAAATTAAGATCATTTATTTTATCTTCTTCACCTTAGTTTGGATTAAATACTGCTGATGCTGATAATGTTTATTTCCCGTCATTGATTTTCCTTCACATAATTTGATCTTTTCCTGATTGATTTTGGGCCTCATCATAGTTGTTTTTTTTTTTAATTTATTTTTTCAGTCTCATCTCCCAACCAGCTTTTGCATCATTGCTTCAATTTGACATTCTTCCTTAAAACCAATTTTTTTTTAAATAACTAGTATATCTCCTGCATACAGTAGATGATTCATTTATTAGTAGGAAAGAAATTGCTAAAACTTATTCAGATAAATCAGTTTCTAACATGACCATCTCCCAGTTTTGGCTCCTTAACGATGGTAATGTTGTTTTTGTCTTAAGTCATATCTTTTTTTATTGCATCATTTTCATCTCTTTCTTCAGGGGCTACGTTTGCTGTAAAAAGTAAAATAAAGATGAGGAGCTGGACTGTATGATTCCGGGCCTTTGACAATTTTACGTTATTTTCTGTCTATTTTCTGTGTGTTTGCTGAATGCTTTCTTCTCTATCTTTTCCTTAAGCTTTCGTAAAGAGAAAAATATTTTTTAGTATTTTTTTTTTTTTGCTTGAACGACGATTCTTTAACTTATTGCAAGAAACTTTACAGTTTTCTCTTATATTTCAGCCGCCCCTTTCTTGTAGCCACTTTTCATGAGGTTGCTCTTTGAAACATAGCAGAGAACTAGTTTGATTTTTTTCTAGTTTTCTTCTTCTTCTCATTATTATTATTATTATTATTATTATTATTATTGCAATGACTTCTTAAAAATGTCTTCTTAAGAAATTATTTTTGTTAAAATATAAACAGTTTTTTCTTTTTATTTATTCGTCATTAACATTTTCTGAAGTTTTATAAAAGACATGAGTGAAAATCTTCTTCTGTGTAGATTTAATACCAGATATTATGACCGAAATCCCGTCCTTAGAACCACATGGCTAATACTCTTTCCTAGTATTAATTATCAAAAACTATAAGAACTATTTATTGTATGTCATGACGTACATTTAACATGTATTTCTTCTTTTTGATTTTTTTTTTCTACATATTTCCCGTTTTTGAAATTTATTTTTCAATTTCGTTTATCATTATGCTTTTAATTCTTTTTTCTATTACATTATTCATTTCTAAGATTCACTTTTCACAGTGAAAAAAGGATTAATGCATGGAAACGTCTGTTTTATTTTGTATTGTTGTTTTGTTCATTCTTATAATACATGCTATTATTTTTGTCGTCAATCCAAGGCTAGAGGCATATTGCATAAATTGTTTCTTTCCAAAGATTATTTCCTATAATGTTTTTCCTAAAAAAAGCTGCCAAACATAAATATATCCTGTGGTTATTAAGAAAATAGAAACTGAATCTCTTTACCAACATCCATCCATAAAGAAATACATTTGTATACGACTTGATGTTTTCTTAATACTGTTTCTTTGAAGTAGTTTTTTTCTTAGTAAATATCGTAAATAGCTTAAGTTTCCATTGTGAGTTCAAGTGTTTTGATTTTTGCTAAGAAATAGATTAAATATTATAGTCTATCTTCTGTATATTAATATGTGCGTGCGTGTGTTTGTGTGCCTGAATGTAAGTGTTATATTCAATGCAACAGTGAAAAATTTCCTTTGAACACAATTTCCTTTGTATATTTATTGCAAAGTTATAGATAATATGGCCATAAATGTCCCTTCACGACACGAATCACATAACCCATTTGGCTCATTTACAGTGTAGTGTATCAAGGGGAACATAGTTTGACTCATCACTCTTCAGACTAGTTTTCCTTCTATCTTGGTTGCCACTTTCTGGAAAGAGAGTTCAGTCTGCTTTAACAGATATTTAACCCGTACCTAGGAGGGAAAATGATAGATTCCTTCGTTTCCCAAGAGTATTTGTGCGAAACTGAATGTAACAAACTCGGTCAGAATTCGAACCCAGCCCGGTGATTTCTATTTCCTCGTAGCTAACCGTTAAAAACTATCTGCACACTAGCCATAGATGTGAGGATAATGTAACATGGAGTGCAACATACGACGATCGGCGTATCCATGTGTGCATGCTCATAATACAGGGTGTTCAAAAAGTTAACTATTTCAATGAAATAATAAAATTTTTAATTTTTAAAAATGACATTTGTTTTATGATTATTACTTAATTATGATATAAAAATAAATTTTTTTTATAAATCTTGTTAGTCAAAACTATTTTAGTTTGGTTTTTTTTTTTTTTTTGCGGTATATCAACCTCAATGGGTCATTTAATGCCGACAACTTTTTTTTCCTGGTAATATTTTTGTTTTGTCAAAAATCTATTTTTGTTAATTTTTTTTCCTCAAAAATGTATAGCTGGTAATATTATTTTATCAAAAACGTATAGCTAGTTATATTATTTTTTCAAAAACGTATTACTGGCAATAGTTTTTCTTCAAAAATGTACTTCTGGTCAAATTTTATAATGCTTTTTACCTCAGTTTCGGGATGAACTATTTGCCTATAGATGGGACCCTAACAAGTGCTACTACCCAGGGTCAGGGTGGGCCCGGGAACACCAGCAATTAAGAGGTGGTTCCACGCTCCTCAAAACCACCTGATCAGAGGCCTTGCTGTTGGGCGTAGTTTATCGTCTTACCCAGGACGCGGATGCAGTTTATCCTCATACCCAGGACGCGTATGTAATCCAGAGGTGTCAACAAAGGTGCGTTCTCTCATTGTTAATCAAGAGAATGAAAATAAAATTAGAAAAAAAAATTATAAGGTTATAAACATAATTAGAAATTTACACACCCCTAACACATATTAAACACGATGTACAGAAATAAAAGTTATTTTGCAAAAGAAATCGTCGGATTTCATTGAAGTAGATAGTTAATTCTGGAACACCCTGTATTTTAGCAATTAAACCAAAATACACACACCATAATCTTATCTTTGGTAGTGTCGATTTTATTAAATTTATCAACGGAGTATAAGCCAGTTACTTTTCTTTTTGCGTTATTTCGTAAGAGATAACGAGCAATAGCAAACGATGTTCATAACGCCTCTTTCATGGATTATTAAGACATTTTGTCCCTTGAGGGATAATTTACTTTCGAATGTTGCCTTTATTAAGGGCAACATGGTTGTATTTGGCGGGTTCAATTCTCGTTTTTCTTCATCTGAATAAATCTTGCAGACAGATCACGTAATTTTTAATGTAAGGTTTTGACTGGGAGATGAGCGCAACGCCTCCCCCCCCCTAAATTCTTCATTGGCAGAACAAAATTCTCCTCCTATCAATTATCATCATATCCTTGATATTAACGTCATCTCTTATTATCAATATAAAAATCAATAGTGAAATAATGAGATCTTGAGAGTAAAATATTCAATTTTTGACATCGAATGAAATATTCTGCATTCGAAAGTCTCGTGCAAATATATTTGAAGTACAAATGAGAGTAAAGATATTAGCCTTCCGTTTGAAAGTTTAATTGCTTTTAAATTATTTTCTAAGTTGTTCAGCCGAGCAAGGAAATTGTAACACAGCGTTTGTAAGTATGCGAATTTTATTTAGTAATTTTATTTTTCATAACTACGCAAAAACAAAATTAAACTATAAAACTAAGAAATTACCAAGGTCAAAATTATTAAACTGCTCTCCTGTTAATAAACAATTTGTTATCATTTTGAAGAATAAAAGCCTGCAATAGTTTGGGATAGTTTTAAACAAGTTTTAGTCACATCTAAAGAATGACAACCTATTTTTTTGGAAAATCTATAAAATTTCCCAAGTTTTGATCGACTTCCGGCATGAACCCTGTTTTCAGTTCCCCTCAAAAATTTATAAAGGCGAGTCAGCCATATTCACTTTGCTCTTCTTGAGGTAATTTTTCATCAGAAACGATATAATTTGGGCCTTTATTTCAAAATTTTCTCATATACGCGTCTTTCTTCATGGTTCCTTCTACGGTCATGTCTTTTCTACAAATACTTCCATGGTAACTGCTCCGATGAGCTGCTCTCTCTGGTTCCCAGACTCCATGAATTCAAGCGCCCTACGAGGCTGGCATCCCACTCCCACCCTTAGACTGTAGAAACCTTCAAATGTAGCCGTCTCTTCTACTCCAATAGCTTCATACCTCGCACCTCTCGCCAGTGGAACACACTCCCCAATTACTGTTTCCCTGAGAGCTATAATCTCCAACTATTCAAATGTAATGTCAATCGACATCTCCAATTACCTTGATCTACCCACTATCCTTCTCCTCTTCCTTTCTCCTATCACTCTTATCTGCTCTCGCTACAAATCTTCTGCAACCCCCTGCATCCTAGTGGCTTCACGCCTTGCTTGGGGCACAATGCTTAAAAAAATAAAAATAATAAAAAAAATAAGATTCCCAGTTCGGAGCTAATGAAGAGGGCAGTGTTATTTGGTCTGTTCTTTTTTCCAAACATTTCTACATGTCTATGACTAAAGAGTTCTAGTTTCGTCTCATCTGACCAAATGAACCCTTTTCAGTTTGTGTCATCATTATCCAGGTTGTCATAACAACACTTCAGTCTGGTTTGGATGGATGTCTTCTGCAGAAGTTGATTTGGTCTCTGGCCTCACAGTTCATTCATGTAAAAATCTTTAGTGACTAAGTAATTCACTAATGTCTCGTTAGTTGCTCTACGGTCATTACAGACATCTCACTCTAGTTTGCGTTCCAGAGTCTTTGAAATCTTTAGCTTCTTACTTCTGCCAGTCTTTTATTGTATTTACTGATAATACTTCTCACTCCAGTTAAATCAACCATCCGTCCTTGAATGGAATATTGCTGTCATCGAGGTCCTTGACAAAATCCAGAGACGAATATGCAATATGCTAGGTCTTGATCTGGCATCTAGTCTACAATCGCTATCCTAAAGACATGCTGTGGCTTCCCTCTGTCTCTTCTACAAATATTTTCACGGCAACTGTTCCGACGAGCTACTTTCGCTGGTTCCCGGACTGCAAGAATTTAAGCGAGCTACCAGGCTGGCATCTCGGTCCCCCCCCCTTTTACTGTCAAAACGGTTAAATGTAATCGTCTCTTCTTCTCAAACAGCTTCTTCTCCCGCACTTTCCGTCTGTGGAATTCCTTTCCCCTTACTTGCTTCCTCGATGACTATAATCTTCAAATATTCAAGTGTAATGCCAATCGACATCTGACACCCTGTTATAGTGAAACACACCTATTCTATAGTTAATAGACTCTCCCACCTATAATAAGTAGTAGTAGTAGTAAGAGTAACGAGTAGTCGCTGAGTTGCTCAGTCAGTCGATGTCGGACGACCGTTAGTCGGATACTAAAAGTATCAGCGACCGAAACTAGATTTCTCTGCGTCATTACCTATTACATCAAGTTCCTAACGTTTTGTACGTCGAACCTATTTTAGGACCGACTTAGTACAAGCCTCCACTGTGAAACCACTCCATAACACACCCTGTGCTTGTTCCACGTCCTTCTCTGTATCCTTTTCCTCAAACATGCCTCTTTACTCTTGTTCTCAATCCTCTGTAACCTCTTTCGTGTTAGTGGCACTCCCGCCTTGCTTGGGGTGAATTGCCTTAAAACAAAGTTATTGGCATTTGGAAACGCTTTCATAACATTCTTCACCCTTCTTCTGCTTTGTGAACAACAACAACAACTTTTTTTCTCAAGTTTAAATTTCTTTTGTTTATAATATGATTCGCTTAGTTGTTATATCCGTCGTAAATTGCAAGATAAACATAAGTGTTAACTTCTCTAGAATAGAACAATAATAAGTTAATAATTAGTTAATAATAAGTTAATAAGTTAATAATTTAAAGCAGCTCAAAACAAAACAACAGTTTTTGCCATAGCTCAATAAAAAGGACAAGAGCGATTTATAATATTGATCTTGATAGAGTTTGGTTTGTTTGAAATAATTCTGTTAATGTGTGGAAATAAAAAAAAGTTATTATTTTTTAAAAAGACTAGTATCTTTAGCGATTCTGCATTCAAAATTCCTTGTTCTGTTACAAATCACTTGAAAAACATTTTAAAAGAATTCAATTTTCCAAGAAGGATGGCTAATATTTGTTTCCTCAACTGTACTCAAATATAGATCTAAAGTCTTCTGGAATAAAAAAAAAAATCAAAAACACATTTGATTTTTCTATCAATGGGTACTTTAGTGACTCATCAGAATTTTTCTTACAAGGTGAAAGAGCCACTCGATATAGAGTAAGAGGCACAATTTATGCGGATATGTGGGAAAGATAAGGGTTTACCCTAGATGTGAATATTAAGATTTTAGTGATCGGGGAAGCATCTTCTTAGGAGTTGGTTTCCCAAAGCAGCGGTCCGTGGAAAGAAGCTGCCCGAGTGACACTTAAATCTTACCAATGGAATACGAAGGGGAAGAGGATGTTTCTTGATAATCTGCGTCGCATAGTGGATCTTAGCCTCAAAGGTTAGAACTGGTGGAACTAAGGAATGAAGTTAGTCTGAACATTTTCCATGGAAATAGCGATAGAGCATCGAGAGACTACCACTTTTCCAGCATTTCTAGCGATGGATCGTATGTACGAATTCCACTTAAGATCTTGGATGAGTTTAAGTGCCAATAGGCGGTCATGGCACGGGTGTTCCCTCAAAGAACACCTGTTTATCGTGATCGGTGAAAGTTCTGTGTCCGCTACGTGACGATGGAACGTTAGTTGTTTGGCTTTCGAGGCATTGAATGCGACCAAACATTTCTTCTCACCACTGAGCTGTTAGAGCTCGGTCAGAAGAGAGATCAGCTGCCAAGATATGGTCATTTAGAGTTTTGTAGGTTCCCCCATTGATGTCGTTGTATCATCAGCATATATATTCACAAATGATCCTATTATCTTTGGTGGATCATTTATGTAAAGTGGGACAAGGGTTGGACTAGGAAGCGAACCTTGGAGTGTATCTGCGTTGATAGTCTGAGCCCCGGAGGACTGACCGTTAACAACTACCTTCAGGAACCTACCGATTAGGAATGACTTTATAACTGCGATAATAGCTGGAGAGTTTGTGCAGTAACACTTTATGCCACATCTTGTCAAAGGCCTTTTGAGTATCTAATTAAATCGCCCTGAGATGTATTCGCTAATTCTGTGAGTAATGGCAGTTAAAATACCAGCTTTGGAGCGAGCCAATCCAAAATTGAACAGTTTGTCGCCTATGTGGTGATCAACAATATTCTTGCTGATTATAGCTTCAAAAAGATTGCTAATGACACTGAGGAGGCAGATGGGTCTAAAAGAGCATACCCTTGACGCCTTCCACAGACATGGGAAGGATTTCTCCTTCAAGCAGCGGTTAAATAATTTCGTTAAGATCAGAATAACCTCGGGTTAATAATATTATGAACAACCATTGGAATTTTATCTGAACCAGAATCACTCTTATAGTCTCTTATTTAACATTCTTAGTAGTCTTCTTATAGTCCTATGATTATCTGGACCAATAGCCCTTTTATTGTCTCATGTTTAACTTCCCTATTAGCCTTCTTATAGTCCTATGATTATCTGGACCAATAGCCCTCTAATGGTCTCTTATTTAACCTTCTTATTAGCATTCTTATAGTCCTATGATTATCTGAAGAAATAGCCTTCTAATGGCCTCTTATTTAACCTTCTTATTAGCCTTCCTATAGTCCTATGATTATCTGGACCAATAGCCCTCTTATGGTCTCTTATATAACCTGCTTATTAGCCTTCTTATAGTCCTATGATTATCTGGACCAATAGCCCTCTTATGGTCTCTTATTTACCCTTTTTATTAGCCTTCTTATAGTCCTATGATTATCTGGACAAATAGCCATCTTATGGTCTCTTATTTAACCTTCTTATTAGACTTCTTATAGTCCTGTGATTATCTGGACAAATAGCCATCTTATGGTCTCTTATTTAACCTTCTTATTAGCCTTCTTATAGTCCTATGATTATCTGGACCAATAGCCCTGTTATGGTCTGATATTTAACCTTTTTATTAGCCTTCTTATAGTCCTATGATTATCTGGACAAATAGCCCTGTTATGGTCTCTTATTTAACCTTCTTATTAGCCTTCTTATAGTCCTATGATTATCTGGACCAATAGCTCTGTTATGGTCTCTTATTTAATTAGCCTTCTTATCTGGACAAATAGCCCTGTTATGGTCTCTTATTTAACCATCTTATTAGCCTTCTTATAGTCCTATGATTATCTGGACAAATAGCCCTGTTATGGTCTCTTATTTAACCTTCTTATTAGCCTTCTTATAGTCCTATGATTATCTGGACCAATAGCTCTGTTATGGTCTCTTATTTACCCTTCTTATTAGCCTTCTTATAGTTTTATGATTATCTGGACAAATAGCCCTGTTATGGTCTCTTATTTAACCATCTTATTAGCCTTCTTATAGTCCTATGATTATCTGGACAAATAGCCCTCTTATGGTCTCTTATTTAACCTTCTTATTAGCCTTCTCATACTCCTATGATTATCTGGACCAATATCCCTGTTATGGTCTCTTATTTAACCTTCTTGTTAGCCTTCTTATAGTCCTATGATTATCTGGACCAATAGCCTTCTTATGGTCAAGACCTTTGATAAGTCTTGATATATCACTAAAGCACCCATTGTTAGAAAAATCAATTGGTTTTTTGATTTTTTTTTTATTCCAGAAGACGTTAGATCTCTATTTGCGTACAGTTGAGGATTGTAATCAGGGAGACGGTGAAATGTCGCGGACGTGAATAGTGAACGTCTAATGAACTTACATGAAACTGATTTGTTGTATTTTTTAATACCATGTCTCTTCAGGACATAGGTGATGTACAGATAAATAAAAGGTATTTGGGAAAACCATTTCCGCAGATCCCTTTTCTTTATTCTGGACATCACCACGATTTTTTTTTTTTTTTTTTGGTGGGGGGAGGTGGATATATTGATTTTTCGTTAGTTTTTTCCAGTTTTAAATACAGTTTTTCTTCTTCTAGACTAAAATTGCCATCCAATGTTTAAGAGGAGAGTCTAACCTGCTATTGAATATATATAAAAGAGGGAAGAGACGGATTCATGCCTTAAGAGCATTTTGGCCCAAATAAGCCAAAGGGAATGCCACGGACCAGGCGAAGGTTTGCGTGCTCATAACCGTAACCCTACCCACACACGCTTCTAGCTGTTTTTTTTAACTCACACACACAATCAGCATAAATACGAAGTTGGTGCAACCTGAGAACTTGGTGATTCAAGATTTCGGGGCAGATGTTTCAGCGTAATTACTACACAATACGAATATTTTCTAGCAATAACGTCGAAAAAAGATTTTATTAGTCACTCTGTGCAAATAAATAGTTAGAATGGTGTCAATTTTTGGAATTCTTCTAAATCCTATCTGATTTCCTTCGATGGGTAACTTCTCGGAAATAAAAGAAACGATACTAAAATCGAAAAGATTTCAAATACACACTAAATTCGAAATAATGTGAAATATACATTCTTCTACATTATTTAGATTATTTGGACTATTGTCCTCATATTTGTCTCCATATTTATCACAACGTTTAGGCCGCTGTAAGCTCCGGCCTTCTTCAGGTGGTTGGAATGTGGAACTGAACCCTTTATAACTGACATCCATCAGACATGTCGCGTGGAACTAGAACAGTCTACCCCGGTGAGCGAAATAAAGAGTTCAGTTCGACATTCCAACCACCTGAAGAAGGCCGGAGCGTACAACGGCCGAAGCGTTGTGATAAATATGGTGACAAAGATGAGGAGAATAGTCCGAATAATGTAAATAGTGACATAATACCTAATCTCAGAAATATAGGCAGATACATTCTTCTAGTTTTTATATATGGACTTGACAACATCGCATAGAAAAAAACAAATTTCTAAATGAAATCGGTCTTCCAGAACCACTTTATACATTTAATTATTGGCCAAATGACAACACTAAACAATATGTCAAACCTTCTATCTTTGCTTGATTGAATGAAGAATAAATCACATATATCATGCGAGGCATATATTCCTGGAAATAGAAAAATAGGTCCACTGAACTCCAGATAGAGAGACAACATGCTCAATTGTCCAAAAGCTGACCCCGCATGAATAAAGCCACACTAGATCGAAAAAATTGAAAGGAAATATCACGTGAGCTTGCAATCTGCTAAAGATGGATAGAGCGTAACGTAATGATATTGACCTGAAATATAATCCATATGATTGATGTAAAAAGTACGAAACCAACTTCCACTACGCCAATTTTGAAAAAAAAAAAGTGCTGATGAGACATCAGTGACGATATAATGAAAAGTGATATTTTGAATGAAGTTACATAAAACTAAACGCTTCTAATGTCATTTAAAGATAAAAACAGGCCATTCTTTTTTACAAACCTCATAAAAATTTGAATGTTTCGTATAAACAGGGAATATTAACAACAAGCATTATAGTTAATGGCAAAAGCAAACCAATTTCAATTATATATATATATATATATATATATATATATATATATATATATATCAACACCCAGCGGCGACAGATATTTATTGCACAATGTACAAGTAAGCCACAAGGGCAAAATGGGGAAGAGGCGGCTGGTCCTCACTTATCCTATCGATAACTTAGCTAGCCTCAATCACTGACCCAGTCGTCCGTATATTGTTTCTTTCACCAAAACATCTCATCTACATAATACTGCCTTATACGGATACCATAATGTAAAAGGCTGGGGTGACAAACTACCCAATGTTCACTATATTTACACAAATAAACAAAACAGTATTAGTAAGGGAAACCCCAGTGTCTAATCATTGCAGAGATAACACGTAACTGGGCGAAAAATTCTGTGGGATTATAAGAATTGATGCCTCTCGAAACGAAAAACATCCCACATTCACCAGAGAACAGCAATCCCTGTCACCTAAACGGTGAGGGGAAGGGTAATAAATCGAAAATAAAAGGGGGTAAAAATAAAGGGGCTGATGATCATCCATACCCTAGCTAAGTTCAATTCAAAGAATTAAACCCAAAGAAAACGACCTTGACTCGTCTATCATTGGACTAGCAATGACAAACGTTTAATCAGGCAGCTAATATCCTCAATCCGAGGTCACCTCCAGGTGCCACTCTAAATTAGCCTCTCTCAAGCGAACCAAACGCGAAAGAGTCACCCACTCGAATTTTGAAGAGAGTCACCTCCATTCCGCTCTAATTTTGACTTTAAGCTGGTGCTTAAAAACAAGCAAGCACAAAAACACAGTGTTCATTCCTCTTCAGCTGCAGAACAACATTGCTACAAATGCAACTGACCCCCAGCATAAAAAACAAACAAACAAGAAAACAAACAAACCAAAAACTTTCCAATCAGCATGCGAACCATTCAGTTTTCAATCAGTTTGCACAATGGCCATACAACGCTACAGTGAAAGAAGGTGTGTCCCAAAGTTTACACCGACCCACAGCAGCGCATATATTTTGGTTTAACTGCCAGCCCCACTGGAGCAGAGCTTTTGCCGACCCAGAAGGCCTTCGGTAACACCCGCCAGGCCCAAAGTTTAAGGTTTATCGTTAGAGAATATGCGTTGTATTTTTGCTCGACTATTTATACAGGTAAGTGATGCATTTTGGATTGTTTATTGCATTGTTCTAACGGTTATTTTGGTGGGCTGTAACGGTTATGTTTCGAACTAGTGGGTGGAAATAATTGTGAACCCAGTTTATATATATATATATATATATATATATATATATATATATATATATATATATATATAAAAACATTAGGCAGCATATAATTTATATACAAAGAAATAATAACACATAGAATCAATCAGCAATATTAATGCTATTATTGTCAACATCCATCGCTAGTAGTGTATAATGTATGCATTAAAATACTGTTAATCCATAGAATGATGTGATCCTTATTTATAAAACTGTTGTCTGTTGTTTTCAGTTTATATGTTTTTAAAATGCAAGTACTTTCGAATAATCCTTTAGTCATCGTCAGGCATATGTTTTCCTTATAAAATCAAAAACTTGAAGACGAAATAATTATTTCGTCTTCAAGTTTTTGATATATATATATATATATATATATATATATATATATATATAAAGAGCAATAAGTGTTAAGCCCCCGTTAATAAGAATTATATTGTTGATCATTAGGAAACTTTTAGAAACAGCTGATTAGGCAAAACGGGAGATAGAGATTTAAGCACCATATTTTTTTGGGAGGCGGGGAACAAGAAAGTTGATAACGAATAAGGAACAATTAGAGAACATATTTTGAAAAAGACATAAAGGAAATAACTCAGCATATTTGAAAATTAAAAGATTCCTTGTCACAACTGGTAATAGCCAATTAAACTAGTCTTTACCTGTCTAGCGAGATAAGTTGTTTTTCTCCTATACTATTAACAAGTGAGTCTTTTTCTTTCAAAATTTCAAATTGAAATTTATTTTTATGCATTTATTATAGATTCATTATCAGGCAGTAGTAGCATTAGAGTGAATTTTGAGAAATTCGATACAAATAGAATCTAAATTCAGGAAATTAGAAAGGAATTTAAAATCGAAAAATAAACAAAGATCGTGTGTATAGAAAGGATACAAGACATCAGATAAAAATCATTTTCTCACCAATAAAACCACCGTGGCATTGAATTAAAAAAAACTGCAAGTATCACGCTACAATTTGATCAAATAAAGTAAAAATAAAAGAGGTAAGAAAATAATTCCTTAAATGTAGAAAGAAGAAAATAGATTTGACAGAAGGACCATAATCAAAAGCATAACATGACAACTTCTATAGAAAGATATTAGCGATATTCTATAGAATTCTCCTTTGGATTATTCTCCATATTAACGCAATCTCCATTCTTCTGTGCGCCATGTCCTTTCAGGACATTGGTGTTCATGACTCTCCATATGTTCCTCTCCTTTGTAGCTCTTAGTAAATATTGTCTTTTTGTTATCTCTCCTAAATCCTGTTCTGTCAGCCATTTACTCAAGTTCTTTAGCTAGGTTATTCGCCTTTCTTCTTTGTTCCATTAACCTTCCTTCAAGTGTCATCTTCTAAGTGTCAAATTTTCAGAGCCATTTCTTTAATACACACCCTAAAAAAAATTAACTCACTTTCTGATGTATAAATCTAAGAATAAATGTCCGTTTTGTTTCCATTTTCTCTAACGCTACAGTCCATGGTATTCTCAGTATCCTTCTGTAGAACCACATTTCTGATATTTCAAATCTCTTCTTATGTAAGGAGATTATCCATCATTCACTGTCATATGGAAGGACTGGTATTACGTAAGAGTACAGTACTCTTTTCTTTGTTTCTAACGAAATTTTCTCGTTTCTTATACTTTGCTTAGCTTTTAGAAGGCACTTTCGTATTTCAATGTCTCACTTTCTGTTCTATGTAAAAACACTTCTCATATATTTAGATTGTTGTACATGATTTTGATATCTCTAATTTGTAATTTGTGTGTTAGGCTGTCCTTTTTGCTAACATCCATGTATTTTCTCTTTTGGCAGTTGATGTTTAATCCATTACTTTCACTTTCCTTCCTTACCTACCGTAAGAGTTCTTGTAGCTTCCTATCTGTGTTTGCTATCAACACGGTGTCATTTCGGTTATTATGCCCTTTGTCTTGTTCCGGTATCTGACAACACGATCCCGATGTCTTGAACTAAACTCTTTATTTAATATACATGGGGAGAATATTTTCGTTCTGCTGTCCACGTCTAGGTTTATCTCATCTCCTTTTCAGTACTGCTCAGTTATTTCTCGATCGCCCTGTTTCCACTAAGTCAGCCCAGATATTGAAATCATATTTATTGTGCCAGCAAATTGATCAACCAACGCTTTAATCTACCTAAAGTCGTGAGTCGTCTATCTCTATGGAAACGTAAAAACGCACAAACCTATCTGATTTCTTGCTATATATATATATATATATATATATATATATATATATATATATGAGCTGGATACCCAGCTTTCCTCTAAGCTTTTCTCAGTTTGGTGGCCATTTCATTAAAACGAAAATAATTTAAAATTACGTTTAAAATTAAATTTCTTTTTGATAGAATATTTGTTTAACTTGTAATGGAAAGATTAAATCAATTTCAATAAATTTATAAGATGATTTTTGCCGGAAATAGACATTTGAGCATTTCATGAAAGCAGGACTTCGTAATCTTTTCTAATCATTTCACCCCAAGGAAGGCAATACAGCCACTAAACACAAGGGATTACAGATTGTGAGAGAATAAATAAAAGAAAAAACATTATTAAGGAGCGAGAGTAATAATAAAAAAAAGAAATCAAGAAGACAGTAGATAATGATTGACATTGCATTTACATGAAGATCATTTTTGGTTGGAAATCATGAAACCTGGAGAAATTTTAACAAGCGAGAACTGCCAGCAAAGAACTTACGGTTAAATCTAGCCAGTTCAATTGTAAAATGGTGAGACCTTTTTTATTAATCTAGTACTGCGCTTAAATTCATAAAGTCTAGGTATTTTAGAGGAAAATCAGAAATATTTATAGAAAAGGCACTGGGAAGCTACATTGTAGCGTTGAGAAAACGCCTGCAGTCGTGATGCACAGGACCAATAACATAATAGATTCGTCTTTGGATTTTATCAAGAATCTCTAAATATATAACAGAGGCACAAGATCATATATGGCAGCAGTATTCAAAGCATGGATGAATGGTAAACTTATAAATATGTAAGATAGGGTCTGGCGAGAAAGATTGTCTAGCACGACACAGTGAACCAACTTTCCTAACAGAAGACCTGGCACTTGATTTAATATAATCTTTCCACTTCATGTCAGCAGAAAACATTACCCAGAGAAGGCACAACGAATCACTTTCATG
Organism: Acanthosepion pharaonis; assembly: GCA_903632075.3. Taxonomy (NCBI): domain Eukaryota; kingdom Metazoa; phylum Mollusca; class Cephalopoda; order Sepiida; family Sepiidae; genus Acanthosepion; species Acanthosepion pharaonis. Next base: position 472,615 of record CAHIKZ030001366.1, on the reverse strand, counting down.
GAGGTTAGCATCAGCCATTCTGGTGGAAGGTAGAAAAGGGTCTATCAGATGATTTATAGAGGATAGCTTTGTTTGGGAGACCTTAAAATTAACAAGCTATTCCTTGCCTTGTGTAACAGTAGATTTTATGTCACTTTTGAGATCACCTGCCAATTTGATCTTATCGAGCCGATCAGACTTACTTATAAAGACAGGAGTAAATACTTGTGTCATCAGCATAGATACCGAATTGAGAGCTGAATACACCAGAGAGATCAAAAAACAATGGAGGTGCAAGGATAGAGCCCTGGGGACACGGGTATGAATGCAAAATGGTCTACAACTTTCAGTTCGCGATTTGATAAGGAAGATTGAATTAGTTTAAAAATTCGTCCGGAAATACCATAACATTTTAACTTGTAAAGAAGGTGGGCATACCAAATCCTGTCAAATGCCTTCGAGATATCCAATGCAATATCCCGAACTTCACCATTCTTAACTAAAACTTAGACTATTTCAGCAATAATCGTTAATGCATCAGTGGTTGACCTAGAGAAGTGAAAGCCATAATGCTTATCTGAAAGATCCGGCGATGTGAGATGATTACCGAATTCAGAGTTGATTAGGGCCTCTAGTAGTTTTTCAAAAAGGGTTAGAAGGCTAAAAGGTCGATAGTTAAAAAGATGTGACGATTCTTAAAGATAGGAACCAAAAAAAAGAAAAAAAGAAAAAAAAGAGGATTTCCAACAAGAGAAATGGAGCCTCCAGTTCAGAAGAACATTTCTTAAGTATTATTGTAGGGATAGCATCCGGTCCACATGCTTTGCGGAGGTCCAGTTTAATAATTTTTCATAAGTTTAAATCTATATTTTACACCGAAAGTAATGAGATGTCAGTATGTAAAAGTAATGGTATGTGGCGCAACAGTGTCTTCACTTCAGTTGTGTTCTGATATAAGTCAGTATCAACACCGTTTAGACTGCTCATAGAAAGCTGACACAAATTACCAGAAGTTGGACAGGGAAAAATAATGATGGGATATTCTATTTATGAAATTGTGAAAAAATTCGGTAAACGTCGATATACGCCGCGTTTGTACCTGATAGAATGCATCACCTTTCAACACAGACAGTGACGCAGTGGCATACCATGAGTACTTAATGAGTTGCGCCAGAGGCACTAGGCTGGGATTGTCTGTAGTAACAGGCAAGCGATAGTGGCTGAAATGAAATTTACATTCAATGAAGAATCCACCAGCAAGACATTCGCTTCAGAGCAGAAAATCTACCCGGGTGAGCCTGTTAGCATTGTAATATCGCACATACCGCGTCACCTTGACTCGTGATATCGCTAACGTGTGGTGTGAGTCACAATTCCGGTTGTTTCATGCAGATGTTGGGTTCAAGTCTAATATCCCATATTGTCTATGAGTCCCAGTTGTCAACAAGGTACCGTTCAGACTGGTGTTGGTTTCATAATGGTGTCGATTGTGTTCACGGAGCATAGGTTGGGGGTCTGCTGGTTCACTTAATGACGGCATTGCCCAGTTACCGCAGTTATTTGCAGATGTTTATGGAATCCATATCCCAATATCAATGGATTCTACCAGAAGTATAATATACCGTGTCATAGGCTGCCTATAGGAATAGATAGGGTCATTTATCGTCCAGTTCACTCTCCTCCCCGGTCTTTTGAACAGAAGTAGAATTTATTCCCTGTTACCTGTTTAGAATTGTGTTTCCGGTTCCTTCTAAAGTTTTGTCATTATATTTTTTCTGTTGCCTTTTGTTACAAATTTCTGATCGTTATACGACGGCTGTTTATTTCCGATATCAGCTACTAACCGAACTGGGTGATGTGCACGTGACAAACAAGAGAAATAAGCTAGGGAGCTGAAAACTTTCTCGGCCTGATATGTTTGTCAAAAGCAGACCAAAGTTTGTCTATCGTCCAGTTCACACTCTTCTCCTGTCTTTGAACAGCATTAGAGGTTTATCCTTTGTTTCCTGTTTAGGATTCACTCTCTAGTTCCTTCTAAAATTTTGTCAATCTCTTTCAATGCCCCCCCCCTAATCTTAGTGAAATTATCGCGTTGCTTGTAGTAAATTGATAAAAAAGAAAACAAGGAAAATTAGTTTGTGGAGGATTCTGTAGATTTCCGATGAACGGTGTGTCCAATATTTTTGGACAGGATCCGAATCCCGCCCTTAGGGAACATAGAGGAGGGGTCTATTCACAAGAAATATCACCACACCTACAAATATCGGGGATCTCTGGCCGGCTATCAAGACAATATGGCTCAACATTCCCCCACCCCCCAAAAAAAAATTATTGGGCTACAGGCAGATGGTGGTTTCTACACGATACTAGGTATTTATTCTAGGGCTTTTGGAATTTTAATGTAAGTTCTTCAGATAATTTTTTACACCTTTCTCTTTACTTTCAATGGAGAAAACAGAATCAAATGTTTCATAATTCCTTCCATTTAGCCGTGACATTTCTTCATTGATGTATGTATGTATTTTTCAAAACGTAACGCCGGGTTTTAAAATTGAACAAACTTGAATACTTTTCATTTTCCTTTCATCAACCCCCAAATAATTTTCGATTTCCATTTTTATTCAGCATTTCACAAAGAAGGAAATTATTGAGGATTTGGATTAATTAAACATTTAAATAGGAATTCGGATTTAATTAAATTTTCTAGTCTATTGCCGAGGTCCACCTACATCAGACGACATTAAATCACTTTTTGTGTACCTAGTTAATGTGAGTAAATGCTGTTCTAGGCTGCATTTTTTGTTATGATCCATGTCGAGATTCCTAGCCTCCCCGGTTTATTTATTGGCCGGTCCTCTTTTCATCTCGACTGGACCAGATCTTTTCCCCTCTCCTCATGGCCGTATTTATTATATCTTTTCTTCCCCTTCCCTTAGCGATAGAGAACCTCTTGATTTTGTTTAAAAGGCAAAATACAGCGGCCTTTCTTTTTTAAGGGATGGACGGGTCAAAGTGACATCAGTTTTGTTTCTTTTGTTTGTTTTATATTTTCGTTTGTTTTTTTTTTTTATCATCTTCCTCCTTCTCATCATTCATTAATTTTTTGAAAAAAAAATCATGGAATTTTCCAATTTTCATGTCATGAGGTGCGTTTTTGTGTATGTGGTATTATGGTGAATGGAGGATTGATTGATGACGGACAGGTTATTTTGGTGAATGTGGTAAATTGCAACGAGTGAATGGGTCGCGAATCGGATTAGTTAGATTTAGGATAGCAGTAATGACCAACCTCAGTTCACCCCCTCCCCTTTTCGGCGTTGTACTACAATTTTGTATTTTTGCAAAATAAATCTCGTAAGAGTTCTTAAACATTCATGAGAGGTCGATTAGCATTTTTATTTTTAATTAATGACATGTTTTATTGTATCGTCATTTATGACGTATTTAATTATATCGACTATGATTTTTTATTGCTATTTAATGATGCCAACATTTATTTACATTGAAAATCACGTGACCTATATTTCTACTTCAAGCAAATATGTTTTAATTGAAATAAACCTTATCTATGCCGGGGAAGTATAAAAAAATATTAAGCTCAAGCCCCAGGTAGAATTCCTCCCAGACAGTATTTCTCCTTCGGAAGGGGGCCTGGTTTATTAGCCGGAGCCTTAGGCAACCCAAAAGACGAAGTGCCGAGGGAGCTTGGGCAATTTTTCAACGGTACTGACGTTAAACGCACTTTAAACCTCGACCTGTCACATTCGGTCGTCATCACATTCGAATGCGCTGAAAAATAAATATTTTTATTTTGAGTTCTGATTTAATTATAATTTTCAAACCGCGGTCAAATTGGTTCATCTTTTATTTATGTTTTATTTTGAAATATTACATTTTATGTGGTACAAGGCAAAACGAGGGTGAGGAAAGGTTAGTCGCTATTTAGTTGATCTGATTCACGACCCATTCATACATTACAATTTTACTAATACACCATAAGAACTCATTCATAGTCATTCAATCCAACACATACCAAAATACCGCATATCACAGGGATCCTACTAAAACATTCACGATATGAAAATATATAAGTAATGTTTTTTTCATCTATGTTAATTATCAATTAAAACTAATCCTCTTGGATTTTTGCTTGCATTAATTTGTCAATTGTTATCCAATTAAAACCTCGATTCAGCATCGAACCGATATAATTACGTGAAATACCTGAAAGAATTCCGATTTTACATTGAAAATAGAAGACAACCATATATTTTTACCTTACAGAAGTAATTTAATGAAGGTTATTAGACTGAAACCATGAAATATTATTGATTCGAGTGATTTGAATAAAGCCTGATTGGATTTCAGTTTTTATTTACGTTCAAATTCAATTGCGTTAAAAAACATACAACAGAATGTTGCCCGTCCATTCTGACTTCACTACGATTTTTTAAAGTTTTTAATGCATATCACTATAGGACGTAGTTGATCATGACTCTCCACAGATTCCTTTTCTTTGTATTTATGAATTTCCTTGCATTCTTGGGAAAGATAAGGGAGTAGACTTATTTGAATTCAGATTCTTCCTTCACTCTGCCTAGAAAGTTACACAAGTATTTAATCTGTAGCCAGATTCATATCTTTCCCAAGTTTGAAATTACCGCACTGATAAACTAACTTCACATCCCTATGACAATAGATATAAATTCATTTCTCCAGTTTGTTTCGTCTTTTTTCCAGTTGTTTGAGATACGTTTTTGGATTGAAATAAATCAGATAAGAAATGTAAAGGAAGACGATTTTCGCATTTTACGTCTTCTTTTATATTTCTATCTGATTCAAGTTTTATATATATATATATATATATATATATATATCATTTCACCCCAAGCAAGGCGGAAGTGTCACTAGTATGCATGGAGTTACAAAGAGTGAAAGTCAGAAAAAAAGGGGCGTTGAGGAAAGGATAAAGATGAACGAGGTTCAAGACAACAGAAGATGGCGATTGACGTTGCATTTAAATTTTTGAAAATTTTAGTTATCAGAGAAGCAAGTAAGCGGAAGGGAGTTTCACTGTTGGGAAGTGCGAGAAAAGAAACTTTTGATGTAGAAGTGGCGGTTGCATTTAACTATTCTAGCAGTGAAAGTGTGGGATCTAGATGCCAATCTCGTAGTTCACTTAAATTAATGTAGTCGGAGCACCAGGGAAAATGCTCGTCAGTGCAGTTGCCATGAAAATATTTGTAGAAAAGACAGGGGGAAGCTACACATCACGTCTGTGAGAAAGTGACTGAAGTTGCGATGTCAAGTCAGGATCGATTACATTGCAGATCCTTCTTTGGATTCTGTCAAGTACCTTGAGATGAACAGCAGGAACACAAAACTGGATATGGCAACAATATTTAATGCACGGACGAATGGTAGATTTGTAAATGTGCAAGATGGACTCTGACGAGAAAAAACCTTCTGGCACAACACAATAAACTAACTTTCCTTGCAGTAGATGCAGCTATTGATTTAACGTAGTTGTTTCACTTCAAGTCAGTTAAAAACGTGCGGTCAAGAAGGCGCATTGAGATGCCCTCCTGGAGTCAAGCACCAGTCATGCTGATGACAGACAGGGAAGTTTCTCTATGGTGGTTAAATGAGAGCAGTTTAGTTTTGTAGGCATTAGAATTTACGAGCCATTTTCTGCCCTAGTTAACCACTGATTAGAGGTCCTTTTCAAGAACTGCAGCCAGTTTAACTTTGTCAACTCTGACGGATTTACCATTACGATAGGTGTAAATGGTAGTGTCATCTGCATAAATTCCAACTTGAGGACTAATGACATCAGGAAGATCATCTATGAAGATCAGAAACAGTGTAGGACCCAGTATAGAGACTTGGCGGACACCCATTTCTGGTTCTTTCACCGAAAACCCGGAAGGAAAACATGCGTGTCATCCCAATAACCTAGGCTTACGGCCACGTCAAGTTAAAACACCAGTTCCCTTACGATCCCCGGAGTTAAGCAATGTCAAGCTTGGGTAATACATGGAAGGGTGACCGCTTAAGAATACTATGTACAGTAAGCTTGGATGTGCAGGTGGTGTAATGAATAATGACCTGTAATTTTTAATCGGAGAGCCGAGTTCCAATTCCCGCTGTGCTCGTTATATTCACTTACGCACAAATACACTTGGGAAAATTATTAATCCATCTCTTCTTCCCCAGTTATGGGTTAATTAGTAAAACACGTGTCACTAAATCATTATTATTTTCCCCCAAATTCTTACAATCTAAAAATATTTTCTGACTAGAAATAACTTCCAATGGGCTGATAAACCGTAAAAAACGAATCAGACAATAAATCAACCAATTGCCTAAACGACCACCAGGATCGTCTTTGTTGTTCTTCTTATATTTGCCATGTCTCTTCAAGACGTTGGCGATCATGCCTCTCTACAACTTATTGTCCTTATATTTTATTGTATTTTTCCAAATTTTGGATAAAATGTGCTCGAAGTTGTGGATAAAATACTTGAAGTTCATATTTTGTTATTTTTGAACAAGTACTTTCGACTTTTACAGTCATTATCAAGAACCGATTTGGTGTCTGTGTCGTAGTTACAATTCCTTTACAAAAATAACAAAATCTGAACTTCGGACAGTTTATCCACAACTTCGAACACAATATTCAACACCATAGCCGAAAATTGAAAAAATACAATAAAAAATGAAACAGACATACCTAGTTGGTTCTTTTTAATCAAACCTGTTGTCTACATATACCTTATTCACATACACACACACACACACACACATATATATATATATATATATGGGTGTGTGTGTAAACTCAGTTCATCTATAGAACTATTATTGATCCAAAGACGTTCTTTCTGACGCAGATGCACACACACACACACAGACACACACACACACAATATATATATATATATATAATAATGTGTGTGTTTGTGTGTGTGTGCGTGTACGTGTGTGTGCATCTGTGGTATGAGTGATAATAGAATAACAAAACGGAGAAAACCTTCTACGTAACGCGTTTCGTCCAAAGAAAGAACATCTTCAGATCAATAATGGTACTGTAGAAGGACTGAAATTACACACACACACACACACACACACACACACACACACACACACACACACACACACACACACATATATATATATATATATATATATATATATATATATATATATATATATAAAAGGCGGTCCGATGATTGCGTCTAGCATGAAACAGCCTGTCGTCTCTGAGTGTTGACTTCAATGTTCACTTTTATATTTACATAAATATAGCACATCTTAAAAGTATTTTTCTTCATATATATATATATATATATATATATATATATATATATATTATATATATATATATATATATATATATATATATATATATATATATGAATTGTTATGAACCATCATCTAATTAATTTTATTCTAAAATCAACACTAAAGTTTACATTTTAGAAGTACGCTGAATGAGGAGCCAGTACTTTCAGAAAGTGTGAAAATGAAAAAAAAAATAAAGTGAAATTGGCAATTAATGGTTCTTGATCAAATTTGCATGCATCCGAGCAAAGATTACGTAACGTATGAAAAGTACACTTTCTCCTTCTTGGTCATGTGAAAGTGTGATCATTTGACTGGATACTATTCAGACATTTAAGCAACCTTGAACTCTCTGACATTTGGCAGAAAAAAGGAAAAGAGTTGGTGACCTCTTTTCGCCCACACATGTAAAAATCCATATTTGGAAGTCATGGGTCACGTGCCAAAATCAAGGCGCGAAAATAAAGACTGCCACCAAGTGTTCCCTCTTAAGAATTCACACTGAATGGACGTTCAGCTAAACTTGCTATTATCTTCTATAAATTTGGATGTGCGGAATTGATAGAAATCTATTAAGCTTTCTGAGCTGAAAAGATTCAGTAAAATGTTGATTCAAATAAATCAAACTCCGATATGCTTAAAGAAGCAAATACAAGGAAACAAAGGAAGATAAATTATGCTGAGAGCCAAGGAAAAGAAAGATTCAACTTATTCTTCACTCAACCCCTGGACAAGATGAAAAAGGAAAAGAAAGAAAGGAAACTAAAAAGAAATCCATTTTACAGATAAATTTTCTACCCAGCAAAGAAAAGAGAAAAGATAAAAAGAAATATAAAAGAGACACTAATAGAAAACGAAGAGAAAAAAGAAAGAAAGACTTTTTTTTCCAAATAATCTTTGTTCATTTTGCCTTTTGTCATTTGTAATTTCATGTAAGTTTGACACAAGGTCGTTAGTCAATATAATATTTACTTTTCTGAAAAAGATAAGTTCCCCGTCAATGATTTTGTCCTATAATATTTATTTTTGTCTCATCGTTTTGCTTTGCCCCATCTTTCATCTTTTAATATATCCCAACCTTTTTGATGCTCATTTTTGTATATTTTAATAATAAAATGGTTATTTGTTATCCCTGTATCTTTGCCTTCTATTGTTTGTTACCTAGCATATTTGTTCGTTAATTGATTCCATTTACCTCGGCCGTGTTTGATCAATCAGGAAAGAAGCATGAGAAAGAATTCGTGATTTTATATTGTATGTTACTGTTTATATATATATATATATATATATATATATATATATATATATATATATATTGTATTTAGGCAGCATTTTTCATTCATACATGTTTCATTAAATAATATAGACAAGTGTTGTCTATTTATTTTATGACAACACTTGTCTATATTATTTAATGAAACATATATATATATATATATATATATATATATATATATATATATTTATTTATATATATATATATATATATATATATATATATTTATTTAAAAATATGATTCCAACGCGCTATATAAGAGTTCTCATGTTTCAAAAGAAGAGCCGTGAGAACTCTTATGTAGCGCGTTGGAATCATATTTTTAAATAAATAATTATATTTATGCTCTACTTTTGTATCGAGCACTGTTTTTTTTTTAAATAATAACAAAAATACTAAAGAACTTTGGATTATTTACATAACGAGTTCTTTCCTATTTTCTATATACTTTACACACACAAAAGACATACATATATATATATATATATATATATATATATATATATATATATATATATATATATATGTAGTGGGGAAAGAAATACAAGAAACACCGGTTACAGTGTTAGATCGAAACCGTTAATAAGACAAGAAGCTTTAAATTAAAATTTTTTGATATTCGATGTATCGAGATGTTTGACTCATTCAACTTTTTTTTTATTTTTTATTTTTATCACTGTTGTTTTCTTAATTATCCTACATTTTAATGCCAGTAGTTTTGTGGAGGAAGTCCATATATTTATATTTTATGATCCTGGATTTAAATTTACCGTAGAAGATTCCATAATTGGTATGTAGTAATATGTACCTCGTTTTGTCAAGCTTGTTTCATTTTTCTTTTTTCCTCCATTTTATCATTCGATATTATACCATTAATATGATTTATGGGTTTGTATATCATATCTATACGTGTGTGTGCATAGTCGGGAGTAAGTGTGTGTCTACAAGAGGGTGCTACAAAATACTCGGCTCGTTCAATATTCTGATGTTTAGACATTTGAAAATATCTGGGGAAGGGGTGGGAACAATAACTTTTCAGCACCTATCTCGAACACGTGGAAATATATGCATATGTCTATATAACTTTACATAATAAACATATGAAGGTGTTCAATGTGTATATTCATTGTACGCAATGTATTGTAAACTACCCGAATTTGCTAGTGTCTCCCAGTGAAATAGAAATAAGGAAAGTTAGAGAGATATGAAGCGAGAGAGAGAGAGAGAGAGAGAAAGGGTTGGATTAAAATTATAAAAGTGATTTGACAAATATCAGAAGAAAGTGCCCTACATCTAATTCATAGACTCATGTTGAAAAAGTTGAACACTTTGTCTGAAACTAGAGAACCGGAAACCAATCACCGGAAGTGGCTCAGGAGATCACGCGAAATCACTTCAAACGTTTACTAGAGTTCACACGGCTACAGCGACTTATGTTAGAGCGTTACAAGATGTCCGCCATCTTCAAAGGTTATCCTTCCGGGTTGTCTTTCATGTTTCAGGTTATATATATATATATATATATATATATATATATATATATATATATATATATATATATATATATTCTGATTCTTGCCGTGTAACCGAGGAAAATAAAAATATAAAAGAAAAGATCAGTTGAAGATAGAAAATAATAAAAGTTTCTGTTAGAAAAGTTTATTCATCGAAGTTTTCATTCTTTCAAAAGATCTTGCACACAAGATTACTCCTGTTATTATAATAAGAAATTAACAGGAAATTAGAAACTTGACAAAGCAAGATAATGCATTTCAGCTAAATTCTTATCCTTTTCTTAACTTGAAATTCTGATGTGATATTACTATCTAATTGGTATTTCTGACCAACACCTCTTTTAATGTTTTCTCACTAGGTTTTCCCTGGTGTATTTCTCTCTTCGTTGAAGTGTAAGTCGTATACTATAGCCTTCGGATTCTTTACTCAATGAGTGCTCCATATTTGTGGCGTTGGTCCAAGAAGCCTTTTGATTCTTTCTAGCGAAACGTTTTGATTTCATAAATCGGTTAGTTCAGTTCAGCGTCATTCAAAGAACTCTTCTTTAGTCAAACTTGTAAGTGAACGAATTGTGTGAATATGTGGTGTTCACATATGTATATCCTTTTTCCCATGTGTATATCCTTATTCACATATGTATATCCTTGTGTACAGTTTCCTAAAATGTTAATTTGAGGTGCGAATAAACGACCACGAATATTACTAATTTAAAATTCAATGATCTAAATATACAGAATCTATCTACATAAGATTTTGACAAACTTCCGGATACTCATGTAGACAACACACATTCGCGCATGCACACACACACAGGGACGCTCAGCTTTAAATTTAACTTAGCCGATCTATCCAAAGTAATTTTTCAAAATGAAATGTGACTCATATTGTACATGTAATATATTCAGGTCATATAAAACAGTGGATCTCTATCTATAAAAGGCAGGATGTGTGTGTGTGTGTGTGTAACGAATGCACAGTCACAATTTTCGACGGATTTGCACCAAAATTTACATGCACGTGCTCCAAGTTAGCAGGAAGGCCAAGAGCAACTTTGCATTTCCCAAATCCCATCGATAGTGGAAATAATCGATTTTTTCATGCTTCTACGGCAATTTTCATGTAGTTTGCGGCCATTTTGTACTGGCCAGAGTGAGATCCTATAGCTGGCTGCAACGAATAGGCAGGAAGATTCTATTGGTCAGCGTGAGAGCCAACAGCTGGCTGACACGAATGTTAACTAGCATGCAAAAAAAAAATCAATAGTTGCATTCGTCACAAGTGGGAATAAATTTAAATCTGCATGGCACTTTATTCCAATTGGCTCATTCGCTTGCTTAAACTCAACGTTGATTCTGATTCCGCAGAACTGGGTTGGGTGTGAAAAAAGTATTTGTTTTAACATTCTTTTTCATTCGGTTTTTCCAGTTACGAGTCCTTTTTTAAAGCTGATCGTTTTGTGTTCATTTTGTTTACTTCTTTTTTCGTAACAGATTTAATGTTTAGTATAGAGCTTAGAAAAATTCACAGTGTGAGATAGGCAAGAAGTAAGGCATGTAGCAACATCAGCACGGCAAAGGGCACTCCTTTAAAGGCAAGGACAGGCAAAAATATTTTAAGTCAAGTGATAGCGATTGCTGTATGAGTCGTATGATTTTTGAATCAAGCACGGGCAACGCCGGGCCATGCTGCTAGTTAAATATAAATTTTTACAGTATTTTAAAGTATTAAATCATAACATTTCTTCGTTTTATTTTTTCCATTCCACTCGAATCTATTAATTTTCCTTTGTTAAATTTATTGAATATGGTAACGAAAGAATTAAATATGTGGAGTGAAAAAGGCTGTCGTATATTTTGTTCTGGAACCGAAGTGAGAAAGAAATGCTCGGAGAAAGCTCTGCCTTATGTGCAATTATGCAACATGAAATCTGCCTTTGAACACACTTAGGTTGACATTTACAGTTACATTATTGAATAAACAAATTGATTATTGCACACTAGTACTATTGAAAGCTTTTGGGTGGGGTGGGAGTTTTACAGACAGGAGAGATTATTGCGGGAATACTGCTCTGTTTGGGTAAATATTTAGTCACCATTATGTTGCTGGAATCAACACCTTGGAGAGTATATATTTACTCGCTCCCGGAAAATTTATCCCACAAACAATATTGTCGGACTCAGTGTGAGTCCAGGTCAAAAAATGAGTGACACAAAACAATATAAAGCAAACAATAAAGCATGTATTAACAAAACAATTACACTAAAAGAAAACATTTAAAGACTAAATACATAGAAAAATATTAAGCTAGAGAATGTGTGTGTGTGTGTGTGTGTGTGTGTGTGGTATTGTGTAGGTCCACGTGATAGGCATGTGGGTAAAAGAGTACATAAAGTCAAGAGAGAAAACCCTGAAAAATGAACGTGCCACTGTGGGGTAAACATTTTTCTCACTTGTTACCACATCTTATAGCCAGAAGCTATAAATAGGAAAAGAGACTAGTGAGAAAATAAACGCGTTTTTATAGGCTTAAAGAATATCCCCTGGAGACAGATTTTTAGCAAAGTCAAGTGGGATAACCCAAAAGACCCCCTCCAGATCTGCAGAATTTTATTTTGCCCATATGTCCATAAAGTTTGCGTATGTTTGCTTTGTCTCTCGTAGGTTTAAAATAAAGAGCTGAATGGTGGGCTTCAGAGATGTGGGATTTAACTTGTAGACGAAAATATACTTGTGTGAAGTACTGTGTCAGCAGGGTGCTATATAAGTTTCTAGGGAGTCAGACTGTAGCACGCTCTTGAAAATAGTATAGAAAGGGGGAGATTAGCGGTTGGTATAAAAATTTTGTGGCTTTCCAATGCTCAACGTTGAGTATATTTTTGTTTGGGAGTCCTAGTTTGTTTTGTTTTGCGTGGATAATCTTGGAGACAAAAAATTAACAGAAGCTTTGATTTGTAAAATTGTTTAAGCTGATACTAGTGAAATTGCTACCGATTGTTGAATGCATGTTTTGTGAGAAATTTTAAAGATATCTGGTATTACTGTCAATTTTTCTCGAAGATGCAGCTATCTCCGTGTATTATTAAATCATACTTGCAGATGTGTTAGTCGTTCTTATTCACATCTTTGAAGAGTGAAAACGTCAGAAAAAATGGACTAGTTTTCATAGGTTTAAAGAAGTATCACTTAGAGAAGATTTTGTTTTTCAGCAAAATCAAGTGGAATAATCTACAAAATCTTAACATAATTATTAACAAACTTTGTTCAAAATTTCTCCATCAGGTGAAATTTTACTCCATAGAAAGATTTTTTTAGAGAAGTGAAGAGAATCAGAATAGATTTTTGCGATTATTGTACGGTTCACTCCTTATGTAAATCAGTTTGCGGCATGATGGCGCTTGCAACTAGCGTGACCAGTTCCTGAACGTGGACAAAGCAATGCAATGTTTTTACCATATTGAGGGCAAAATGAAGGTTCTTTCTGTCAATCACCCTATTAGCGTTGTAAAGGCATCAGAAGATAATCTACAAGAATTAATCTTTCTCTCACCACGATGATTTCTTACTTGATACATCAGCTTAAAGTAAAAAAATATTGTAATGAACAAATATATTAAACAGCATAGAATTCGGGGAAAGATAGAAAAAAGTAGCAAGCTGATTACGCCTAAGTTTTTTTTCTAGGATAAAATTAGCATAGAAAACAATTGCAGCCTCTTTTTCATAGAGGCAGTGTTGCAAGCCTTGGGAAATGTTCAGATGGGCTACATTCTTTGAGTGCCACAAGTCCGAGTTTTTATAGATAGGACTTGCCATGCTATGTTCATGGAATGGAATCATTCTAATTTCCTAAATATTGCCACAGCGACAACACTGCACGCCTATTACTACTCTATCGCTATTTCAAAGGAAAATGTTCAGATGTGTTCTATTCTTTAGTTCCACCAGTTCAGACCTTCCCATCTAGGACATGTCATGCCACAGAGTTGAAAAACGCTTATTTTTACTCAGCTTTTTTTTTCTTCAGAGAAGTGCTATTTTGTGAAAAAGACTTCTTCGATGATGCTTCCCCGAACAATACTATCTTAATCTCTACAAATCAAGGGTCATTTGTTATCTATCCTCCTTATTCTCATAATTTTCACTTCCTACCACATCCCACTATTTCTCATATCACATTAGCTCATTCATCATAAACATTTTAACAGCAGTAGTTAACCTTGAGTGACTCTCGAAATTTGTACTGGGCGAATGTTTGTATTAAAAACAAAATCAGTGCAACGTTTGTTGGTTTATTTTATCCAAAATTCGTAGGCGATATTGTTTCATCTGAAAATCGCGAAAATTTTTCTATTCAGGGAATTTTTTTACATAACAAAATACATATTTGTTTCTAGCAAAAGGTGGAACAGATAAAAATAAATAAAAATATCTCACTTAATAACCAATCAAAAAAGTATGCTTGAATTTGAATTTATAAATGTCACTTTGGATTCTAAAGAGGAAAGTCAGAATTATTCTGACTGAGAAAGATTGTGAGACACAAATACTGTATGATTGGTTGCAATGCAGTAACTAGCTCAGTGTATGATAAGACTAATCATTAGCCTCACATTAGTCAAAGCGAGAAAGACATCAACAAGGATGATAAAAAAAAACAATGTATATGAACAGTGATGCCTTTTTTTATATATTAGTATTCACCAGTACAAGGAGGAGGCACGGTGGAGAAATGGATAGCAGCTCGGATTGAGGAATCGGTAGAGCCGAGTTCGAATTTCAGTCAAATCCATTACATTCACTTACGTGCTGATACACTTGGGAAAGGTATGAATCCTCTTCTTTTCTCCCCATCTATAGGTAAATATCTGGATGGTTCTATAGCCTTGCTCGGCAACTGGTCTACTTCTGAAAGAAATGACAACCTACTGCGGGAAAAAATCTGCCTCGTCAGACAAGTATCGAAATATACATGATCGCCTAAGCCTGTATCACACAGCTGACTGATGAGCGGAAAGAGGAGGTGGTAGGAAGTGATGACTATAAGGATAAGGAGGATAGATAACGATTGACTCTTGACTTGAAGAGGTTAAGACTGTTGTGTCGATTTATTCGTTTTCTACTGCTTATCAACCCTTTTTGCAGGTCACTGAGGGCCAGAAAATATTTTGTAGATTGTAAAATGTTTTAGCAACGGAGATAAGAATGACATAACGATACAAGTCTTACTAATTAACCCATAGATGAGGGGGAGAAGAAGTGGATTTATACCTCCCCCAAGGGTATTTGCGCGTAAGTGAATATAATGAACCCAATGGGAATTGGAACTCTGTTATCCGATTAGCAATTCCGGGCCATCATGCATTACACCGTCCGCATATCAAAGCTTACAATACCTGTTATTCCCAAGCGGTCACCCATCTAAATCATGACCAGTTTCAACGTTGCTTAATTTCGGTGATCGTACAGGAATCGGTGTTTCAATGCGATGGAAGTAGCAGTTTTTAGAAGAAAAGGTTACCTGAGTGAAACTTTCACCTTACATTTTGCATACGAAGAAAATGAAAGTGATTAGCGGAAGTAGCAGGGTGTGTCCTAACCATAAAGAGCTGAATTGGTTGAAGAATAGAGTCCATTTACGAAATCCTACCAAAATAATTGTGGGTTATCCCACTTGACTTTCCTAAAAAAAAAACCCGCTAGGGGACGCTCTTTAAGCCTACAATTAAGGAATGATATACTCACTCATTCTCTTTCCTTTTTTACAACTCTGGCTATAAGACCTACTCGTACGTGAAAAATGTGTCCCCCACCCCACTGTGGTACGTTCATGTTCAATGTCTTACATCATGACTTTTTCTACTCTTTCACATCACGTGTCCATCACGTGGCCTACACAAATTTCACAAACACATTCTCTCATTTAAATGCTTTATGAAACTAATCTTTAAATGTATTCTTCGTTTATTGTTATTGTAATTATTTTGTTAATACATGCATTGTTGTTTGTTTTATATTGTTTTATGTTACTCATTTTTTACTCGGACTCACATTCGAGACTGCAATAATTGTTACGAGAAAAAATAACACCAGGAGACACATGTTTTCTATCTAAACACAACAAGCATTTCTGCAACATTTTACACTAGCAACAATTTAATGTGAGAACGAAAAATTCCAGGAAAATCCGTTATTATTAGGAAGAGGATGCATAACATCAGTATAATAAAAGACAAAATGGAGCTATTCAAAATCAAATAATTATTGGCACAGAAATCAGTCCCAGGTTTTTTTGTTTTTTTTTAGTTTAGCCTCGATTTCATTGCCGAAAGGAAGTCAATCAAAGACATTTGTAACTCTCTATTGCATCAAGATTCTTGACTTGGATAAGAATTGGTTCCAGTGCAACAAAACAGGGATAAAGCTAGATGAGGAAAGCAACCGAGCCTTTGAAGACATAACTCAGTTTGCCTATTCAACACCTATTATTAAGAAAAAGCATTAAATTATTGAATTACTCTAGGATACGCATCTCCTTGTCCACTCACATTAGCATCGACTTGTTGTTCAGTATGTAGAACAGATTTTCTTTCTCCAATGCAGCTCAGTGTCGATGTCTTTAGATTTGCTTTTCAATGCAGCCACATTTCATTCATACACCTCACTGGTCTTATTTTCCCTAAATGTGTGCACGCATGCACACACAGACATACACACACACATATATATATATATATTGATGTAATAGGAAAGAACAGTTAGATTAATGATCCAAAGTTCTTTAGTATTTGTGTTTTTATTGAAAAAAAAAACAGTGCTCGATAAAGAGCTTAAATTATAATTATTTTTTAAAAAAATATGATTCCATCGCGACACAGAAATCACTGTTTCGAAATTTCACTCAAGTTTTAAAGTCAAGTTTCGAAACATTTTTTTTGATTTTTGTGTCGTGATGGAATCATATTTTTAAAAATAATTATTATGTAAAAGTCAACATTGAAGTCAACACTTATAGGGGACAGTGTTTCATACTAGACGCAATCGTCAGGCCATATATATATATATATATATATATATATATATATATATATTATATATATATATATATATGGAACTTATCCATAATAACATAATGGACTATTCCATACGTATTAAATACTGCGCCTCAAGAGGAAGCAGAAAGTCTGGAGTGAGGTCCGTCAGAAGTCCGTCAGGAGTCTGCCAGTCAGTCAGAGAGAGCGAGTCAGTCAGTCGAGTCATAGGCAGTCCGAAACAGAGTCACGTTCAGACAATTACTACAAGACACTGGAATAGTGATACTGGTCGAGACTACATTATTCTCCCTACTAAACCTGATTGTAATATATCTGTTGTTATTCCATATCCGTGTTCGAGTTCTTCTTTATTGGTTCTGCCTTGGACCATCACCGTGGTACAAGGACTTGGACCATAACATATATATATATATATATCTTTTTACCCCTAACAGACAAATTGTACGTATGGGAACTAGTTAGAACTATATAGAGACTTTCAGGCATTATCGGGGCTGTAGTAAGAATGGTAAGTAATAAAAATGTGATGTTTTAGTGTAACGAATACTGTGGGATGTTTGGGTCAGTAATTTTTTTTTCAGATTCAATTCAATCCAATAATGGCAAGAGAACGACTAAGCTATGAAGAAAGAAAAAGTGTTATAAATTCTTGCTAGAAGGACAAAAACAACAAAGAAATGCAAAGACAATTTAAAAGACAGTTTCACAGAGATCGATCAACACGACACATCATTGTTCACTTCAAAGATAAGATTTACTTCACAAAACGATCAATAGTCGATGAACTGAAATAGGAAATTGTATGATAATGTCTCATAGTTACAGAGGAAATGCTTCATAATGCTGTCGAAACCATTGGTCAGCGTTATTGGCTGTGTTTGAAAACTGCTGTTATTTATAAACATGCATTTAACTTCATTTAATATTTAATTTAAACCGTCAATCTTTCTTGCAAGTCAATAAACACTGCATTTATTGTCAATTAAAGAACGAATGCATTTGTGGGTGGGACACCCTGTATATCTTCGCCCAAATTTGTTGCATTCACTTTCACACTAATGCCATTAAGAAAGGCGCGAATACGTTATTTCTTCTGGGTAAAATTAGACTGTGTCTCTTGGGTGGTAGCCATTTTAAGAGAAGTATAATTTAAATTCAAAATCGTAGACAAAGTAACGGAAAATCCTTGCAATATGTTACCGAAGAAATTATGACAATTCACAAATAAAAAATGGAAAGCTTAGCCATGATCACCTAAATACCGACGGGCTATGACATTTTTATTTATTATCATTTTGAGTAAACGGGTCTCTAAACTTGCAAGATTAATGATTCAGGATTTGTTTATTCCTTTGCAACTTGTACACCGATTTTCTTTTGGCTAGACTCTATTTATTTATAGCTTCATTTATAGTGCGATTACGCTTGTCATATCTTCATTGGCGCTCTAGAACTAAGAATTTGATAAATATTTGTTGTACAACATTCTGACATTTTAGATGAGTTGATCAAATTAGAATCAACTTGTGATAATCAAGAACTGGTAAACAATGTGGCCAAGTCGATGGGTAAGTATTTTTCAGAGCCAAAAGGACGAGACACCAACATTGTTTTTCAGTCATTTATTTAAGCGACCGATATCGACCGATCTACGTGAAAGAAATAGCAACGAGAGAGAGAAAGAGAGAGAGAGGGAGGGAGAGAGGGAGAGAGATAGAGCGAGAGGCGGAGGTGGGACAATGTGAGAGAATATGGGCGACGGTAACCTGGTAAGCGAAACGAAGGAGGAAGGAGGAAGGAAATGAAAAAGGTGTCAAATTAAATGTGAAAAAAAAAAAAAAAATTATGAAGAAATAAATGAAAAAGAAACAACAAATAAAACAAAATAATCGATAAATGTAGGAAAGGAGACGGAAATGGAAAAGACGAAAGATAAGAAAAAATAATTCAGCTATGATACATTCACCAAACTCTTCAACTGGTGACAAAAAATTCGATATTAACTGCAATACTAGGGTTTCTTTTTTTTGGGGAAACTGAAACACACACTCTCATATACATACATACATACATAGACATATATATATATATATATATATATATATATATATATATATATATATATATATATATATATATAACTTAAGGGCAAGCGAGAATGATACAAATAATACAGGACTGGAAAAAGAAGAAAAAAATCAAAAAAAAAAATGATTAGTTGTGAAAGTTTAAAGAGGGGAAACAAAAAAAAAATGAAGGCAAAGTAAGCTAATATTAGTTAAGGAAGTTTGACTAATGTACAGCCGGAAACATTTTCTGAAAATAATTTGAGAAAAAAATGATCTTCGGGTAATAAAGCAAGACATTTAAAATAAAATAAAAAAACAGCATATAGAGAAGGAGTAAATACTGGAAAGTACGGAAAATACTGAAAAAGAAAGTAAGAAAGAATAAATAGTACAGGGAACATAAATGGGAAAATGCAAGAAAGAAGACGTGAAAAGAAGAATAGGAGAGAGAGAGAGGGGGGAGAGAGAGAGGGGGGGAGAGAGACTAAGTTGGGAGACAGACAGAAAGTGTGAGAGAGAAATTTATCTATCTATCTATCTATCTATTTGTGCTGTGTGTGTGTGCGTGTGTGTGTTAGAAAGTTGAAAAGTTTTTCTTGTCACGCGTTTCGTCCTTCAGGACATTTTTATACAAAACGCTTCACAAGTAGACATTTTGCACTTTGTCACACATTTCCCTAATATTGTTCCTGATATATAAAAATATATATCGATATCTCATATATATATCGATATCTCATATATATATATATATATATATATATATATATATATATATATATATATATGAAACCGAAAATGTGATAAAGTGCATATATACATATATATATATATATATATATGTGTGTGTGTGTGTGTGTGTGTGTGTGTGTGTGTGTGTGTGTAATTTAATTGAAAACTGCCGACAAGGAAGATTTAATTGATATTTTACTAAGTTTCTCTAGCTTCTAATATTTTTCAGGTTCTAAAGAATATAGAAATTGTCCATTGTTTCTTTTGAAGAGGGTCATATCTAGGTTGGAGTGACAATTCCGGCCGATATCTATGAATTCAACTTGGTCGTCGATGAATTTGGGATCAGACAAGTTTAGGAAGTTACACTTACCGTTGCGTAGTACAATCTTTCCATTGTATAAGCAGCAAAGTTGTTTTATTGGGTTTTTTTACAAACACCCGACAATACCTCCCCAAAAATTCGAGCCGCTATCCTCCAGAAACTACTCCTAGCTTGTACCACTGAAGTTGCATTCTATGACCATAGTGGCACGCATATATTCAAACTAACGGTGTTAGCATGGGAAACCCTTTAGGTCCTATTTTCGCTGACTTGTACACGTCTTTCATTGAAAACAAAGTATTTAAAACAGCCGATAAACGTGAAATCTACAAAATCACATTTTCGTTTTTTATACAAATAAAGGTGAAATCGCAAACATATATCAACTTTTGAAAAAAAAAAAATCAACACCAAAATTCACATATGCACCCATGATACATAACAAGATCCCATTCCTGGACGATATATCTAAAATCCAACGAATTTACTACTTACCCATAATATTCACAAATACTTACTCTTGTCTTCTAAACTATGATAGCCAATGCTCGGAAATACATAAACTAGTAGTGATAACAAACTTCGTAAATAGAGCATACTAAAATTCCTCTTCCCTCAAAATATTCCTAAGCAAACTAAAACACTTAGAACAAACACGAGACAACAATATTTTTCCTAACTACATCATTGATAAGCAAATAAAATTATTCTGACAAAAAATACACGACGCCGGTATCAAATATACAAGACCACAAAACATCAACATATTTTATTGCAACCAGATGCATAATAATTATAAGCTGTATGAATTTGCTAATTTTGCTGTAATCCCTGGAAAACATATAAAGTTCATAATATATTACAGAAAATGGAAGACCGCAAACGTTGTCGTCACCAAACTAGCGGTGACCAATACAGTGTACCAACTTCAATACCCAGTAGAAGACTGTGTTACTTGTCAAAAATCAATTACCTATATCAGACATACCACTACCTCCTTAAGTAGACGTATTACATGCCACATCTCGAAAGAGAGTGCCATTAATAAACATTTATTAACTCATAATTTACAAGAGACTTTAAGGAAATTTCTAATCAATAACAAAATTAGTTTCAAATCACATAGTCGTAGACACATCACCATTATGGAAACATTGCTGATTAAACACTATTCTGCCACTATCAATCTTACACTGTTTTACAGTGGAGACGGCGTGTTAAGGTTTTTCTAAAATAGAAGTGATGCCCAGTGTCAACCGGTCGCACATAGCACGTGACCTCCAAAAAAGCGTACACCCCCACCCGCAAGTACTCCACACAGCAAAACTATCATGTAAAAGTCAACAGACAGAAATTCACCATCCCAAAAAACATCCTTGATAATGGCTAAAGAAGTAGCCGAAAGCGCTCGGAACAATTATAAATATAAACAATTTCTATATTCTTTAACGCTTGAAAGACGAAAAAATATTAGAATACTGGAAAAACTCAATTAAACCTTCCTTGTCGGCCGTTTTCAATAAAGAAAGTTTGCTGCCCAAATATATATATATATATATATATATATATATATATATATATATATATAAGGGAAAGACTAAAGTTGTTCCTACGAGAGAAAATTGTATATTTTAAAGAGTAGAGAGAAGCCGCAAAATTTTTTGTTTATAATGTGGATTTTTTAAAATATATATTATACTTTTATTTTCCATATTTTTTGCTACACGGATTTCGGGTCTTGCGACCTTCATCAGGCGGAAGTGATTATTTCCACATATTATTTAAAGGAATTAATTTTTCCTTATGTTTTTCGATGTTTAACCATTATCTTTTCTGTGTAGTAGTAATCCAAATTTTCTTGGACTTGTGGCAAAAATATTGATCTGCTTAGGATGTCATAAAACAATTAGGATTGGTCAGAGAAAGGAGAAAGGAAGGAGGTCTTTGTCTTATCTTTTTATGACCTCTGTATTTTTTTAAGCCTATCTCCATTTTTGTGTAGTGTGTGTGTATACATATTCTTTCTCCATACAGATATATTGATTTATTGTAAGGAATTAGTATATACATACATATATATATATATATATATATATATATATATATATATATAAGTGAACATTGAAATCAACACTTAGGGGCAACAGTCTATTTCATGTGAGACGCAATCGTCAGGCCACTAAGTGTTGACTTCAATGTTCACTTTTATATTTACACACTCTATCTCTGATATTGAGCACTTTATCCCATAAATATAGCACACCTTAAGAATATATATTTCTTCATATATATATATATATATATATATATATATATATATATATATATATATATATATATTTTTCGAATGGTGTGTTGTGTTTGTGTGTGTATATGCATGTGGTCCGGCAGAATGTGTTTTTTTTTGCCAGTATGTATATATATTCGTTCTCCATAGATATCTGTGTGTATGATTATCACAGATATCTACCAGAAGCCTACAGAGACCCAACAATATCTTCATTTCAAGAGCCATCATCCAAAATGCTGGCTAAAAGCCATCCCCTCTTCCCTAGCACGTAGGGTTTGCACTATAATGGCCGACAAATACCTCCGAAAAACCCGCCCAGAAGAACTACATAAAACTCAGAAAACGAGGCTACCCCACAACATTAATAAACAAAGATTTTGAACTAGCAGAAAAATACCTTTAGACCAAATCCAAAGAAACGCAACGTCGAACAGATTCTAGCATCTGTCTCAACATGCAGCAAGAACAATCCAGAACTATTTACAGAAATTACATAAATATCTAGACTTACTTAACAAGAATTATACAGTGTAACCCGGATGTAAGAGAGTTGTCGGGACCGGAGAAGAAGTCTCTTATATCCGGGTTTCTCTTATATCCGGGTTTGGTCTATTTTGTTTACATTAACACAGGCTCTAATTTGGGACCAGATAAAATCTCTCTTATATCCGGGTTTCTCTTATATCCGTGTTACACTGTATATAGACACAATTTCGGCAATTTCTTTAAAGGCTTTCACCTGAAATCAAACAATTCATTCAACATCAGGAAAAGTACCACCAAATGACTTACCTAACATTCTCTATTCCTTTGGCTTAATAAAATATGTTAAGACAAATGATTGCTGCTTAAATACACAATGTTTATTGAACAAAAAATGTACTATCCTACGTTATATTCAAATATCCATAAAGAATTTCTGGTGAAAGTAAAAAATTGATGAACTACATCTTTGCTTTCTGGGTACCGGATATTCACATCAAATAATTCCTTCTTTATCTCTCTCCAGAAACATTCCCTTTTGTATTAAATAGGGAGGGCTCAGAGGCAATGCCTGATGTCTGAAGCATATCAAAAGATACGTGCTGAGAAGATTTTTTGTTACTAATTCTATGTAGATACGTGATACTCACTTTAAATACAGCCTTGTTCCATATCAATACGCACGGATATAAACGTCTACTGATGGTCTTACTGCTGTTATTATTATTATTATTATTATTATTATTATTATTATTATTATTATTATTATTATAACAACTACAATAACAACATTTTGTCGGATTACCCTAGTAGTAAAAGTATCAAATGCTACGGGCCTACATTAGATCTAGCTGTAGATCCAGATCAACCTAATAGGGAAATGATAAAAAATGAGCCATTTTTCTAATCCATTTCTTAGCCAAGAACTAGCAGAAACATTGTCATGGAGTGGAATCCATTTGTCAGGTAAAAGTTCGGCTTTTATCCTCCAAAATGATTCTCGTAACGTTTTCAGTACTTCCGGATAAACATCATGATTAACTGTTTGACTCTGCTAAGAATTTATATTAAACTATACTCTTCACGTCAAAGAAACACATACACAGCCGGTGCGTTCTACACTCGAATCTCCCGATCGGGGTAGCCTAAACCTGATTGGGGCCGCTGTGCAGTGTTTTGTGACCCTCGCTATCAACATTTTCTCTTTTCTACCTTATATTTTTATATCTGTGGCATTCGTTGATCTCCTGAAAAGATCTGCATGCAAAAAATTATGCTGATGATGGCGCAGCGTTTGTCATGGCTGTACAGGCCCACATAATAGTAACAGTGTCGTTTGCAACCAATGCATGTGAAGACGCTCTCCCCCGATGTTGCTATGTTTTATTCTTTCCTTCGAGTACGATCCACTCCGGCGCAAGTGTCCGTTTATTCTTCTCCAGCCGTTGGTGTAAACCGCGTCTCCAGCGTGAGTGATCGTTGGTGACGTCTTCTCACCTCTCAATAATCATGTCCATAGGCATTATATCACTTTTGCAGACGTTCTTGAAGTGAAGATGAAATCGACCTCGTGCCCTTTTGTCGGTGGCCAGTTCCACCCATACAGAAAGACCTTCGAAATCCTCTCATTATCAGTCGACTGTTGATTCTCGTGTTTTGTCGTCGCACTGTGAAGGCACTAGAGTATCCTCTCTTCAGGGTGCACACCCATGCAGCACATCTTCCCTCTCCACGCCACCCATATTTTCCAATACAACCATTACAGTTACAAATTAAACTAAACACGACTGTCTATTAAAGGATGAAAAATCTTTGTTGATTTTGACGTCATTCTGGGATATTTTTTTTTTCTCGTGCAAATCTGTGAATTTGTTTTGCTCATGCTAAGTCTCGAAAAAAAAAAGACACGATATAAAATTCACTATTTTTTCCATCCATAATATTGAATGCGTTAAAATTATTCACTATTTAACGAAAAAAAAAACAAACAAACTCAAGTTGATGTTAAAAATTGCCGCAAAACATTGCTGGTTTATTTAAGAAGGAATGATCTATTATGACTGTCTTTAATTTGTATTTAGATATATTGTATTTATTCTCAACTTTTCTAAAGAATCTCCACAAAAAAACAAAAAACAAAAAAAACCCCAAAAAAACAGAAAATTTTAGAATTACTATATGATGAAAAAATTAGCTAATATAAGAAAAATAACTTTTTTTTACTTTGAAAACCATAACGTTTATGTTATAAAAAAACATTTTATATTTTATATTTTTATGTTATAAAAAAACCATATCTAACGTTTATGTTTTTGTTGTGTTTTAAGCTACTAACTTTTTATGCTTTGCTTTTGTTTTGAATAACTGTAGCAAAAATTCCCAAAATTAAACAAACTGAACCAAATTTCCTGTTTTTTTTAGGGTACCTTGCATTTGAGTTTTTTTAGGGTACCTTGCATTTGAGTTTTTTTAGGGTACCTTGCATTTGAGTTCTTCCATTATATTGCAACATGATACATTATTCCATATAATTAGGTTACAATAAAATTTGTCTTTTATATGAATGATACCTTATGGAAATTGAGATATAGTAGAGTGGGGGCACCTGTATCATAAATTCGCGGCATTTGGCACACACACACATATATATATATATATATATATATATATATATATATATATATGTATGTATGTATGTATGTATGTATGTATGTATATATGTGTGTGTGTATACGACTGATTTGGGGATTATCTAAAAGTCTTTTTTATTAATTGAAACATTAGCATTTTAATTTGAGGTTGTTAAATTGATATTATTAATATTTTCAGAAATCTTCCTTGCTGTGCAGTTTGACTCAAACCATGTTGAATAGACCTTATTGTTTTTCAACCAGTCGTAGTTTCTTTCAATAGACTTTGGTGTTTTATTGTTTAATCCTTTCAATTCTTCATTGCTAACTGATAAATGTTATGCTATTATTCATAAATTGATTTGTAAGATTGAAAAAGGAAATCTAATCAATTAAGAGAGAGGGGGAAAAGAAGTCAAAGATAAGGAGAAAAGAAAAGAAGAAAAAGAAGAAAATGTCGAATGTGAGCAGTAAAGAAATTTTAGTAAGTTGTTGGTGGAATTGTTCATGTGGATGTAGTTTTATACGTGCAGAATGGAATGAGATGCGGTCTTAAAAAGGCAAATGGAGAGACAGGGAAGGAACGAGAAAGAAAGAAATAAACAGAGAGAGGACGTTGTAGAAGTCTGATAAATCTTCATGTAAGAGGAAATTTAACGTGGATGATTTCATAAAAAATCAAGTTAAGCAATAACGTAGAGGCTGTAAAGTTAATCGTTCTTACTTAAACTGAAGGCGAAACTGGGTGAAAGTATTATTGTTTTGATATACAGGGTTGGGTTAAGGTAATCAGGGTTTATAAAGCGGCCTTAAATTAAACGATAAACAAAATTTATAGATAATTTAATAGAATAGCGATAGAGTTTATTTATAAAACAGTAAAGATTTGATTTTTATCAGCATAATAAACAAAGCTCGAAATGAGGCAATTGATTATAACGAGATATTGGAGTAGATTTAACAGCCTCAATATAATGTTACCTGAAATGATGCATACATGTTCTTCTTTAGACATGTTACAACCAATTTTATCTGCGTGAGTGTGCATGAAGATTTCAGAGAGAAAACAGACGCTGCGTTGGACGCTTGCTTAATTTTTAAATTTCGAAAATATTTACGGTGCATTCCGCCTCGTTTGTTTTTTTTAATTTAAAAGTAATAAATGAGTTTCTCTCCAAATTCCGAGCAGCGTATTTGGAGCCTATCTGTAAGTTATTAAAGGAGACCTTGGATTTGATTTTCGGAGTCGACTAACAGTTTCTGCAGGAAACCAGGCCGCTGCGGTCCAGAAAGTAAAAAAAACAACGCAGAAGAAATTTAACAATCACCAGACGAGAATTAAAAAGAACATTAAAGTCATTCCCCCATCAAGGAAAAGTTTCCAGTTGGTTTGCTTGATCTATTCTTCGCTGTTACGACGAACATTGATTCAAAATTGTATCAAATCATTCTTTCAAATCTATTCAGAAAAGTATTTCTGTTACTTCATTTTATGTAATTTTCTTTTCTGAGGTCTTTTTCTTTTCTGAGGTCTTTTTTCTTTTCTGTAGTCTTTTTCTTTTACAGACCCAAAATTTTAACTGTGAAAAGGCACATTTCGTTTTCAGTAATAATTTACAGGCATATGTTACTGGTCATCATTTGACGCACGAAGCACTTAATTTGTGTCATTAATTTTTTGTGCGTCATCAAACATTTTGTATGTTTTTAAATTTGTTTCGTTTCGGCTGTTTTTTCTGTGTGTCAGATGTTACCTCAAGCATTTGTTTGATGTATTTTTTCGCAGGGTTTTCTTTAACCAAATAATTATATAATGTAAACATTAAAATTACCAGATCGAAAGATACGATTTCATTAGACAGGTTAAAAGTTTTTAACGTTAGGTCCGTAGTATTTGTTATATTTGCGAATAAGTTCATCCGGCGGCGGTCGTGGTATTGTAGTAGTAGTAGAAGTAATAATAATAATAATAATAATAATAGCAGCAGTAACAACATCAAAATCTGTATATATCCGCGCGCCCGTCATTCGAAAAAAATATGGAACAAGGGTGATATACATAGGATTAGTAGCAACAATAATAATATCCTCACGGCGCATCACTTTTGATATGTTTCAGACATCAGGCACTGCCTTTGACCCTCTCTCTTTAATTACAATAGGCAGAATTGCTGGAGAGAGAGATGAACCAGGATTTAGGTGATTTGAAATTCGTCTCCTCAGAAAAATAAAAGATATTGTTAAGCAATTCTTTTCTTCACTTCCACCAGAATTTCTTTATGAACATTTGAATATAGCATAGGAAAGCTAATTTTTGTACATCTCTAAAAAGAAATAATTCACGAAAATTGAAGATAATTTTTTTTTTCACCCCCAAGCAAATCGATAATGCCACAAAGATGCAATGAGTTACTGGGAATGAAAGAGAATGAAAAATACTTTAGAAGGAACCGGAAACCCAATTCTAAGCAGGAAAAATGGATAAACCTCTCGTCCTGTTCAAAAGACAGGGGAGGAGTGTAAATGAAGCCAGGCATAAAAAAGAAGAAATATATTAAACGATAAATTCAAATTCAGAAATTTGAATCAATTTTCAGTTAAATGGATTATATTTTTAATATTTGTTTTAATAAAAAATATTTTTAAAAGAATATTTTGGATTATTAAAACTAGTAATCAACAAGACGTTTAATTTGTTGAGGAAATTGGCAGAGTCTAATAAATCTCCGCTTTTTCAACGTAAATATTACCAATAGCTACCTCAAGTTGAAGATGAACTCCTCGGCAACGTCACACAATCAGAAGCGTCATTTGTAAATGATGACGTTTCATTAGTAAAAGATTTTTGATTGTAGTCATTCTTACTGCGAAATTCCGACCTTCAACACTTCTCAGCATTTCTCCGCCTAAAGAAGGCCATATATCTCGAAGCTGTAAAGAGTAGAAATCTCAAATTACCAATAAATAAAATGAAGATTGTACATCAAAGAAGCCATTATCGCTCCAGAATTTCTTCTAAAAAATCCTCCAAAAGGCGTTCGCCATACATTTATCAATATTCATCTACCTCCTCTCGAAGATATTCGTCTCCAGTGTCCAGGAGGACTACAACCACCCAAAGATATGGCCGGCGGTCTTCGGATTCGTCCAGAAGACGTTATAAGAAAAAAAAAACAAGTCACTTTGAAAGTAGCTTATCTAGAAATAGAGAATCGAAAAAAATGACCCGGAAGAGGAGGAGGAGGAGGAGGAGGAGAAGTTATGCAGATTCAGAGGAGGAAGAAATTGCCGGACATCAACAACAAGAAGGAACAAGAACTGAGTCTGAAGTTACTCCTGACAATAGAAACGAGATTACACCGGAAGGGGAAGAAGTGTCGCAAGAAGTTCAATCTACACATGATAATAAGACCGAAGATTGTGTAGCTATGGAAGCAGAAGCTTTAGAACCGGAAGTTGAGGAAAGTCTCGAACCGGTTGTCGTTGAACGTGGGAACGAAGTGTCTGGTCCAATTGAAATTTAAGCTTCTGTTCCCACCCACGTATTGCTTTAGCATTTATCAAAATATTTGCATTTCTTTAATAAAATGTTCTTTTTTTAATTGAATTAAATTATAGTTTGTTTTCTTTCAAGGAAATTCGTGTTTTGCATGAATGTTTTTCTTCCAAAATTCAACTTTGTAAAAGTCACAGGTTTATGAGAAAAAACTGTTGCAGGAAAATGGTGAATGAAACAAAAAATTACCACGCAAAAACGTTTACAGAAACGCAAGAAGCGCAGAAACACGCGTAAGATGTACATGTATAGAGCTACAGGTAAAAGAATCGAAAGAGTGTTTAGGAAGATGTCATCAAAACTAGATGCAGAGAGAAGTACAAACACACACATTATAAGGAGGGAAGGTGAAAGGGTGAAAGCGAATAAGAAAATAGATATATGTATAGATAGATGAGAATATATTTCGATATTTGCAGAGAGAGAATATAAATAGGATTAAATGCATCGTTAATCAACCGTGAGAACAAAATCAATCTTGATCGCTTTTGACAAAAGAGTTACGTTATAAAAATAGTACTGCAATAAACAGTAGTTAATAAAAGGCTTCTAAAATTAAATACATTTCCATATGTGTATCTTTCTGTGTAACATAAACCATTTATAACACATGACAAAAGTTTCCAAATCCCTGAAGCACAATAAAACTTTGCATTTGTATTTTAAGTGACTTCATTTCCCAAGGAATTATGTTGTACCTGGGAAAAAAAATTAAAATTTATTTACGGCATATGATGATCCTATGTACGCTAGGAAAATAGAAATGTTGTTGCCCCAATTCTTTTATCTGGACTTGGTCAGCCTTTGATAATTCTCCACTCCGTAATTTATTTTGTCTATTTCTTGTCCCTAACGTGTGAACTGCTGGATTCTGCTTAGTAACAGAATACAATAAGCAATCTTATTTTTCTGTGGGGTGGACGGCTCCCACTAACATATTTTAATTTTAGTTTGAATAGTTTACTGTATTTTATTTTCGTTACTGAATAACTACCACCCACCATTCCATTTCATAATTTGATATATTTTTATACATAAAACAATTGTATATATTTTCACGTGATGACTATATTTGTACAGTAGTACAAAATGTGACACAAGGCCAAAAAGGGGATTGGAGAAAAGGACAGTCTTTTGTCTTAATTTCTAAACTTAGCTAGCCACAAACACTGACCCAAACATAGCAACAATAGTCCTAACACCAAAACAACACATTCTCTCCTACCTTTCATGACTGTTTTAGAAGGATCCCTCTGAATATGCGGTTATTATGGTATGTGTTGGATTGAGGTGTATGAATAAATTGAAATGAATGAATGAATGGGTCGGGAATCAGATTAACCAATTATTGTCAACCAACCTTGCCTCCCTTTTGGCCTTGTGCCACATGAAATGTAATATTTCAAAATAAAAACAATATCATCAGAAATAATCAAATTATTTCTTTCTTATTAATTTACCTTTAGTTCTTTAACTAAGAGAATAGTTATTTTGATTAATGAGCTGTGTTTCAGTCATTATGTTTAAGTTGTACCTACGAGACTTTTGCGTATATCTCAAGTAGTTGATTAGATGAACGCTTTATTTTCTATACCCATTAGTCTTGCTGTCTTCTTTCCTATGCGACCCCGAAGTCTACTATCCAAGACCTCTTATAACCGTCAACATTAATATGTAGTTTGAATATTAGTAAAAGAAACTAGTGCAGGATATTTATTGTATATAAAATACAATTGTGACACAAGGCTAAAATGGGGAGGGATTGAGACTAGTCGTCACTATCTATCTTATACCTAGCTCATCTGATTCACAACCCATTCACACAT
Organism: Acanthosepion pharaonis; assembly: GCA_903632075.3. Classification (NCBI taxonomy): domain Eukaryota; kingdom Metazoa; phylum Mollusca; class Cephalopoda; order Sepiida; family Sepiidae; genus Acanthosepion; species Acanthosepion pharaonis. The sequence continues at coordinate 441,538 of CAHIKZ030001366.1, read as the reverse complement.
TACAATTTCCACATTCACCATAAGAATTCGTCCATCACCAATCAAGGGGAAACCTACAAAACGCGCCCCCATGCCTTAAAAAATTAATGATAATATATATATATATATATATATATATAAATCTAATAATGAAGAATGAGAGGGGAGGAAGATGAACCCAGTAATAAAACTAAAACGCAATACAAAGTAAACTAAACATAACTGATGCTAGTAGGGCCCTTCCAACTCTCAAAACGGAGAGGCCCGCTGTATTCTGTCCATTGGACAAAGTCAAGAGGCTCTCTCGCTAAGGGAGTGGAAAGAGGGAAAATATAGATGGACATGGGGAAAATATAAAGCTGACCCAGTCGAGATGAAAAGGGGGTCAAAACACACTGGGGAGGTCGGGAATCTAGACTTGAATCATAACCAAAGAGGCGATTGGGAACAGGCCATGAACAACACTCACTCATATTAACTAGGTACACTAAGGCTTGTCTAACCTAACCAAGGGGAGGGCTCCGCAGGAAACCACCCCGATGTGATGTAGGCTTGACCTAAAAGAGAAAATCAAGGCTAGCCTCGTTCAAACGAACCAAGCTCGCCTCTTTCATCCACCTTTCGCTAAAGACTGTTGAATGCAAGCATTTTCTATCAGTTCTAATCTTCATATTGAGCTGATGCTCAAAGAATCGGATTAGATCCTGATGAGAAAGACGAATGCCTCGCAAGACTTCCTCCGTTCGTGTCGTCCAAATCCCCATTCGGGCCGTGGCCAGTAGCGTCAGAAACACCCTCCGTTTCACCCCAGAATACGGGGGCGACGCATTGTCACACGCTTATGCGCGATCAATGAGCGCAAGCTTTTCGGGAGCGAGACGAGCCGTCAACTCGACGACATGGTTCCATAAAGGGCGGACCCGGGGACAATAGTAGAAGGCGTGCGAAGCCGTTTCTCCCACACCAAGGCCACACCGTTCACAGTCTGGTAAATCCGTCAAGCCCCATATAAAGACCTTGTTATTGAGAGGCAGCCGATTCCGAATCAATCGCCAGGTAAGCAAAAACTCAGGGTTACTGAGATAATCTGCCGCTGGCGACCAAGACCAGAAAGAGCTAAACTCCTCCTCCGACAAGCCAAGCTGCTCACGTAGGGAATCCTTCGAGACCCCCTCCACTAAAAGACGATAGAAGACCTTCCTAGTGAAAGTGAAAGGTCACTGGACCGAGGAACGGCCAACAAGGCCGACCGACACTCGCGAAGGAAATCCGATTGATCCCGGGGTTTACAAAGGCGCTCAACCCGCGTGATGGGGGGATTAATAGTAAGGCGAGGGAACGCGTCCTTAACAATCCCCACCATAATCGAATCTCCTTCTGTCAACGCGCGACGTAGGAAAGCCAACCTCGAGGCACATTTGTGGCTCTCCAAGTCTGGTATTACCCCACCCATGACACGGACGTTGTGCACAGACTCGTCTGTCGAACCGATTCCCGCGTCCCTTCCACAAAATGAAGGATAGCGAGCGTTCGAGCGGCTTCCTATGGTCGTCACGGAGAGGAAGTACGGACAATCGATAAAGAACAAGAGTGAAAACGTAAGTGGAACACGCCTCCGCCCTGCCCTTGACGGACAACCTCCATCGGCGCCAAGTCTAACCGGCCGCGTTGACCTTTGCTTGTACTTCAGACCAATTTTTCTCCAGCTGGAGGTCGGGTTCAAACCACACTCCAAGAATGCGGACTGATCCAAATTGATCAGCGCGGCCTCATCGTCGTCTATGATCGCGCGGATCAGATGCAGGTTACTCTGAGTTGTTCGGTCCCTCACAGAACAAGTCTACTCCGGACCCAACAGAGACGGCAACTAACTGAAAACGCTCCTGCAGGATCTTGGCCAAAATATTTAACTCTGTGTTTAGCAGAGTTATGGGCCTGTAATCGTGCCCCACAACATCCTTGCTCTTTTTCAATAGCGTGATCACACTCCTGGAGAACCGGTCGGGGAGGGAACCCTGCCGGAACCAGTTGTTGAACACGACAGTCAAAATCGGGACAATGTGCGACAGCCTCAATTACAAGTCATAGGGCAAACCATCCAAATCGGACGACTTGCCTCTGCCGACCTTCTTCAATGCCGCGTAGACCTCGCCCTCCGTGATCTCTCTCTCGCAGCTAGCCGCCTCAGTCGGCGGAAGCCGAGGAAAGTCAGCCAAATAACTGCGAATATCGTCCTCACGAAGACCAGGCTCCTTGGTAAAGCGGCTCTCGAAATGCCGCCGAAAGGCCTCGCACATTGCGTCAGTGGCCCGAAGAGTATGCCCCTCCGGGGTTTCGACTTCACGAATGTAACGATCGCCACCTCGACGGATCTCCTCCTTGCGCAAGTCTGCGCCCATGTTCACAGCTTCGGAAGACATCTTGCTTAACTTATGTCTAATTACCTGGCCCATGTAGCGCTCGCTATTCGAACACTCCACGGCCCCACCCCTAGCTAAGTCTATCTCTAAGGAACCCCCACCCAGCCACCGCCCGGGAAAGACTAGCTCTAAGCGTCCTCACCTTCTCAGCTCTATCTAGGTCGAGCCGTTTGCTGAAATCAGTGGTGAAGGACCTAATTCTACATTTAAGTCTATCCCACCAGTCTATTCCCGATAACAGCCCCCACTAGCTCCCGCGGCACTAAGCTAGTCAGCTGCTCCCGGAAGTCCCGCCTGTCAAGTAAAGACAGATTGAACTTCCAGTAACCAGCCAATATAGGCATACGATCTAACGCCACCCGGGCACAAAGGAGTTTGTGAACCTAATAGCCTACTCAGTGGAACGTGGGACAATCTAACAAGTCCGAATTACTGTTTATAAATACACATCTTCGACGATTATTCTCGATCGATCATTTCTACTTACGAAAAATATCTTAATATAATTTACATAAAAAAATGTATAAACGGAAAACATATTAAATAAATTTCATTAGATGATGTCATTGTTTATGTTAAGATACGTTTTATGAGCAGAAATGATCGATCGAGAAAAAAATCGTCGAAGATATGTGGTTATAAACAGTAATTCGAACTTTGCTAAGCAGACACCTCCCTATAGCTGAATGGTGCAGTACTTCAGGCTAAATGACGGTTTCCGTAAAAGGAATTCAGGTTCGATTCCTGTCGGAGAACGTATATTTTCTACGAAATTTCTGGAACATACAAGCCGGTATATGTAATTAATACTGTTTAATTAAAAAATCATAGGATTTACTTAAATCATATATATATATATATATATATATATATATATATATATATAAAACAAATGTTTAGAGGTACAAAATTTATATACAGTTTTAAAAACTAGGAATTTATTAATTTTAATTTTATTCGTCTGTAAGGCCCTTTAAACCAACATCTCATCAGGAGACAATCGTTGGATAATTAATTAACGAAAACAAGAGTAACGAAAATAAAGAGCAAAAAAAAAGCGGGAAACACGCTGAAATAACAAACAAGTGTATATACTTGTAACAAGGGGAGGGGAAATAATGTGTATATAGATTAGCGAGGGACAGTTAAAATAAAATATCCCCCAACAGATTAAGGGACTTTACAAATTCTTTCTGTCGGCAGAGAGAAGGTTTCCTTAATCCTATACAGACTGATTCCAAAATCTTCAAATGATTGTTGGAACCAGCCGTATGAATGATTTTAAACCACTCTTTTGTATACGACTTGGCACAAGCTATATTCTCAACTAAGTGTTGAGCAATAGCCGATTCCATATTTATGGGGGGAAGATAGCATATTCTATCTATCTTACCAAGTCGTATTTTGGAAGGTACATGCTGGTTGATTCTAGTTTCCAAATGCAAGGTTGTACACCCCGCATAACCAGCAGCACACTGGCAATTAAATTCATATACTAAATTACTCAATTTGATGTATGGCAATACATCCTTGCGAAACGACGGAAACGCAGACCTAGTTCGAAAAATGCAACGTAAAGCAACAGATGGAAAACAACCAGAAACCGACTTGCTACCTTGCTTAATCAAGCTTTGGCCCTTATCCACAATCCAGGGAATCTTCAAATAAACCGGACATTTAGAAAATAATATATATAAAATATATATATATATATATATATATATATATATATATATATATATATATATATATATATGAAATAGCGTATAAACAGAATATATATATATATATATATATATATATAATTCTTTGTATAACTTTTGTACATTCCTTTATTTTCAGAGGTGAAAATAGAGAGCCATTTGGTACGTTTAGGATTTAGCACACAATGTTTCGCCTTCAATGATTAGCTTAAAAATACGTGTAGTAAACTGAAACTAAATAAATAGAATAAAGAATGAATTTCACTTTTCCTTAGAGCAGCCAATATATTTTTATACGCCTTCCATTCTGGCTGCAAGACACTATTGCCTTAGGCATCATTTTTCTCTCAGGACTTCAAAATATTTCAATTTACAGCGATCCAGCGATTACTTGTGAAATAAGAAAAATGGAATAAAAAGCAAAAGCGAAAACTGGTGAAAGTGAATGAAATTGGAAGGATGAATGAGGTGGGGAGTGGAGAGGAAAAGAAGAATCAAAATAAATAGGAGAAGTTATAAGAAAGAAAGAAAGAAAGATAGATAGATTGGTGCGAACAGCAATACATTTACTCAGTTGAGAGAAAGAGGGATATAGAGTGAATAAGTGAGTTTCTCTCTGGCACTGTCAATGTTTCTTTCTCTCTCTGTCTCTTTGTGTGTTTTGAAATGCAAGAAATAGCTAGATAAGATGAAAATAGCATAGGAAATGTTGAACAAGACTAAAAAAAAATAAATAGAAAATGTAAAAGATAGAGAAAGGTAAATAAAGAGAAAAAGAGGACGAGAAATAATAAAAAAGAACGAAAAAGGACAAAGAGGGCAGATATATTAAGAGGGAAGGTTTACCAAAATGAACACGGTGTTCCGAACTAGATTCCCAATTTGTCTATATTTCTGAGATGAGGTATTGTAACTATTTACATTATTTATATTGTACGGACTCTTGACCTCATCTCTATTGCCATATTCATGACGTCTCGGCCGTTGTACGCTCGCAAACTTGAAGAGTTTTGAGTTCAAAACCTGGCTACAGAAGAGAGAGCAAAAACTTAGAGATTTGATTTGTCAAAGAAAATTAACTGAAACAGATATCCAAACGCATGGCACGTGGAATTAGAGCAATTTACCCCTGTGGATTAAATAAAGGATTTGGTTCGAAATTCAAACAAATATCACCTGAAGAAGTCTGGAGCGTACAACGTCCGGAACGTCGTGAATATGGCAATGAAAATGAGGAAAATAGGCCGAACAATGTAGGCAGTGTAAACAGATTCCAAATTTGGAACACAGCATCGTCTCTTCTCAATCGTATTATAATAGTCGGTTAAAAATGACACTCGTTCTTTTATTACAATAAGTTTAATAGTAGAAACACATAAAGCATACTAAAATGATGGTCCATCAAAATGTAGTACCTTTTATTTACTTACGATAGTTTTAATAGTAGAAACACATAAAGCATACTAAAATGATGGTCCATCAAAATGTAGTACCTTTTATTTACTTACGATAGTTTTAATAGTAGAAACACATAAATAATAACAAGATTAATACAAAAAAAAAAGTCTCAGGATTTCAAACTTAGTTCTCAGCATAATCGCTTTCCTTCTCCCTGGTGATATTCCACTTTTAAAGGAGAACGTGTATGCCCGCCTCGAAGAAGTTTATTGGGTACTTTCTTTCTGTGCTACACGCTTCTTTCCCTTTATCATCATTCGAGAACCGTTGTACTTTGAGTTGTTTCTTTATAGGTTTTAACCGTTTTGTGTAACTCCAGAAAGTCTTGAACAACGACCGTCATTTGCTCTTCCATGGAGTCGATCAGTATTCTGGGAACCTAAGGACGTGCATCTGTGTGCTCTCGACAAAATACGCCACAAAGATCTGTTGGAACTGCTCAGCAATCTTGATATAATTGGGAAAGATATTAGAATAACCAGGAACCTATAATGGCAGCAAACAGCTTGTATACGGATAGAAAATGAATTCAGCAGATATACAAAAATAGAAAGTGGCATAAGGCAAGGAAGCGTCTTCTCACCGGACATTCAATCTATAGAGCAAGGGAGGGAACTGAAAATCCTACCAGGATTCATCATTGGTGGCCACAGTCTTAACAGAATAAGATATGCAGATAACACAATGCTGATAGCAGACACAGAAAGGAAACTACAATACCTCCTACAGAAGATAGCGAAGGGGAGCGAGAAAAAGGGAAGAGGCATAAACTACAAGAAGACAGAACGCATGGTCATCAGCAAAGAGTTGAACCCGAAATGCAATTTACAAGTCGGGGACACTAAAATCAAGCAGGTGCGGAAATTTAAATATTTGGAGATTGTTCTGACAGTGGAGAGTAAGTGCGACGCTGAGATCCTAAGACGTATTGGGATGGCAAAAGACGCATTCGAAAAACTAGGCAGAGTATTACGAGACAGGAGGAAAGAAAAGAGTTCTGAACTGCTACATGACATCTGTCCTCCTTTACGACAGCGAATGTTAGACGGTCTCCTCAAAATGAAGAAGAGACTCGAGGAAACAGAAGTATGGTTCTACAGAAGGATGCTAAGGATACCATAGACCGAACATGTGAGTAACGATGAGGTTTTGGAGACGATGTAAGGAGGAAACTTATACTTAACATCAGGAAGAAACAGCTGAAATTTCAAGTAATGAGAAAGGAAGGCTTGGAAAATTTGATACTCACAGGGTGAATAGTGGGAAAGAGGGGCAAGGGAAAGTGCATGGCATACGAAGCGGGCTTAAGCAAGTTGATGGCAGAACAGGGTCTGAGAGAAGCAGCAAAAAGAAAAGAACTTATTGAGAATTACAAGAAATAGGAGGAAGTGGAGAGCCATGATCGCCTACGTCCTGACGGGACAAGGCACATGAAAGAAAAAAAAACTCTGCACAGACCTTTGAGTAGCCAGGTTACTGCTTTAAATTGCAACAGTACCAAACCTTACGTGAAAATTTACACAGTATTTTACAATAGTGATTTATCTGTTAGATGTAATAAGATCATCAGTCTGTTTTCTTATCTTTATTGACAACGGGAACTGGCCTGTAACAAAGCACCCTTTCACTAATATTCTTTCTCTATTTCTCTCTAGTATGTTCAGTAACTCTATTGAACTATCATTTTACTGTGCTTACATAAAGTTCAGTCTTTCCATAAACATTCAGTGAACTGTGAATGTTTACACTAAAACATAAATTCTATGAAAACTCTTTTATTTCTATGTGATAAAAGTCAATTTGATAGAGTTGGTGTGTGGGTCTTCGAGGGACACAATGGCGATTTCAGAGAATTCGACACATACTGAATGTAACGAGAAAATAGCCAAATGGATATTTCTGAACACATGCTTCAGGTTCTGGATGTAATAGAGAGAGCCACCACGAGCAACCCATTATAAGGGCTGTAGAAGGCAGACCGCATGGCATCTACGGCCAAGATCAGAAAAATGACCACAGGAATAAGAATATGAACTGCAGGGGAATCGTTTACTTAGATTCGGAATACGGTAATATGTGTCCGTAGACAAATTCCCACTTACACCCAAACATTGTGGTAGACGACTCTAGAAGCGATACGAGAGATTCACCTGGGCCTGGGAAATCGATTTGCTCTTTGCAGTGATAAAAAATATGATTTTCGATTTCCTGGGAACCTAGACGTGTGGATCAAAATCTTACAAAATATATTCGCCCACGACACATAGACTCAATTTCTGGCAACATGATATGGAATGCCATAAATTAAACCCCCTCTGGTCTTTAGTGTTTGAATACTGACGAGGATCATATACCTCCAAAACACTTTAACGCTTTCTGCTGTAATTCCTACAAAAGGAAGTCAATGCACAGTTCCAACAGGATATTGCTTGCTCACGTGATACCCTTACTACTATGCTATGAGTGAGATTGAACAACTTCCTTGGTCATCATCATCATCGTGAAACTCCTTGCCCATTGAATAGATGTAGGACATGATGCGATCATGCATGTCCCGTTTAGTTAGCCCAACTGCAACGCCTGTTAAATTGTGTGAACTGATGTAAAAGGCGTGGCATAATGCATCGTAAGTTGGTATTCAGAGTCTGGGGGATCATATACATGCAAGATGACAAGGCTGCATTAATCTATATGATTTTCTGGCAGGTAGAGATATTTAGGAACATCCATAAAAGTAGGATTTTAAAACTCTCTGTTAATCAAAATATTTGTCTAGGATTATTATCAAGGACTCATTTTTGTAAGATATCACGATTCAAAAATGAGTTTTTATTGTTATGATTAAGCAATTATGACTACATCTGAAAATAATCGTAATTTTCGTCCATCTTTTTTTTGGGGGTCTAATTTTGCGAATCTTTTCTACGTCATCCAAATGATGAGAAACGATCATAGAAACATCTATAAAGTTTTTTTCAATTGTTGCTTTGAAGGATTTTCTTCATTTGGCTTTCGTTGTCCACGAAGGTGCTTTTGAATTCTTCTATCTCAAAAGATAAATTCCTGTGACCACCATTGCATTGTTCGTTTGTTAGAAATTACTTCTCCAAATGTCAAATGAATATTTCTTCCTAATTCGACTGCATTGTGTCTAGTATAAAAAGCATGCTTCATAATCAATATGTTTTTGATAATGAAGAAAGCTTATGGTAAAAAAAGAGTAAAATACTCAGATGTCCCAAATAATAAAATAAAATATAATCTATAATAATTAAATCTATTTTATAGCAAATGAATTTGACAATGTTGGGTAACTTTTGTTCAGGCTTGATTGCTTTAAATTGATATTGGTATGTAGTTGTAATGAGTACATTTCTGTGTAAGATATTAGAATTGAGTGGGGGACATCTGTTTATAGACACACCTGTAGACATCAGCGTTAAAGAATATTGGTAGACACTGAAAATTTCTTAGTTCCCATCTGCTGTCGACATATTCCTTTCAGGAAGGATGCTATCATTCGCTAATTTCCTGATCTCGCAAATGTCATTGAAATGTGAAAATGAGAACATTGTTAAAGCTTGCTCGAATAATAGCGAGAAAGAAAGATAGTTTTGGTTTATCGAATAATTCTCTTCAAGAAAAAAGAGATGACATTTTTGCTTTAATAAAAGAAAGAAGAGAGAAAATTTTTTTTTATTAATAATAGCGAAAAAGAAAAATGTATGAAGACAAAAACATTTTTTAATTGAAATTTTTATTTAAGTTTTCAACTCTTTTTTTTCAAATTATTTTCTCTTTATTTGAAATGAATTGAGATTAAAATTTTTTTGTCAATTGAAATTTAAAACTCTTTTTTCTTTTTTGTTTCTTTTATATAAAAAAAATCTATCTATCTGTCTATCTATCTATTTCAGCCTCAGATCTATTATATATATATATATATATATATATATATATATATATATATATATATATATATATATATATATATATATATATATACACTGCGTGCCAAATTATTATCAAGATAACTTTTTTCTAATATTTCAAAAACCGTCCAATCAATTCACACACAATTTTCACACAATGTTGGTAACACTGACCTGCGCAATCACTGAAATTTTCGTACTGATCTGCGCAATGTAAACAAATTGGCGCCATATTTGTTATCAGCACGGTGATTTGAGCGTGCCAAATTATTAGAAAAGTATAAGAATTTAGTGAAAAGATGGGCCGTAAAAGCAGTTTAAGTGATGCTGAAAATGAAAACTATCACCTCAGAACTCTCAAAAAGGTAAATCTACCCTAGAAATTTCTAAAATGATAGGGAAGTGTCATCAAACAGTGAAAAAGTTCACTGCCAACCCTACACAAGTACGCAAAAGGGCAGATAAAGGCAAGCTGAGGGTTATTTCACGTTGTCTCATGTCACGACTTAAACGAGCGGCCACGAAGAACCATGGACTTACCAGTCAAGAATTTTCAGTCGCATTGGGGATCCTACTGTGTCTAAAAGTACTCGGTGTCGGTATCTGAGGGAAATAGCAACAACAGTCAAACCTGTATCGAAGTTCCGTTGACGAGAAATCACATTCAAAATCGATTGAAATGGGCCGAGGACAATATAAAGATTGACTTCTCTAAAGTTTTGTCACAGACAAAACTCAAGCAACACTTTGATGGGCCAGATAGATGGTGCAAAGGCTGGGTAAAACGGACAGAATCGCCATCAGCGTTTGAGACGCCAACAAGGCGGTGGAGGCATAATGATCTGGGGTGGTATTATTGGAAAAATATTTAGTGGGCCCATGGAGAGTACCAGATGGCGTCAAAATGACTGCTGATGCATACATTTGCGTTTATGAAGGAGCATCTTGAACCGTGGATGAAAAGGCAAAGAGTTGCCTTCAGAAGGGCTATTGTTTTTATGCAAGATAATGCTCCCTCACATGCTGCTCATTTCACTACTGAATATTTGAAACAGTTAGGCTTCGATGGACCTCGAAAAATGAAGTGGCCAGCAAATTCTCCGGATTTGAACCCAATCGAAAACCTTTGGAGCATCATGAAGCAAAGACTGTACGCCAACGGACGACAGTTCAGGAGTTGTGGGAAGCAATTCTTGACATATCTCGCAGCATTACAGCAGATGACATCCTACAATTAACAAATTCTATGGATCGTCGACTTTAAGTAATTTCAAAACAGTGAAAACTCATTCCATATTAATTTGTTTAAAACTGTGCCTTTGTTTGTATCTGTTATTATTTGTCTGATTATCTTATTTATTAGCTTCTTTTGATCATAAACATTCATGTTTTTCATTAATAAACGTTTTGTTTGCTCAATTCTTCATTTTAATAAACCTTTCTAATAATTTGGCACGCTCAAATCACCGTGCTGATAACAAATATGGCGCCAGTTTGTTTACATTGCGCAGATCAGTACGAAAATTTCAGTGATTGTGCAGGTCAGTGTTGCCAACATTGTGTGAAAATTTTGTGTGAATTGATTGTACGGTTTTTGAAATATTAGAAAAAAAGTTATCTCGATAATAAATTGGCACGCAGTATATATATATATATATATATATATATATATATATATATAATTATTGATATTATTCTTTATATATATATATATATATATATATATATATATATATATTTACAGTGGCGATAAATATTTTTGTTTTAAAATTTATCCTAAAAACTAAAATCAGGGTGACACAATGTCATTCCCAACAAAAAATTTTTTTTACCAGGCTAAGGTGCCAAAAATAGTCTGAAAACAGTGGTGGAAACACGGGTTTCGTAGACGGGCATATTCCCCCATTTGATAATTTATGACCCCCAAGTTTAAAGGTCAGAAAAAATTATATAGAACATTTTTTTGTCAAGAAAAATATTTTCAAACATCATTGATAATTAAATGGTACCCAGAAAATAATGCAACGGAAAATTGGACACCGGAAAATTAGCAACAGAAAATTACGTCAACCATGAGCCAGTCTAAACTGTCAGATCTGGCTGTGCTGTTCCATTGAAAACGAGCTTACAAGACAAACCGATTTTGATGATGTCATTGACCAGTTTGCCACAATGAAAACAAGAAAACATTCATTTTAAGACCATAGTATCGAATGTCATTCTTTTGTGTATTGCCGTGTTTTGTATTTAGTTGTTCTGAAAGTGAACAGTTGCATTTTAAAAATCTTTTGATTTGCACTGATTATTTTGTGGTATTGGATTTTGTCTTGGATCATACATGTAAACAGTAACGTACCGATCAGTAGAGTAAAGTAGAGGTAGAGCATGTATGAAAATTTAGCTACAAATATTGTATTCAGCATAGGGTGAATCAGGGTCATTGGGGTGACATTTGAGCGGACCAAAGGGTGATGTTTACTCTAGCTACGCCACTGTATATATATATATATATATATATATATATATATATATATATATATATATATAAGGGGTCTGACAATAAGAAAAATACTGTACTGTCTTGTTCATTTTGTATTTTCTACAGATAGATTCTGAGAACTTTCACATGTCTATCTATTTATTTCAGTCTGTTCAGATTTATCTACCTATAGAAATATATTCAGGGGTATGTCTTAATGAAATTTGTGGGTTGGTCATCGTGAGATCATGGTTAGTTTGGTTGACCATTACTACTCAGTAATGAGTTCGATCCTCACTGTGTGTCATATACAAAATTCAGCATTAATGTTTTAAAATCAACTAACTTAACCGAATGAAGTTATATGACGAGACTGAGTGATGTGGAAATGCGATGTCGGCTAAATAATGTGGTTGAAGAAACATCATATGATCTGAGGAGGCATAGTTCAATGAAAGTGATTGTGACTTGGAGGAAACTTTTCCTTCCTTGATTTTTAAATGGAGTAAAATAGGTATAATGTATTGAGCATCAGTGACATTCTCCCAAGGTAACATATCTCCTATTGCTCTCAAAGTGATGACACTTAAGGTGATCTGAAGGGCTGAGAAAAATAAGTATATTATGTTACTAATCGTATGTATTCACAGGGTTCTCCGTTTAAACCCGACCTTGTGCTATATTCCGAGTGTGTTTTCGGAAAAAATACTCTCTTAGCCTAAAACAAATTACGTGAACAGTAGGAGGAGAGTAGTGTTGAGAAGTTGATAAGAGAAAAAAAAACGTATCAAGCAGAATACTGTGCGAAACAGACGTAACTCGCAGTGCAGTCCAATAGGGAAAAGTTGCCAAACAAGTATCCCTTCCATGCGGTTGGACAATAAAAGTGTACACAAACTGGACCCTTTGTTTAAAATCTCATTTCCCCCGACTCCAATCGATTATCTATTTTCCATAGTGTAGACTCCAGATAAAGAAGAAAGAATTGTTAAGGGTTTCTGAATTCCTACCAACGGCCATTAAAAAAAGATAAAAAAAGACCAGGATAGGAAGAGCTTAAGATGTTACATCTGGTAATACAGATGGTATTGAAGAAATGATGCGATTACATAACGTTATCTATCTATCTATCTATCTATCTATCTATCTATCTATCTATCTATCTTAGTATATTCCTTATCTATCTGTCTATTTCAGCTTATTCATATCTCTCTCTCGATCTATCTATCTATCTATCTATCTATCTATCTATCTATCTCAGTTTATTTATTATCTATCGTAGTCTATTCATTATCTGTTTCAGTCTATTCATCTCTCTCTCTCTCTCTCTCTCTCTCTATCTATCTCATTTTATTCATTATCTATGTATTTCAGTATATTCATACCTATCTATCTATCTATCTATCTATCTCATTTTATTGATTATCTATCTATCTATCTATCTATCTATCTATCTATCTATCTATCTCATTTTATTCATTATCTATCTATCTATCTATCTCATTTTATTCATTATCTATCTATCTATCTATCTATCTATCTATCTATCTAAGTCTATTCATTATCTATGTATTTCAGTATATTCATATCTATCTATCTATGTATCTATCTATCTATCTATCTCATTTTATTCATTATCTATGTATCTATCTATCTATTTATCTATCTATCTATCTATCTCATTTTATTCATTATCTATCTATCTATCTATCTCATTTTATTCATTATCTATCTATCTATCTATCTATCTATCTATCTAAGTCTGTTAATTATCTATCTATCTATCTATCTATCTATCTATCTCATTCTATTCATATTCATATCTATCTATCTATCTATCTATCTATCTATCTATCTCATTTTATTCATTACGTTATCTATCTATCTATCTATCTATCTATCTATCTGATTCTGTTACATTTTAACATCCTATATCATTTTGTGTCTTTCAAATATAATTGACTACTGTTTGTTTTTCACTCTCTGTGTTTATAAAAATATCACTTTTCTCAGTTTATTTTAATCGTCTTCTTCAATAATATTTTTCTTTTTTTTTAATCTCTATTTCTTCTTAAGTCTTATGGCCATATCACGTTACAACACCGGTTCCTGTATGATCATTGAAGTTAAGTAACGCCGAGCCTGGTCAGTACTTAGATGGGTGACCGCTTGTTGATATCAGATGCTATAAATTTGTATATGCGGGTGGTGTAATCGATAGTGGCACGGAATTATAATCAGAACGGCCGAGTTTCAATTCCAGTTGGGTTCGTTATATTCACTTACCCTTGGGAAAGGTATGAATCCACCTATTCTCCCCTAAGCTATGGGTTAATTAGTAAGACTTTAATCACTGAACCAATATTATCTCCCCCACCCTAATTCTTATAATCTAAAAGTATTCTTTGACTTTAAATAGCCTGCAAAATGTTGTTAAGCCGTATAAAACAAAGTAATCTAGTCCTGGTAGTTATATCCGGCAGCAAGGTCTCTGTTCGGAAGATTGGAGATTTTGTGGCGCGTGGAACCACTTCTTAATTGCTGTTGTCCCCAGGTTCACACTGGTTCGGGTGGTAACAACTGTTCGGGTCACAGTTATAGGCAATGAATGAACCCAAAAACAGAAGCAAAATGTATGACAGTATAAAAATACTTGTTTATATAAAAAATTAAAAACAGTACCTATTCATAGTAAAATGACCCACAATACATTTTATCTGTTATTCAAGCTATACAATTGCGTTTAAAATATTTACATTTCAGCATTGAATAACCCATAGAGGTGTTGATATGCTGCTAAACAAAAGCAACGAATCAATCAATCGATAATTCCTCCTTATTTTTGTCTGTTTTTCTTTCTTGTTTATTATTATTTATTCTCTCTTTATGTTTTCTTCCTTTTTTATTCTTTGAAATGAACATTAAATTCTCCATTATTCTATTTCATAAGGAATTTAGCAATGTTTTTTGCTAAGAATCTTTTTTTAATCTCTTATCGGTTTCTTGGTTATTCTGACGTTTTAAATGTTTAGTATCTCATCATTATTTTATTCCAAGAAATGTCATCATTTCACAATTGGCACTTTGGTTCACACGATGCTGCATTTCAATATGTTATCTTTCTTTGAACATTCTGTAATATGTTTTTATTGATGTATTTTCTGAAATGTGAATATCAAAATGAAACAAATATAACAATTAATATATCTGGAAAATATATTAACATATTAATATATGGACGGAAAGTGTGACACCGAAATACGAAGCCACATTGGGATAGTGAAAGATGCCTTCCAAAAGCTAAGCAAAGTATTCAGAAAGAGAAAAATTTTCTTAGTAACAAATAAAAGAGCACTAACGTAATATCAATCTCCCTATATAACATTGAATGCTGGACAATCTCCTTACAGATAAAGAAGAGACTTGAAGCAACAGCAATGTAGTTCTACAGAAAGATGATGAGAATACCTTGGACTGAACACGTGAATAACTGGAAACAAAAAAAAGGTACTTATATTTAACATCAAAAAGAGGCACTTGAAATATCCAGGGCACATAATGAGGAAAGAAGGCTTGGAAAATTTGATATTCACAGTCAGATCGAAGGCTAGTGGAACAGTGTAAAAGAACGCATAGTTGTTCTAACGAGCTTATGTAAATGGATGGTAGAATAGGCTTTAGGAGAGATAACAAAAAATAAAATTTACAAAGGAGAGGAAATTGTGGAGAGCCATGGCGCATAGAAGAAGAATACGTTTTTATTCATGGGTATTTTGCATAGTTTTTGAAAATGGAAATGTGGTTTGGCTTTTGTGTATTTTGTTAATTAAGGATTTGCATTAAATGCTTAATTTTCATCGTTTGTTGTAAAAAAAACTTCATTAGTTAATGATCTCAGCATTTGCAATGACGATTTACTCTCGATCTCTGACACCAATACGATGTACATTTCTAGCAGATGAATTATACAAGGCATCATGTCGAATAGGAATATTTTAAAGGTGGAATCTATCAGGAAGTTTGTCTTTACGGAGTTTTAGTTCCCAGTTTGCAGATTTCTCACTGAAACTGATCATGAATGGTAGGGTTTATCCGAATGTAAATTCAATTTCTTTTGCTCATCCCAGTTGTAAAATATTTGAAGCGAAACATATTTTAGACAGTATTAATTAATATTAGAAAGACAAGTAGGAAGCTAAGAAAAAGAATGAAACACGTGTCAATAGAAGACAGTCTCCCTAAAAAAACTCAACTAAAAAGAATTAAGATAAGACCGAAAATATGAAACGTAGATAAAAGTGGAATAAACAAAATGGAAATAAAATAAACTGTATCTTCAAGACATTTAAAGACAAATATACTTTTAATTAAAAACAGCAAAGTTTAAAAGAAAAATAGGTTTATAGAATCAAGTATTCAGCCATTAATTCTTGAGAATTAAGTGTAAATTAGTGTCGTATAATGATAGCTCGGCTAAATTATCTTTCAAATAATAATTATTATGTTATCTAAGCAAATTTAATTTCGGACCGGCATTAATAACTTCATTTAATTAACTCGTATACACGTCAAGTGTAAGAAAGTAAAATCTTACAATCTCTTCTATTTATAAAAGTAAGTCTCTGTTTTAATTTATAAAATATCTAATGAACAGTTTCATAGATCTTTCAGAAAATAAGACACTGTTAATGTTCAGCTGTTAATGTCGACAGCGAAACAAGGGTTTGACGAAAATGTAGATTGACAAAGTGAGTGTGTACGGCGAAAGGCGCAACTTATCGATTTAGAAAAACATAATCAAATAAGTGCAAAAGTTGGTGACAACCTCGGAGAGTATGCTGTGTTCGCAGACGCTGAAAAATAACCTGACCCGAATGAAAAAATTATGAATGTGCATTACCTTGTTAGTAGGGCTCAGAATTTTCCGAATACATCATTTGCAGAGTTTAAAGACCCGTTTCCACCAAAGTAGGGTCACTGTTTAAGTGGAGACTTGTAGACTCGAGTATAAACCCAACCAACGTCTACTTTTTGACTCTAATCCAAACCGGACTTATGTCTACCTAATCATTCATTAGGATTAAGACATATTCCGTGGTGGCACCTTAAATTTCCAGGAATCAGCTCTATAAAGGCAGGTTATCTTTAGAAACCTATTCTGCTTATTTTCTTTTCAATGTGAGAATAGAAGCAAATCACTTCATAGTATCAAAAAGAATTAAATCAGTTTCATAATTTGATAGAAAACGTTTAATTATTAAGATATTTTCAGATTCAAATTCTGTTCTCATTATATTTGTATTCAAAATCATGACGCTTTTTGACTCTAGTATCCTCAGCTATGTTATGGTTTCTTAGTCCATTTCGAACTAAATGGATTCAGTCTCAATGGAAGAAATATCAAATTTATGACTAGAAGATTTGACACATTTTTAACTTCAAAATGGTAAGGGGGGGCGTTTGTCTATTAGAATTTCACCCGGTGCGCGTTCGAACGTAGCGTAAATAACAACTTTTCCTAGGCATCGGCTATTAATATATAAAATTATTTTTGGATAATCCAACAACAAATTCGCTAAGCTTTTATAATTTTAAGAATCGGTTCCCGCGAAATGGTTGGGTGCTACCATAGCTTATAATGAATATTGAATAAGCCAATAAAGTCTGATATGTTGTTAAATTAATTCACCTCAACGTAAATTGCGTCTAGATGCGATTTTGATCGTTTTCTTGGGTCTGTTTTTATGTCTACGTGATGTTTGCATGTTCTCAACATATTCTGTTCAACAGATATTTATTGAGACGGGCAGTCTACTTCATTTGTTTTTAAAGTGTAGGTCGTGAGAATTTGAAAACTGATTACTTAACTGGTTGTTTGAATGCAGTCACGTTTTTACCTAAATTTAAAGTAAAACATATGATGAAGAGAAGAGTTGTCTCATTTCTTATTTAGTATAATCCCATTTAAAGTTCATAACCATTTGATCCTATCTCCAGACACAAATCTGGTTTGATTATCTCAACACTTAGTGCTCATAAGCCAATTTTACATTTTTCTTCTAAAACCTCCATTTATAAAAGTGCAAAATTTGTCAATCCTGCCATGGTTTCCAGTAGGTTTTAAAACTTAGAAGTAAAATCTTCTTGAGGTCCTCACCGATCAGATCTTGAGTCACGATGAAACTTTTGCACTCTCAATGAGATTTTGCGCTTTGAACATCAGTTGGATCTCAAGAGGACTTGTGTAAAAGTGTAAAACTTCAAGTGGAACTCATACAGACGATAGATTGCTAAAGATGCTGGAAAAATGGTCGGCACATTCTATCGTTCTACGAAGTACCTGACTCCTTCTGACATGATTTTTCTTTACAGAAGGCAAATCAAACCTAAAAGAAGCATTGCTGCCATATCTCGACAGGAGTTACTCAATCCAAGTTTTTATAAATAATTATTATGCACTCTGCAGTCCGTTTCCCACAGACGCAAGGTCGCAAGTATATCGTTAGTCTGTCGTTATTTTCATTAAAAATGTTCAAATGAACTCAATTTTTTACTTCCATCAGTTCAGACCTTTACAAGCAAGATCAGCCATGCTACTGACAGGGAGTCAAATAAAACTTATTTCCTCCATATTTCTAATGCAATGAGAAATTTCCACACAGAAAACTTTTTCAAAAAATTTGCTACTTTGTGGAACTGACTCCCTCAGGGATGCTTTCCTGAACTCTACAATATTAACCTCTTAAATTCGCTCTCTATCCTCTTTATTTGCAATATGTACACTTCTTGTTACCTTCTTTCTCATTTATATCATACATCTCATTCATCATAACCATTTTAATAGTAACACTCTATCTTTGAGGAGTCTCCTCTTTTATACTGAACCCTTTCGGCAGGGGACATAAACTTATTCCTTGTAATCTCTGTCATAGAATCATATAATTGTGTATTTCATGATTGTTGCCTTGCAACCTACAAGAAAATATTCCGACAATGCATATTTTGCAGATTGCATATTATCAACTTAAGTTATCCATCCATTTGTAGTCACTGATTTCCATAAGGTTCACATCTTGCTTAGGTGAACATCATTCATAATTTATACTTTGTTTTCTTTTTGCGAATTCTTTGCTGATATATCCAAGTGTAATTTTACCAGCCAATGTCCTGACGTATTTCTCTATTGATCCATTGGCTCGCAAATGAGATAGCGTCTACGCAACCTTGTTGATACAAAAAGACTACGACATTGCAGATTAGTACTGATCGTTTCAGATTGGGCTGTGATTTGGCCATTCTGTATTTTCTCTTATTAAGTATTATACACACTGCTCCAGTTTACCATCTTGTTGTAAAAACTTTCATTGGTTAATGATATCAGCATCGCTAGTTACAATCTTCAGGCCTATTCTCGATTTATGACGTCAATATGATGTACATTTAGAAAAAGCAGATGATACAAGACAACCTGTCGAACTGAAAGCTTTAAACTTGGAATCTGATCAGAAAAATGTCCTTACAGAGATTTCGTTATCGGAAAAGCATGAAGTTTCGTTACTGAAATGAGAACGGGCGGTATCTTTTGTAATTTCAGCTTCTTTTGATGATCCTTCTTGTAAGCTTGATATGTTTTCATGATTGGGAAGGCGACATTTTACTCCACAAACTTCCGTTTCAGTAGTTGCTAATTTGGCAAGAATTTGGTGAGAATGTAGTTGTTGTAAACTTTATTTATATTCACTGGTATTATAGTGGAACACACCTATTCTATAGTTAATAGACTATTCCACCTATAATAAGTAGGTGTAGTATGTGTCAGTCAGGGGGTGAACGAGTCAGTCGATGCCGGACGACCGTTAGTCGGATACTAAAGTATCAGCGACCACAACTAGATTTACTCTGCGTCATACCTATTATATGAAGTTCCTAACGTTTTTGTACGTCGAACCTATTTTAGAACCGACTTAGTACAAATACAAGCCTCCACTGTGAAATCACTCCACAACAACCGGAAATGTCCTTTCTCATCTGAGAAAAACATGAACATTTCTGTAAATCATTCATCTTTCTCCAATGGATATAGTTTATAAAAAAAAAATACAAGTTTTTGTACACTATTTACATTATTCGGACTATTGTCCTCATCTCTGTCGCCATATTTATTATTAATAAATAAGTCGACAAAGATGAGGACAATAGTCCGAATAATGTAAATAGTGTACATAAATACCTCACCTCAGAAACATAGAAAGATACAAGCTTTTGGGTCTAAAACTTTACAATGGAGCCTAAAATCTAGATGCAACTTTAAGTTTCTTTTTAAAAATTACTTTTCACTGATGATCACCGAAGTTAAGCAATGGATTCTGGTCAGTAGCTAGATGGGTGACCGCTTGGAAATATCAGGTGCTGTAAGCTTCGATGTGCGAGTGGGGTAATTGATAATAACTCGGAATTTTTAATTGAAGAGCCTGTTGTGTTCGTTATATTTACTTACATGTAAATACGCTTAGAAAAGGTATGGATCCACCTCTTCTCCCCTAGCTGTGGGTTAATTAGTAAATCTTGTACCTCTAAACGATTGTTATCGTAAAAAATTCTTACAATCTAAGCATATTTTCTGACTTTAAATCTCCTGCAAATGGTGATAAGGTTTATAAAATGATACAATCAATCACTGTTCCTTGAAAAATAAGAGAAATAAACCTAAACCATTTCTTCCGTACAACTGTAGCGCAACGACTCCATGAAAACTTTTAAGATTAAATAGAGGTATTTTATAAACTTTTCAGGTAAGAGATTTGAGAGTTTTCTTGGTGATTCTAATATGAAGCGATAAACTATGGAATCTGTCGTGAAATATGAAAGAAATCCATTATTTTTCTTGATCCGCCTGTGTAGTTTATCATAATTCTGATACAATGCTATATTCAGCAACAATATCGATTTAATCAATTTTCTCCATGGGCTTATTGACTTAGCAGTTGTGTGCTTAAAATAGCGATGACAGAAATTAAATGCCCGCTTATAATAATTTATTTATAGTGTCATATCTTTATTTTTATAAATAACGCAGATATAGATTTTACGTTTCTTTATCATTTAAAAGAGAAGTTTTAGATTCCTGCATCCACGTCGCGCGCGCACACACACACTCACACACACACAGAGACACAGACACACGCACAACTTCACTGTGCATTTCACCAAATATTAGTCAAGAAACAAATCAGGCTATGATTTCTTTTAACACAATAGCGGACTCTGTGAACAATAATTCAATTCTATTTGCTCTTTCATTACAATTTAAATTTATATTTTGTTATATTTTCTTTAAAACTCATTTACAAGTGTATGGCAAAAATTATCGCCATAAAATGTTTTTAGGTTGGTGATACTGCCTTCTGTTCAAGCGTACTTATAGTTGATGCTATTGCGGTCACACGATCAAAGTTTGAGCCTGATAGCGCCGGTTTTCATGCTGCTTTTACAGTGTAAACATGGCCGCACTGCTAGCAGTGTGCACCAAGGATGAACAAAGAGCAATGATCCGATTCTGCAGTGAATGTTCTACCTCATCGATGATAACTCGCCAGTTCACCATTACCATCTATCGAATTGGCTGAATCATCTCGTCAGTGGTGGATGTGGACGGGTGTCCTGCTCCTTTTACGTAGATAACTCTTGTTCGGCCACTTTGAGCTTCTTGTTCCACTCATACATACCTGTACACTATAGCGCACGGTCGCCGTATTGTGTTAAAAGCACCCGATCAATTTCAGCCCCTGATACACCTTCCGACCAGAAAAAAGCGGATCACTGCTTTTTTTTTCTTCTTTGGTACACACTGCTAACGGAGCTGCCATGTTTACATTGTAAGAGCAGCAAGAAAACTGTCGCCATCAAATTCAAACTTCGATCACGTGACCGCAATAGTAGCAACTATAAGTGCGCATGAGCAGTGTGTCAACCCTAAACACATGATATGGCGAAAATGTGCATAATTTTTCATGTAACTTCGTATATATATATATATATATATATATATATAATTGGGAGAAATATGATATATAGAATCTATATATCAGACCAACTGTAAGTAGGTGAATGATAAAATTCTGTTCTGATTGATGGGAGAAGGCGAAAATATAAAAAAAACCTTTTTTGTCATTTTAAGCGTCATTTTGTCATTTTCAGCGTTCCTTTCAATGTATACATCGTGGGAACGCTGAAAATGCAGAGACGTTCAACCTTTCGCCTTGTTCCCTACACATTATATCATTCCATCAAGAAAAACATTATTTTAGTTTGATGAAGTCCTTTGGAAAGTCGAAACACTGTACATAATATTTTTTTATTTTGTCATTCAATTACGCATTATATCTGTGATTATAAGTTGTACTTATATAGCTTTACGTTACTTTTTCATTTTTTAAACCTTACTAATTTGTAAAACTCAATATAGATAGTGGGAGATGCCCAAACGGAACTGAAATCGCTGGCTATGAACATACAGTTCATAAACTGATGCTGAGTTCTTTTGTAAATCTATTCTCGTAGACAAATAAAGAAATTGTAAAGACAATCTCTACAAATGGCGAGTATCACGAAGACGCATCAGAATATCCGTTCCTTTACACGGTTATTTTTATGGCAGGCGATTTTTATATTCTGCTGTTATAGATTCGTGAAGAGTTCTTTGAGAACTTTAAGATATTTAGCGTTTCTGTTGCATATGGGTGAATCGAGGCAAGTTCTATGAGGGAAAGAAACCAAGAACAGAAAAAAAAGTGACAAGTTACAACGAAAAGAAAAAAAAGGGCAAATGTCACCGTAAATAAAAAATAAATGAAAGAGAACATATATGAATAAACTGTATAAAAAGTAAAAGAATGAAGAAAAGAAGATTAAAGTTAAATGACGGAAAAAAGAGGGAAAAAAGAGGGAAGAAAAATGCTAGAAATGGTCGGACAAAAAGGAGGGAAATAAAAGAAAATACGTAAATGAAAAGGTGTAGAGAAAAATAATGAATAGATACATAGATTATAAACAGTGACTGATGGATGGATAGATAGATTCTAAGTAGCACTGGTAGATAGATAGATAGATTATGAACAACTGATAGATAGATAGATAGATTATGAACAGCAACTGATAGATTATGAATGACTGATAGATCAACAGATTACGAACAGCCACTGATAGATTATGAATAGTGACTGATAGATTACAAACATAGATAGATAGATAGATAGATAGATAGATAGATAGATAGATAGATAGATTACAAACAGTGAATGATAGATAGAGAGATAGATAGAGAGATAGATGAGAGGAAAAAAGTGATTGAAAAAAAAAGAAAGACAAAGAAGGAAGAAAAATAAATCTGAAAATATAGAAAAAGAAAAAAAAAGTTAAGCAATTAGAAATATGTATAATTAAAAGGTAAGTTAATTGAAAAATAAAAAAAGAAATAATGAAAAAAAAAGAATAAATTTCGAAAAGAAAAAATCAAATCAAGTAAGTAAAAAAGATCAGAGAATATAAAAAGCAAAAAACATAAAATGAAAGAATATGAAATCAGGAAAATGAAGCGGAAAATAATTTTAAACAAATCATATTTTCTCCCAATCAGGAAAAAAAATGCGTGCTTTGAAAATATCAGAATTCAAAATCCTTGATTATCACATGAAATTTATGATCCATACTTTTGTTATAAGGCAATTCGTAGCGGTTATTATATAAGTAAAGCTTCGGCTGCTTGTCGTGACGCCTGTATTAAGTATTTTGAAGACTAACTACAAACGGCTGATATTTATCCAGTCCGCCACTGAGATGAGATGTGACACAAGGTCAAGATTACTGTGGGGTCTCTGAGCGTGTCCACTCAGGCCAATGGTCAAAATTTACCCAGCCCCTGCAAAAGCGGGCTTGAGTACATTGCTTGTCTGTTTTTCTCAGCTGAATTACTATTCGTAGACAGAGCCCCGATTGAGTTGCCCTCTGACCGAAGGCAAACCTTGACAATCGGAGCCAGGCAGCGGACCGCCTGGGTATTTAGCAATACATCCATCATCACACGAGCAGGATGCCACACAAGGTCAGTTATTTAACGTGGGGAACCCGAGCGCGTGTACACTCGGGTCATTGGTCAAAATTTACCAAACCCCGCCCCGCACCTGCTTACGCGGAATCGGACATAAAGTTTGTCTCAGCTGGTCATTGCAGCGGAAACAGATACTACACTATGATCACAGTCTCTGGCACGCGAAAGGCATTACTCCAAAGGGCTTCTCTACCTCTAACCTAGAGCTTTTATAGTTATAAGCAATTTCATCTTGTAACTGGGGGTGTAATATTTGCTCGTCAACAATCCCTCTTTTGAGATAATTACTTTTATGAATTATTTTCTATTAGGATTATTGTCTCCCACTCCTCTTTCTGGAGAGTTCGTCAACATACTTGACTTTGTAGCGTTTCCGTCTCGGATCATCTCCCAGTTCTTCCAGTACGCTTTCTTTTTTCTGGAACGTATAGCTTCCTCGACTTGTTGTGGGGGTGGAACATCAAAAAAAATCATATAGCATTTTTATCGGTTCTTCCTATGTTCTATGGCTTTCATCGATGAACCATTTTTTCAATTGGTTATGGTGTCCTTTTATGTTCAAATCTTTTCGTCTTTTACCATGTAAATCAACTTACCTATTCTTGCCATTATTATGCCGTCTTCACACGTTTCTTTGCCATCTTTATATCATCAAAAGAACACTTTATCGACGACCTTCAAACTTTTGGTGTCGTTTTTGTTATCCGTTCGTGTTTTTCGACTTGGTAATAACTTTTCAAACACTGATTTTACATTCCTAGCAAACATTAATTCTGGAGGTGACATGCCTGAAGGGGTATTGGTGTCAGGCGTTACACGGTAAACTCTCACAGAATTTTGAAGTGCTTCCTCATTTACTTTCAAAAGACTTACGTTCTTTAACGCTCTTTTGAAAGTTACCACAAACACTCCGCTTGTCCGTTTGACCTGGGGTTATACGGCGTGGTCGTATAACCTCAGGTTCAATGGAGAACATCTTACAAAAATCTTCGTATATTTTATCCGTGAATTGTGTTCCATTATCATCGACTATGGTATCTTTCAAATAATTCCAGCCAATTAGTTCCGAATAGATTCGTAACATTTTTAATACATAAGTTTTTAGTTTTTACATGCTTATTACAGAATGAGATATTATATTTCTCAAAAAAAAAAATTCTCGCCCGTAACTAAAATCACGACTTTTTTTTAAAATAAAGTTATTTTTAATAAGGGCTTTCCACTTTCCTTCCATAATGTTTCACTGATTATTAGAATATCACTACCGGTGTCCAGTGGCATTTTCACACGTACACAATTTACTTTCACATTCTAACATTTCCTTTCGTTTTCTGTGACCATTTTTTCGGTCACAATGCCGTTTACGAATTTCTTTCTGTGAGAATTTTTTCTTGGTTTGGTTTTGCAATGTGACTTTTTATGTCCTCGTTTACAACACTTGAAACGTTCTGCATTTTTAAATGGACAGTCTTTTCCAAGATGCAATTTGTCACATCTGAAACACGGATTTATTCTCCTTTTTGTGTATTTGTCGTTTGCTTGTACCAATGCACATTCTGTTTTTTGAATTTCATCATCATTGTGTTTCAGACTTAAAATTTTCTGGCAATCATCTACTATTTCTTGCTGCGTAATGTTACTGTTTTGTACAAATTTCTTGCTGTATAATGTTACTGTTTTGTACAAATTTCGTAAAAGTTTTAGCTCCAATTTCAGCATCTTTTTTTAGCTGTCAGACCTTGAATGAAAATTAAAGCTTTGAACATATCTGGAGTCATTTCCTTTCTTTTAAACATTTCACATTCTTTATTGGCGATACCAGAATACGTGACAATATATCCGTCTTCAATTTTGGTTAGATTTATGCACCACCAAAGAGCATTAAACAGAGAGCTTTTGTCACTAAAGACTTTTGTCAGAATGTCTACCATGTCTTCCAACCTGATTTCCCCACTTTTTTCGGTAATATGTAGTTGCAGTATTTATCATATTCTATCGGAGCTATTGTCTTCAACAACAATCTTATTTTTTCTCATCTTCCTGACTGAATATTTGTTTATATCTACGAAAATACGCAGAAAAAGTCAGTCCCTCATCAGGATTCTATACAAATTCTGATATGGTATGTTGGATATCGTCTGGCGTAAGAGACGCTGAAGAATTTTTTTTCTTCAGAATTATATCCAACAACTCCTGTTGCTGTTTTTTTTGTAGTTCCAGCAATTGTTGATTTTGCTGTCATTGATGTTGATTTTCACCTATCTTCCTACACCTAAACTTTTTTCTTCTGCACAACAAGAAAATTTTTAAAAAACCAACGTAGTTAAAATTTTCTTTAAAAAACCAACGTAGTTAAAATTCTTGTCACGTGTATGCTTGTTCTCGAAGCAACAAGTATATATATTTTTCATACTTGTTCACTCCGTATGAGTTTGCAAAACCCTTGTAACTCTAGTTACAACTCTTATGATTTCCTGAATCCTCTTTACTGTTAAAAATCGCCTGAGTTTCGAATCCCTTGTCGCCACTATTATTACGCACTTTGTAGCGGTTATAATATAAGTAAGGCTTCGGCCACATGCCGTGACGCCTGTATTAATTAGTCTGAAGACTGGCACCAAACAACTTCTTCTTAACCTCTGACCTGTATCTTTTATAGTTGTGAAGAAATAAATACCATTGTAATTTTATACCAGACATGTATAGATATTCAAGATTCCTTTTTAGAATGATTTAAACACTGTTTAAATACATTAATTCACGAATAAAAGTTGATAATCAAATCGTACATTATTTTCCGAACAAACCTATTTATAGAAAAACGATGTTGTTTTTTTTTTTAATTATAAACTTAATCACCAAAATATGTAACGAGTTAGAGATAGCATCATCCTCAGCGAACCTTATTCCGAAAATTATTTCGAAAGAAGGTCATCCGTTTTGGCATACATACGGGAATAAAACGTCAAGTTCTCTAATCGGTATTCAATATATTTTCTTAAAGAAACTGTATGTGAACGCTTTATATTCATCTTGGCTTACAATTTCTCTCCTTATTTATCACACACTATGGAACGAAAACTTTGAAAACTATTATCAAAAGAAAAAGAACGATATGGGGCAAATCCTAAATTGCAAAGTTAAAGTTTGTAAAAGTATTTTTGATACACACACACACACACACACACACACATATATATATATATATATATATATATATATATATATATATATATATATATATATATATATTGAAAGTGAAAAGTTATCCAGAAATCACTAAGGTACACAGGGCGACATGTATCGATAAAACGTATAACATGTTAATAGTAATTATCACGGTGTTAAAGGAGAACATGGAAAGTGATAAGAATTATCTTGATCTTCTTTACTCTCCAAGGTCCACTATAGGCATTAGTAAATCTGATATAAACTAATATCTTAACGAGGCAGAAGGAAAGATTAGAATAAAGCGAAAATAAGGAGTCCGTAAATATGTAAAAGATGAAAACATTTTATATCCAAAACACAATCCTATCAAATAGAAACAACTATTTGATAAGATTGTTAAGCCCTATTGTTATTTCCACTACGTCAATGATAAGTTTACGCCGTTTTCCTTCCGTGGTAAATCGGAAGAGTTCTTTTCATATTTAAATAATCTCCATCCTTCTTTGAAATGTACTTTGGAGGTAGAAAAGAACAATTGTTACCTCTCCTGGATTTGTTGGTAGAAAGAACCCCTTCCGGTTTTCTCACTAGTGTTTATCGGACATCCATCTTTTTGGGGTCACCACCTTATTTTGAACACATTTGCTCCCCAAACTAGGAAAATCAATCTTAATAATCTGACTTACCCCGCTTTGATGCGCATGTTTGACACTAATCTTATGAAAATTAAATAGCTGTTTTTGGCGAATGGCTACCCTGAATGTGTCATCACAAAATTGGTGATTTTTAGGCTAACAACATCCGCATTAATTTAATTTTATGAATTTCGACAATTTCTTTGATCAGAAAAAATAAGACCTAGAAGAATTGAAGTCGGACAGAAATTTTATTTTAAATGTTAGCAAAAGACATTGAAAACATATCCTGAAACAGAAATTAAACGCAGCAAACAAAAAAGTCAACTTTTCTTCTTTTTGCAAACATTTCACTTGTTTTCTTTCGTAATACGTACTTTTAGGTCGTGAACGAAAAAATATCTCCTTAAAAATGTTTTTTTTTTAAATATCTATTTTCATTTATGCAATTAAATTAATAAATTATTTTAATATTTCAAAACTATTTATTCTTCGTGGTGTCTTCTGAAATGATTTTCAACATTATGTGCATTTCAGGAATAGAAAATATAAAGTTTAATAAAATCAGTTAAGAATATCGATTTTTTAAGCATTGACGTTTTGACGTATTGACGTTTTTCTTTAACAAATATGGAAACAACTTTAAGCAATAATATTTCATGCATTTTGATGATTCCTTATAAATGAGCAGATGCTAATCTACAGATACTTTCTTTGCACGTTATGTTACTGTGCAAATTCGTGAGTCATTTTAGAATAATAAAAGATTTAATATTTTAAGTGACAAAATATAAAAAATTAAGTCAAAGTAAAAGAATTTATGAACAGATTTCTTTAGTTTTTTCCATTTTTGTTTATACTCTTTTTGATGCTATAAAATTCACGACAGTAAAATTATTTACTCATTAAAGTTAACATTCTGTCAATAGGATGAGCAGTTGACTAAACATTTTTCTTAAAATATACCTTCCATGAATTTTCTTTTAATAGAGTTCACTCTAATCAAGGCAGAAAAGAATTACTAATGAGCGAGAATAAAAGAAGAGTAAGCAGGAGAAGAGTAGAAAGCGATTAATATTGCATTTAAATCTCTTTTTATTTATTTACTGGTTAGCATAGAACTGGAAGAAAGGTTCACAAATGAGAAATGCAAGAAAAGGTAGCATAGAACTTACGGTTACATCTTGCTAACTCAACATAGATTGGTGATACCTCGTCATCGCCCTAGTACTTCACTTAAATCCATAAAAGCGTAATTATCATGGTGAAGAGATCATCCGAACAATTTCTATGAAATTATTTATAGAAAAGGCAAAAGGAGACAACTTTACGGCAGTGGGAAAGTGACAGAAGCCAGGAAGCCAGATCAGAACCAATAATCTTCAATGATTCTTCTTTGGATTTTATCAAGAATCTCTAGATACATCACAGGAGCACCAGGCCATGTGTAACAGCAATATTCTAAGCATGGGCGAATGGTAGACTTATAGATATGTAAAATAGATTCTGGAGAGAAAAATGGTTGAGCACAACACAGTAAACCAAATTTCTGAGCAGCTAAACTGGCAATGGAGTCAATATAGCCTCTTCACTTCATGTCAATCGAGAATATGAGCCCGGGAAGGCGTAAGGAGTCACTCTACTGGAGGTTTGTTGCGGTGTAAATAGTACACTCCTGGTGACTACATGAACTAGTCCATAACTATATACATCACCAGGACAGAGGTAAGAGAAAGAAGCCGTTCAGAGTCAGGCAGTTCTCTGTTAGGCTCGTGACAGGCTTGTCGAAATCTCAGTCTTCGCGAAGAGAGGAGCCCAGACGAGGCTATGCCGAAAAACAGAGTCTCGTCTGGGGAGCTAGACAAACCCGACTCCGCGTATGCGGGATCTAAGGGGAATTTTTGCCCGAGCCCGACATAAAACAAAACCGTTTGGAATCAGTCTTCAGACTAATTAATACAGGCGTTGCTGCAATTAGCCGAAGAATTACTTTTATTATAACCTCTACGAAGAGCGTTATAACAGTGGAGACAAGAGATTCTAAACTCAGGTGATTTATAACCGTTGTGACGCGATTTCGGAACTCTTATGACTTATATCAGTAATGAGGAATTTGGTAACTTATACAAAGCGAAAAAATACGGAAAATATACTGGTTGCTTCGGGACAACGATACGGGTGACAACAAAAATTCTAACCAGATTATTGCAAATTTTGGTTAGGTATTTGAAATTAAACACTAACAACAGAAACAGCAACAGCAGCAAAATCAACTGTTGCTCGAACTACAAATGCAGCAACAAGAGTTGTTGGATATAATTCTGAAGAATACCAAAGATTCCTCAGCTTCTCTTACGCCAGACGCTGTCCAGAATACCATATCAGAATTTGTATAGAATCCTGATGAAGGACTGACTTTTTCTGTGTATTTTCGTAGATATGAACAAATATTCAATTACGGAATGCAGCGGCTGGGAAGATGAGAGAAAAGCTAAATTGTTATTAAGGAAAATAACTCCGATAGAGTAGGAAAAATACTGAAACTACATATTACCGAAAAAAAGGGGGATTATCGGGTTTGAAGATATTGCATACATTCTGACAAAAATCTTTAGTGACAAAAGCTCTACGTTTAATGCTCGGACGAAAAAAAGAGAGCGAAGATTTTAGCAGCACTGGAACAAGTCAACGAAGAGTTGGACAGATTCGAAAGAATTGGTGGAATAGAAAAAAAGGTCTCCGCCAGCGGTGTATGTAAAGAAAGAAATAATAAAATTCGTGTTTGCTCGGATTTCTTCACAGAATCACATAACTACGCATTATCAAGTTCAGAGGAAATTTTTCGAAGTTAAACGGCATAACAATATTTTCCAATCTGTATCTCTTTTAAGCGTATTTACAAATTCAGATTGAAAATGAATGCGCAGAATTAACGACCATAAATACGCACAGAGGATAATATAAGTTGAACTGACTTCCTTTTCGTATAACATTGGCACCAGCTATTTTTCAACAAGCTATGGATGCCATGTTTGCAGACTGTGATTTTGCAGTGGTGTATCTGAACAGCATTTTAATGAAAAGTGTATCTAAAGCAACATGTTGGGCATGGGAAAACAATTTTGGAAAAATTAAAAGAGTACGGATTCAAGCTCAGTGAAGAAAAATGCGAATTGTTTTTTGCCGAAAATGTAATATCTTGGTCAAATTATTGATAAAAATTGTTGTCAACCAGATCCGTCGAGGAAAAATTAAAATATGCCTCCACCAACACATGTGACTACATTACAAGCTTTACCCGGACTGGCTAATTACTATGAAATATATGTACATAATATGCCTAATTTGAGAGATCCACTGTTAAAAAACCCTTGATAAAATAAAAAAAAGACTTACGTCAAATTTATCATTAGCACATTACGATCCAAAAGCAGAAATTGTAGTGGCGTGAGATGCTAGCGAATTGTCACAAATACGATGGCGATAAAATGAAAGTCTTCGTTCATGCTTCACGCTCGCTTCTAACGGCAGAGACAAATTACAGCCAGGTAGAAAATGAGGCTCTAGCAATTATATTTGGTGTTAAGAAATTTCATAAATCTATTCATGAAAGAAATTTTAGGTTGC
This sequence comes from Acanthosepion pharaonis, assembly GCA_903632075.3. Taxonomy (NCBI): domain Eukaryota; kingdom Metazoa; phylum Mollusca; class Cephalopoda; order Sepiida; family Sepiidae; genus Acanthosepion; species Acanthosepion pharaonis. The sequence continues at coordinate 410,028 of CAHIKZ030001366.1, read as the reverse complement.
AAACAGACCACAGACCACTGTTAACAATATATGGTCCAAAGAAAGGAATACCTATGCATATAGCTAATAGACTATAACGTTGGAGTACCATCTTATTAAACTATGATTTTACGATGGAGTACCAGTCATCTGAAAAATGAGGACATGCGGATGGATTATTACGATTAATACCTTAAAAATGTGGAGCCATTTGAAGACACGGCCATTGCAGCATTAAAAAAGAAATGGAAAGAAACAACATTTTGTGCAGCGTAGTAAGAGAGTTACCAGTTTCCCGGGAAGAAATAAAAGTAAATGCATAAAATTACGTCTTCATTGCGAAAATTTAAAAGCAATTGAAATTAAGTAAGAAGGAACGAAATCCATAATTAAACGCTTTCTCGCTATGCATCGTTGTAGTAATGTTTGGTCAACGGCTTGCAATACCGAGTGGGTTATAGAAGCGAATGTTGAAGGATTTTCATATCGGGTATTCTGGTATTTCAATGATGAAATCTCTGATGAGAAGTTTCGTATATTGAAAAAAGATAGTAAAAGCTTGCAAAGGTTGTGGTCTCGTAGCAAAGCTACCTATCAAAAAGATAGAACCTTGGCCAAAGAGATACACGCCATGGTCAAGACTGCATATAGATTATGTAGGTCCTTTGAATGGATCATATTATGTTGCGGTAGTTGATAGTTTCATTAAATGGCCGGAGATTTATAAGTGGAAACATCCAACATCTTCAGTGATAGTGAAATTCTTGCAGGAACTGTTTGTGAGATGTGGTATACCAGATTCCATAGTCTTTGATAATGGAACGCAATTCACGGATAAAATATACGAAGATTTTTGTAAGATGTTCTCCATTGAACCTGAGGTTATACGACCACGCCGTATAACCCCAGGTCAAACGGACAAGCGGAGTGTTTGTGGTAACTTTCAAAAGAGCGTTAAAGAACGTAAGTCTTTTGAAAGTAAATGAGGAAGCACTTCAAAATTCTGTGAGAGTTTACCGTGTAACGCCTGACACCAATACCCCTTCAGGCATGTCACCTCCAGAATTAATGTTTGCTAGGAATGTAAAATCAGTGTTTGAAAAGTTATTACCAAGTCGAAAAACACGAACGGATAACAAAAACGACACCAAAAGTTTGAAGGTCGGCGATAAAGTGTTCTTTTGATGATATAAAGATAGCAAAGAAACGTGTGAATACGGCATAATAATGGCAAGAATAGGGAAGTTGATTTACATGGTAAAAGACGAAAAGATTTGAATATAAAAGGACACCATAATCAATTGAAAAAATGGTTCATCGATGAAAGCCATGGAACATAAGAAGAACCTATAAAAATGCTATATGATTTTTTTTTTGATGTTCCACCCCCACAACAAGTCGAGGAAGCTATACGTTCCAGAAAAAGAAAGCGTACTGGAAGATGATCCGAGACGGAAACGCTACAAAGTCAAGTATGTTGACGAACTCTCCAGAAAGAGGAGTGGGAGACATTATTTATAAAAGTATTAATCTCAAAAGCGGGAGGTATTGTGGAATAAACAGTACATCCACCGTAACTATATGAACTAATCTATAACTATAAAACGCTCTATATCAGAGGTAAGAGGAAGAAGCCATTAGGAGTCTTCAGACCAATTAATACAGGCGTCACAGCAAGTAACCGAAGCATTACTTATCTCATAACCGCTACGAAGAGCGTTATAACAAGGTTAGCACGAGCCATGCTGGTGAAAAGCAGAGAGAACCCTCTTAAATGGTTAATAGAGATCAGATTAATTTTGGAGATGTTAAAATTAGCAAGTCACTCTTTGCTCTAATTAACAACAGACTGAAGTTCGTTTTTTGACATCAGCCACCAATTTAACTTTATCGGACTGTTCTGACTTAGTATCGAGACAGAAGCAAATGGTTGTGTCATCAGCATAGATACCAAGTTGAGAGCTGATGGCATCAGGAGGCTCGTTAATGAAAATTAAAAATAAGTAGCATCAAAGATAAGACCCTTCATTAGTGCAAAAGCATCTAGAGGAGTGGCCGTTCAAGATAACTTTAATTTCACGATTTGATAAGAAAGATTGGATTAGTTCAAAAATTTGTCCGGAGACACTTGCATACCAAATCTTGTCGAAAGCTTTCCAGGTGTCCAAATCATTTCACCATTCTTATCTAGAGCTAGATAGGTTCTTTCCGCAGTTATCACCAGTACACCAATAAATAAAGAATTTCACTTGTCTATTATCCTCCGACAAAGCAAGTTTTATCTTGCCACTGTTTTTATGATTTTCATCAGCATGTGAGAATGAGCCTGCATTCTCCTATTTGAAAAGGTGAAGGACTTGTTTACTTCCATTTTATAATAACCATTCAGTATTTTGTATATAGTACGGTGAACTGGTGTCTTGACTGAGGGAGGGTAGATTGATTTTACCTGTAGCTAGGCTGAGGTACCTGCCCTGGACTGATAGCAATAAGTTGACATCTTTTATTTGTAGTTTGAATTGTTAACAAATGTATTTTTCATTGTATCGTAAGCAAAAAATAAGTAATTAAAATAGTTCAGTATAATTAAATATTAAAGTAATAAATACTGCAATACTCCATTTGATCGCCATTAATCAATTTTAGCGAAATTTAGAAATTATAAACTATATTTTTTCAGCATTAAAATATTTTAAACTTGCTTTATTTATGTAAAAGTTGTTTCTCTTTCTGGCTTTTTTCGTTGCTATTAAAATTTTTAAAATGGTATTTAAATTGTTGTAATACTTTTAGCTGTCAAACAGGAATATGATGATTGCACGTATGAGGATTCAAATATCTTAGAAGGAATTGCGATATTGTGGTAGGCAACAATACAAAAGAGTGTAAGAAAGATAGGAGAAGATCTGCTTCTAGATCAATAGTGTTAGTCATCAGATATTTCTAGTGGTAAACACAATATATAATTTACAGATTTTCTTCACGGCTTCTTAGTAATTTTACACTGTTTGTCTATATTTTACAGCGTTTCTTTTTTAAAATAAAAGTACATTTCAAACGAATTACTATACTGAAATGTTTTTAAGTTTGAAAACTTAGCTTCTTGTGTCGCCGTTATGACAAAATTAATAAAAAAAGTTTAATATTTGAAATTAAAGTTTAAATGAATTGAAATTGTAATGACAATAAAAGAGAAAATGCAAAAAACAATCACTGTTTCAGAAAAGAAATTTCACAATTAAAATAATAACATAAAAGAGACTGTCGCTATTCAGTGTTGATATCTATGTCCACACTGCTTATATTTATTTACGCTCTATTCCTGAGACAACTGCATACACGCTTCTTCCATAAATATAGTCAGTTACTTACTCAGATACACTTGGGCGATCATGTATCTTTCGATAGATGACTGACGAGGCAGATTTTTTCCGCAGTAGGTTGCAATTTCTTTCTGTTGTAGACTGGTTGCCTACAAAAGCTAAATAACCCAATCCGTTCTGCTATTCAACCCATAGCTGGGAGGAGAAGTGATGGGAGGTATGAATCCTTGAGTATTTGTGTGTAACAAACACGACTGGGATTCGAACTCGGTTCTCCGAGTTCTCATTTCGAGCCGATATCGACTACATCCCACCAACGCACATCCGAATAAATCCCATTAATAGATCTTAAAAACTATATTTTATCATAAATACTTAGAAAAAAATCCAATTACTTAATAATTTTGTGTATAAATTATTAAGTGCAAAATGTGTTATCTGTCAAAGCAGTAAATCTAAAGTAAAACTTACATCTACAAAATTGTGTTAAAAACGCATCCGAAAACTATTAGATGAAAATTAACTTTATGAAGCTGCTGAAGTAATTTTTCAGATGTCAGTCAAACCTTGTTTAGTCGTTACTTAATTCTTGGCAGTTCTTTGGATAAAAACTAAAGAAGCAAATATTTAATGTATTCTATTGGACAGTTGAGGAAGTTTTAAATACAGGAATGCATCATAAGCAATAAAAAGTTTTCTGATGTATTTAAATAAAACTTTATTTTTTATACAAGTTTTTCAATAAAACTTGTAAAGTTATATTCATTTTGGAATTTTTTAATTTAAAAAAAAGTATCTTGGATAGAACAAGATAATAGAGTAGAGGGTGCTGACTTACAAACGCATTGAAAGTTTCCAGAAATCAGTTTAGGAATAAAATCGCCTTTTTTTTTAACTAAACGAAAAAAGTTAAAAACTTAGTATGTAAACATGAAAAATATGCAACAAAAATTCTAAAAGTTTCAGCTCTTTTAAATGGAAAAATTGTCCATAATTACAGAAATTACGAGTGGCTGAATGAGAGAACTTTTCATTCATTGTCTAAAAAATGACGCAGCCGGAAACTTAAAGCTAATTGCAACAGGTTCCTCGGAAGATTCATCCGTACGTTAATTGATAATGGGAACTTTATGAAGCTGTTTGGAATCCAATTATATATTTCAACTTTTTAAAGATTCCTGGTGTCCTTCCTCACAGACTTTAACTAAAAGTTGGGACGCCTATCATGCTAAAAATTATACTCGAAAATCTCAGCAACAGAATTTGCCTAGTTGTCAAGAAGGTTTTCGCACATCGTCATCGAGGCAACTGTCCTAACTGGGGTACAGTCAAAGGAGGATGTTTTAGTTCTGTGGAAGCTCATAATTCTAACAAACTTGTTTTCTGAATTAAATCGATTTTAACTCTCAGTTTTAAAATGAAAATTAAAAAAATGCACCAGAAGCGCCTATCAATATTGTTGATCTTAACCTGGCATCGCCATTATTTTTCCATGACATACTCTTTCTTGATTATTTTAGTGTTGGATTCCCAAACAAAATTTTCGTACTAATATTGTGCATCGTGAAATCGTGTGTCAATCTAAAGGAACACATCTTTTGTTTTATGTATCAGAATCCAGCAATAATCGGTAATTTTCTTGTTTAACCTCAAAGCGTAGACGTATATATACGTTTTGTCTTACTGAAAGTGTCTTTTTCAAAAACGGCAAATAGACACATCCAAAATATAACGTTCAAAAAACAGCTACAGGCGTTTCTAAGCTTGCATTGATACCAATTGTCAACTTATACGTCTGGCAGAAGTGCTTTTCAAGGTGGCTCAGTTTCTTAGTTAAGACATTAAAAATATAAAAAAGATATATAAAATAGTCGTCTGAAAATGAAAGGTTTTTGTCAAAATAATTAGCGGAGAAGCGGTTATGGTATAATTGTATTTTTTCTACTTGATATGCTGAATATGGAGAAATGTGTTAAATAGAATAGTTTTCCTCTTTTATTATATCTCCGGCTATCCATAACATATACAAAATATATACATATATATGTATATATATATACAAGAATCCCTCGATTAGTGCGGATAATTTTTACATCGGTAACTATAAACAAAAATCAGTTTTCAATTATTGTTAAACTGAAGAATGTTTTACCGCACTAATCGAGTATTATGTATGCACTAATTGAATTTTGATATATAAAAATTTTAGCGCACTAATCAAAAACACATTAATCGAAAAATATCTATCTATCTATCTATCTCTCTCCCTCTCCCTCTCTCTCTCTCTCTCTCTCTCTCTCTATATATATATATATATATATATATATATATATATATATATAAGTGTAAGTCAAAAATTGTCAGCACTTTCGCTATAATATATGTGTTATGAGTGGGGATAATTTTTACTTGCCTCGTATATATATATATATGTGTGTGTGTGTGTGTGTGTGAAAAGTGTGTGTATATGAATATAAATATCAATATATATATATATATATATATATATAATTATTTATATATTATATAATAACACCAATACACGCAAATCTACATAAACCCAAAATTTTAAAAATTAATCAGTTTCTCTGACGATCGCAAAAGCGTGAAACCCAGGGTCACAAACTCACATCAATCCAAATAAATATATATATATATATATATATATATATATATATATATATATATATATATATATATATATATATATATATACGGAGTCAAAATATGTTAGTAATTATGAAATTTCCTGTCGATTTCGACATATAGGAACATTACATTTAAGGTCCCAAGTTCACACTCTCGTTCAGACTCCTCCCTATATTTTGAACAGGAGTAGAGGTTTAGGATTGGGTTTCCGATTCCTTCTAAAGGTTTCTCATTCTCTTTCACTTCCAGTAGCCCAATCATCTTAGTGGTATTATCGACTTGCTTTGGGGGAATTTATTTAAAAAATCTCTGGACGTGTTCAGCGGAACGACAGGAACCTGACAAGGTAGATTAAATAAAGAGTTCAGTTTAAAATCTCTTGAAGGTTACCTTGAATGACACTCGAAGAAGGTCAGAAATCACAGCGGCCGAATTATTGTGATAATAGCAACAATATGAGGGCATTATTCTAAATATTAATAATGATAACTCCTCGTTTCAAAGATTCAAATAGTCTTTTTCTTCTATGCTCTGTCTACCTTCAGCACATTGGCGATAATAGCTCTCCACAATAGATATTGTCCTTTTTCCCATCTATCTCAAAATTTTCTCTGCCCTTCATTTCTCAAGCTCGTCAACCAGATTGTGTATGGCTTTCCTTTGGTTTTCTTATTTTCAATCTACTCTTTTTCCTCATTATGTACCCTAGAAACCTCAACTGTTTCTGCTTGATGTTAAGTATAAGTGTCCTTTCTGTTGCCATTGTAGAAAATAGTCGTTGCTCACATGTTCAGTCCATGGTATTATCCCTACCCTTCTGTAGGGCAACATTTCTGTTGCTTCAAGTCTCTTCATCTGTGAGGAGATTGTGCAGTATTCACTGCCTTAGAGGAGGACTGATACTACTAACATTATTTGATTTTGCTGATGAAGGGTTGTTGAGAAATGATAACAGAGAAATGATGCAAAATGTGCCACGAAATCTCTACAGAGTATTTAGAGCTTTCATTCTTCCAAGTTGGTTGCCTATAATTATATAACCCCTCATTACTCATTGAATCTTTCTTTTTATAAGCGCTTTGGCCTTACATGACTATATGCCCACTTTTTACTGATTCTAATCGTAATTGACCTTCAGTCGGCCTTTAGAATGCTTTCGTTTACTCTCTTGCCAAACGGCTACTATTACCATGAGAAGAGCACCAATACAGCATAACGTCTGTTGCCATTACAGTAATTCTTTTTACGTTCTTTTTCGGCTGTTTCAGACGATAATAAAAAGCGACAAGATAAAATTAATTCTCTTGCTCGAAAAACGTTTCACATTTCGGAGAGAGATCTAAAAGACTCAGAAGCGTGACTATCAGAAAAGTAGAACAATAAAGAAGCAAGGAAAATAAAAGGTTCATAGAATTTAGAGCCAAAGAAAGAAGCACATTTTTGAGAGAGAGAGAGAGAGAGAGAGAGAGAGAGGATTAAAAATAGAAAGATTTGCGTAGAGAGAAGGGAAGATAAACGAAGAAAGAAAACTACGTAAGAATATGACAATAAATATATGAAATTTTAGATTGAAAGGCACAATAATGAAGAGAAAGAAAGGAAAAAGAAAGAAGAGGAAATAAATAAAGCGTAAAGAAGAGGAGAATGGATCAAATGGAGGCGAAGGACGTAAAAATTAAAGACGATGAAATTCAAATATAAGGAAAGAAATTAAAAAAAATAATGCAAAAAATGAACAGGAAAAGAAAAAAGAAAAAAAGAAAAATTTAGAAGGTGTCCAGTAGGCATCCATAGAAGATGACGTCTTGATAGATAATATTGGCGTAGGGTGATGACAGACGAAGGCAAAGTAAGGGAAAATGAGGGAATAAAGGATGGTTATACAGAGAAATAGAGAGAGAGAGAGTGTGTGTGTGTGTGTCATGGGGAGAGAGAGAGAAGTAGAAAAAGAAAAAGTACGAAGATCTAAAAGGTGAAATGCGAGATAGATAGATAGATAGATAGATAGATAGATAGTGTATGTGTGCGTGTGTGTGTGTGTGTGAGAGAGAGAGAGAGAGAGAGAGAGCCATGGAAAGAGAGAAAGATAAAAAAAAGAAAAAGTACTAATGTCTAAAAGGTGAAATGCTAGATAGATAGATAGGTAGATAGAGTGAGAGAGAGAGATTGAAAGAGAGAGAAGGTAAAACATAATGTAAAAAAAAATAGAGACTTTAAAATTTAAGTCGATTAAAAAAGGAAAATAGGTTAATCAAGAAAAAGAAAGTCAATGAAAAAAGAATTTCTACTTTAGCGATTAAAAGCATTCATTTTATTTGAAGAATGAGGAATAAAGATAGTGATGAAAAAGAAGAAAACATAAGATGCAATGGTGGGAGGCTTTGGAAATTATTTAAGAAATGAAAAGATATAAATGCAAAGCAGACGACAAAAATGCAAAAAAGTAACGAACAAAGAAAACAAAACTTAAGAAAGATGGAAAGTAAATTCTATAAGAGAAAATAAATCATGTATTGTAAGAAAAAGTCCGTAAATAATACAAATATTAATCCAGGTATTTTTATTTGGTCGAATTTTAAATATTCATATGACCATCAACTTGACATTCCAGTTTTCAAATCTCCATGTTCGATTCCGAGTTCAACTTTATCGTCTCTTCTCGTTCATTCTCGTGACTCTAATATTGCTGTGAAGCAACATGGCAGATAGCGACGTGATCGTGTCTTCATTCTTTGCCATAAACACGAAGCCACTTATTGTCAGTTCCTATTCAATCCCGTCTATCGCAGCTTTTAAGTCATTTTCAGAGAAAGGAAGTAACCAAATGCCCATACAGAAAGAGATAAGGAAGAATATAATTTACTCTTAGCACGCCACTATTACATCGGGTAACAGGTTTTTGGTCGACTCGGGTTCAAAAGGTTTTGTCCAAAACCGAGGAAAATGGACGGCCGAAGAATGGGAAAGACTTTAAAGGCGAAGGAAAGTGAAGGAGTGGAGAAGAAAGAAAATGTCAGAAATTGAAAACAAAGGACATTAATAAAAGAATCTTAACATAAATGGCAAAGATGTGGAAAGGGGAATGAAACCATAAGAAATATGCAGCTTAAAGAGTGGGAATAAGAAATGAAGGAAAAATAATTTAGAAAAGAGAAAAAAAGCAAGGAAAAAAAAAGAGCTTGAAAAATATAAAAGGAAGGAAAGAAAAAAATAAAAGTATATACACAAACGAAAGCAGATTGAAAGAAAATTGTTAGAAAAGAGAAATAAAAGCGGTTATAGTGAATAGATTTTCTTTTTACTGCTAATTCTTATTACAAATATGAAAATTGGTAATTCCGTATGGCTGTTTTAGAACAGTGTAGTAGTCGATGTTGCAATCAAACACTGAAATGCACGTGATGCAGTAGAAAGCTTGATGAAGGTGTTCACCAATCGCTTTATAGCAGCAGTCGACCAACAACACAAACATTAAGCCAATCGATAGACCGCGCAAAATAATATAAAATGAGTGAAATAAGTTATTGAAAATACACGAAGATATAACGTCCAAAGAAATGTGTTCATATGTAACATTATACAAGGTGAACAATGTTGGATTTTATAAGCAAAGTGAATGTTAGATGAGAAATTTCGTTGGTTGGATTTGAAGTCTTTTTGTGAATGTTCATATTGGTACCTAAGAAAAAAAATTAATGTCTTTAAAACTGCAGGATTATTTAAACAAGTTAATAAAGGAAAAGTACTAGCAACTCAAAGAAGATAGAATGTATAGTTTTAGAAAGCTGAACACTTAGGAATCGAACAAGAACAAACATTTTACCATCTTGAACGGAAAATGTAACACAGAAATCCGAAGGTTTATGGAAATGTCGAAGGATGCCTTCAAAGAGCTAATCAAAGTACAAGAAAGAAGAAAATTTCGTCAGAAACAGAACGGAGTCATGAAAAGCTATTTAATATCACTCTTATATGGCAGTGAATGCTGGACAACCTTCTTACAGATAAAGAGGAGACATGATGCAGTAGAGAAATGGGTCCGCAGAAGGATATTTTCAATACCATGGACAGTGCATGTGATAAATGAGGAAATTGGAATTAAAACTGATTAAGACCCCGTTGTTATGCTGCATGTAAATAGCACTAAAATAATTTTCTCCATATGTCCGCTTGTTTTATTTATCCTTTGAATATAACGTTTCATAGTTTTTACTTTCGCTCAGACGCACGCACACACACATGAATACAAGCACCGTACAATTTAACGGCAGTTATCTTTTACCTTGTCTTTTTTTTTCCTAGCCACGTGCCATACAGACATCATCTGTCTAAGCAGAAGAAGAGACACACTACTTGTTAAAAGAACAACAGGACCACAAAATACCTTAACGGGGGCTTCAATAAATAAAGTGGACCGCTGGATAAGAAAATACCAAGCCAAAGGAGGTTACACATATATATAGGGAAAATAGTAGCAATGGATTTGAAGAGTCCCTACAAAAGGGGGTAATAATTACATGAAGAGTTTCAGTTAAGGGAAGTAATGTATATGTGTTATATACCTATTGAACACACCTATTCTATTGTTAATAGACTCTCTCACCTATAATAAGTAGGAGTAGTAGCAGTCGCCAGTGGCTCAGCGAGTTGGTCAGTCAGTCGATGTCGAACATTAAAGTATCAGCCACCACAACTAGATTGTTGCGTTATTAACTATTATATCAAGTTCCTAACGTTTTGTACGTCGAACTTTTTTTATGGACCGACTTAGTGAAATACAAGCCTCCACTGTGAAACTACTCTATAACAATATGACACTACTTAAATGCAAGAACATGATAATAGGTTCTATGGTAATAATGATAAGAGAAATATAAAGAATGGCTATTGAAAAGAAACGTAATGAGAACAAATAGTAACTGAAGAGAGAAGACATTTGGAAAGAAAGAGGAGAGCAATAAAGCTAACATGAATAAAGAAAAACGCACGAATAGGAACCTGTATTAAAAGCGAAGTCTATAGCAGAGCGAGGGCAAAGTAAGAACGAGAACGACGAGAAAGAAGAAAGAAAGGAAAAAATAAAAGAGAAAAAAGCGTAGAGAATCTTCTACTTTTATGTACACCCCCCCTTTAAGATGTGACCGATGTATCTCAGCAACTTCCTATCCTTTGTAAGGTTTGTCTATTCTCAGTTGTAGCGATCACCATCGCCATCACGCACACATACATACATACAGATAATACGGCAAGCATTCATTGGTTAATCTCCTCAAAACTACCTTGCTGATTGCTCAATTCCGACCAATCAAATCGCCTGCATGCGAAGAATAATATTCCCGCGAACAAGGCTGGAGCCTGTCACGTGAGACACAACCTTATATAAACAAAACACGAATAAGCCTCTCTCGTGTTTCTCTTCATTCATCCTTTTCCTTGCTGCCAAGATGTAATCTTCAAGAGCTTCCGTCTTAACCGTGCGGTCAGACGTTAAAGAACATTGCCAACAACTCTTACCGACTTTCTCGCAAGTCATCAGTAGAGTCCAGCTATTTACATCTGTCTTCACAAATCCACGACTTTACTCACAACGCACACACAGACAGATTTTTGTATCACATTACACATATTCTTCCTCTCTGTGACTAAACCAAGTTCATGAACCAGCTCTCTCTTAATTTCTCTAAACAACACACTTCTTAATTAACTGTATTCTATTCTAACACCAGACTCTATTCAACAGAGACTCCTGAACATTCTTATTCAAGAGAAATTCTTTTGAACATTCAATCTTAATCAGAATACAGTTGAAGGGAAGTAAATTTTTCTCCCTTAATTACGACACACCATTGCATGATTGTTTTGTATGTTATTGTTTCTATATATATTTTATTGTTGATGCACAATTTCGTTGTTTTTTCTTGAATCATTAAATGTATGATAGATAAATGCTCTTAGAACACACAATTACAGTTGATAACCTCAACGCATAAACCAAAGCAGCATTTACACCTTCCCTTCGACCACCTGTTCTACTTTCCATTTTCAGAAACTTGTTAGGTCGGTTACTCGCTGATTCCCTCTGTTCCTCTTGATATGTCCTGTGAGTGTCAAATTCTTCAAGCCTTCTCCCCCCATTATATCATAATTTCAATTGTTTTTTCTGATTTTTTGTATGAGTATTTTTTGTTTTTATTTTCCTTAAAACTTCCTCGTTACTCATATGTTCAGTCTATGATATTCTCATGATCCTTCTGTAGAACCACATTTCTATTACCTCAGTTTTCTTCTTCAATTGTGAGAAGATTGTCTAACAGCAGAAAGATTATTCTTTTATACCCCACACGTAGGTGATCAGCACTCCCGACAGCTTCTCGTCTTTTACTCTTCTAAGGAAGAATCTTTACCTTCCGTCTTTGTTTGTGATATGCCATTCATTCCCCAAAACTCATTAAATAGGTTACCTGATATTACTCGTTTGCTTGTAGAGCTTCAGTGTGTTCTTTGAGTTTTAGTTTCTTTAGACCCTCATTAAGTGTTCCAGTATCACTTTCAGGTTGTGTGTATCTTTCCTTGTAGATCCTATATTTCTTAAAACTTTCTTATTGCTCACAGGTTCGGCATACGTCGGAAGACCTATATCTCTGTTACTGAATGTCTCTCTTGTAGATATGTGAAGAAAAAATCCAACATTTATTGCTATATAGGAAAGTAGATATTAAATTACTGTTAAGCACAATTTTCTTTGCTTCTAACGACATTTTTCCATCTCTTAATACCTTTTTTAGTTCCTAGATGTCAAATTTTCACCTATTTCAATGCATTTTTGGATTTCGGTCTGATATTTTTTTCATTTACCTAATTAGTTAAATGTCTGTACATGCTTGACATTGATATTTGCACCTTATACTGTCACTTTTGCTGATTCAAAATCATTCAATCTTCTTGTCTTTTCTTGTCGCTTTTCATTACTACATTAAGATTTATCTCAGTTTGCCTTCTGAGCCTACTATCAATATTGTCTCATTTGTATATCTTATGTTATTAAGATTATATCCTCTCATAATAAATCTTTGTGGGTCTTCTAGTTCTCCTAGAATGAAAAAAACAGAATTGGCGTGATAGAAAACAGGCAAAGTATGAATTAACAGCCAAATAGATTGATGTAAACGCATATACACGTATGTATACTGGAAATTTTTCTCATTAGAATTCATTTTGCACATTTATGAGTCTACTATTTGTTCACACATCATATATTTCTGTCAGATCTAGTCTGGCGCTTCTGCTATATATCTAGTAATTATTGACAAAGCCCGAAGAATAATCTGCAACGTTATTGGTTTTGATCTGGCATTTCGGCTTCCGTCATTTTCCAACCGCCGTCACGCGATTTCCCGGTTCTTTGTTTTTGTTTTTTTTTTAATAAATACTTTTATTAATTGTTCTGATGCGTGACCGTCTTTGTTGCATCACTTCTACGAATTGGAGTGCAGTAATAGATTTGGCAGAAAGAAGGAAACTGGTCATTTGCAATTCATAAAAATTAGCGAATTAAAAGTCATGTCTATAAAGAACACAAAACATTAGTCCTAAACGAAAGAACTGGGGAGATTTTTAATCTATCAGTGGCACACACACACACACACACTGATAGATTAAAAATCTTTCCAGTTCTTTCGTTTAGGACTAATTGATGAATAAAAAATGACAATAGGAAAACTAGTAATTGCTGATGCGTTTCGTCCAATGTGTACTTTATCAAAGAAAATACGAAATAAATGTTATTGAACAAGGTAACTAATAAAAACAAAAACAGAATATTCCTAGCAACTGGAATGTAGAGAAACGCTATTTTCAATTAAATTCAGAGAGAGAGAGAGAGCTAAATAAATAGTCATATATCAACTTTAATGTTGATCCCTCTTTCTACAATCACTCTCTCTTATATATATATATATATATATATATATATATATATATATATATATATATATATATATATATATATATATATATATATATATATATATATATATATATATATATTGCCACAAATGGAAACAACACAACAGTGGATGATTTCGTTCTCCCCATTCATAGAAATAATCCTAGTCAGATGAAAGATTTATTAGGATACTATCTCCGTGTTAACGGTTACTCCAGGCTTTCTCGGGTTACAGTAGTAATGTTATACAAGGAATATGTGAACCCCGAACAGACATAAACCAACAGTTTTTGCGCTCACACATAATGTAAATTTAGGACTGTAGGTTGAAAACACATTGAGTATGCATAAAACAAGTTCCAGCTCTTAGTAAATTTCCTGCTGTCATTCCATCCCCAATAAAAGTCAATTATAGACAGCCCGGAATATGTCGGGGATAGAATATATCCACTTAATTACTCCAGTCTCATGTAATCCCCCTATCACGTCGCGTAACCACCGTTATTCGAGTGAAAGGTGGAACTGCACATTATTAAATAACCCGCTCTAATTTTTGGTACTTTAATTTACATAGCAATGACAAGGTACTGCAATTAAGATTTTTTTATTTAATCATTATTATGTTCTTTTAATTTTCTTATTTTTTCGACTTAGATTGTAGGAGGCAAAGTGGAATAATAGATAGCGGCTCGGATTGAGGAATCGGTGAGCCGAGTTCGAATTCCCGTCGAATCCATTACGTTCACATACTATTGGAAAACATCTGCCTCGTCACTCATGTATAGAAAGATACATGATTACCTACGCGTGTTACACGCACGGCACATAACTGACTGACTGAAATTATGTAGAAATTGCCCGATGTTCTGTATGTCCGAGCGCTTTCGGCTATACTTGTAGCCATTTAGCATGAATTTTATTTTTACTTTTAACTGAATGCATATGTTTAGGAAGATCCTAAAATGCGTGCTACAACTTGCAGATGTCAAAGTGTGAAAATTTAAAGATCTGGGAAATGATTCCAAAATCTGAAGGTGCATTGGAATAGCGAAAGGTGTCTTGTAAAAGCTAAGCAAAGTATTATGAAACAGGAACATTTCGTTAGAAAGAAAGGAAAGAATCTTGAACTGCTATGTAATTTCAATCCTTCTATACTTCTTCAGGTAGTTGGAATGTTAAACTGAACCCTTTATTTCGCTCAATGGAATAGTGGATAAAGGTGTTAGTTAGATCCAGTGACAGGACCCAAAGAGTATGAGTTCAATACCCGGCTAAGACAGTGGAGAACTTGGAGAAGGGAATTAACAGGAGATAATTGACATCCATTAAAGATGGCACGTGGAACTAGAACAGTCTACCCCAGTGAGCGAATTAAAGGATTTAGTTCGACATTCCAAGCCGAAACGCTATAATAAATATGGCGACAAAGATGAGGACAATAGTTATTATTCAATGTAAATAGTGTAGATAATACCTCATTTCAGAAATATAGACATATTCTTTTCTTTCCTAAATATTTAAAGTGTCTTGTAAACGTAGATCTTTACTGTTACTAATTTTGAGGAATTATTTCTAACCACTCGCATACGATAAAAGCTTTTGAGAAAGGAAACGCATTTTCGATTCAAACAAACCTTTTTTTTTCATAGTCTATTCCAACATGCACACAGAGAGAAGATGAGAACATCACTTTTCGACAAACACAGAGCTAAATCGAACGCAATGTTACCGTGGAGAGACTAGTGATTGATAAGTGTGCTTTCTTACAGCACTTTTTTTTTTAAATGAATCATCATGAATATTGACATTTTACCTGCAGCGTATCGAGCATATATGTGTGAGGCACAGAAGAAAAAAATCTCGAATCATCATCAAAATCTAAGTGGAAGTCAGTACCTAAAGTATTTCTAGATGGCAGGGCAAACTGAAATAAAACACCTTTTTTTAGCGACTCTTCATTGTCACTTGCCTACAGCAACCGTATTAAGATGAACGCTGAGTCAGAGAGCAGTTGATTGCTATCACTTGTATGATTCTGAGCTGACCTAACAGAGGAATAGAGTGCTAAATAAATAGACTAGCTTCGGTGCAGTGTGAACATGCATTTCTCAAAATTGAAGTCTGTGGGCAGATAGATTTGTTTACGGACAAAAAACGTGATCATTCGCCGCTGGAAGATTTTTCTTCATTGTCAATTTTTTTTCTTGAAAAGGAGAATTTTTTTCTGTAGTTGTGGAAAGGAATTCATTCCGAGCATATTTGCAAATACCTTGGAATAGATAGAACCGAAGATAGATTCTTGATAATATCTAGATAAGTAATCATAGTTTGCATACGCACCCACATTTCATATATACAATTACGGAAAATACATTTGTAAGACTCTGGAGGACGATGCTGATACACTATATGCAAATTAGTTGGTAGTATATATTTTGATAACCTTTTCAATATTTGGCTACCTTGTGACATAGTAACACTCATACTTGTGCACCATCTATGTCTGGTTGATTGATTTATTCATTTTTTACGGTTTATCAATCATTTCTACGGTTTATCAACCATTTGCCATAAAATATTTTTAGAATGTAGATTTTTTAAAATAATAATTTAGTAATATAAGTCTTAATAATTAACCTATAGCTGGGGGGCAGATATGGATTCATACCTTTCCCAAGAGTATTTGTGCATAAATGAATATAAAGAACCAAACTGTAATTGGGACACGGCTCTCTGATTAACAATTCTGAACCATTCTACATTACACTAATCGAACATTGAAGCTTTCAGTAACTGGTATTCCCTTCCTTGAAATGTCTCAAACAGTTTTGTGCCAAACATTCGAAGACAGGTCCTGCGCCTTCTATTTCATTAATTTATTTTGCCGTTGCCTTTGCATTCAGTTCTTTGTTACACATTTAGCGTAAAACGGTTCGAATCAAAGTGTTTCAACACTCATTATCAAAGCTGTAAAATGAACAAAATAAAAATTATTGTTTATATATTATATATGAAAATAAAGAATAAACAATTCAGCAATGATTAGACAACAAGTTGTACCAAATTAATGATATAACATGGAAATACAAATTGGCAATCAGTGAAAATCCGAAACTTAAACCCGTATTCTGAAAGATATTCAACAATGGCTGGAACTATTGATAAACATATCCCCACCAATGAACGTGTATAGGCTAAAATGGGATGTTATTTATATGAGTAACATATCTTGTGGGATTCTGCTTACAATGCTTATGAATTTTAAAATATCGATAATAACTTGTTTTTAAAGTGCCAGGATTTATCAAACTAAGTGCAATATATTTTCTTTTAATAAATTAATCCAAAAATATGTACACACAATTAACAAAATATTCCTGAAAATATTCCTGAATGAATTATTATTTTTTTATGTTAGATGTTAATATGGACTTTTGACATTCAATAACCTTAATCAGTCTTTCAACCATTAATTTTACTGATTTCAGCTGTTTGGATTTTAACAGTTGTAAAACTTTTTACTTGATTGTTTTCCATTTTCATATACATCTTATTTAATGTATAAATTTTCTACAGTTTAACCATGAGAAATATCCCCCCATTTAATGCTGGACAACACAAAAACCTTTAGT
>CAHIKZ030001366.1:285000-390000 GCA_903632075.3 Acanthosepion pharaonis | reverse complement strand
TTATTTAGGATCATATCTATATATACACTAGGATATATATATATATACACTACAGATAAAAGGTTTTGGACACCTTGATTGCTTAAAAACACCTTAAAATGAGATATGTTCGTTTATATTTTAAAGTAATGTATAAAATTTCAGCAACTAAAATGTATTTACCTTTATATTATCAAAACAATAAAAATTTAACTATAAAATTCATCATCCAACGACGCCATATTTTCTTTTCGTCAATAAAACCATCATCTCTGCTTTCACTACTGCTTTACAAACACATGCTATTTTTTGTAAAAAAAGTCAGACCTTCCCCAGTATTCTTCAAGCACTGAAAAAACTCGCTCTCACTCACTCTTCAAAATTTCTAATCTAATTCTTCCCATACTACTTCAACCAAACAGAGGTCTGAAGATTGAGGCATCAAATTCATTACATTTTTTGATTCGACGTAATTTTGATATAATTTAGAAGAGTGATTTGTGTCGTCTTGTTGAAAGGTGATTTTCCCCCACTTCTGCTTAAACCAGATGGTATACCAAATCTTTGCAAAATGGAATGATATTGTTCTTTTTTTTTCATGATTTCCTTGACCCAAGTCTATTTACCGTCACTCTCTCCCCAAAACCATAACAGATTTACCACCATGTTTAACTGTTGCAAGCGTACATTCATCATTCAGTCTTTCTCCTGATTTTCTTCTCACATTCACTCTGTCCAAAATACATTTTTCCACTTAGTTCCTCTGCATTTTGACCCATAGCAGTCTTTACTGCTTATTCGCCTTCCATAATAGAAGTTTCTTGATGGCTATGGACCCGCTGAGCCCCGCTGATTTAAGTCGATTTTTCATAATTGACAGTTGTTGTCAAGTTCAGCTGTCAACTCTGAAGCAGTTTCCCTCCTGTTTCTTTTGCTCTCAATAATCAAGTCTTTATATTCAGCAGTAATTGTCATTTTAGGTGTTCCATCTCTTTTCCCGTCAAAATTTGCATCAGTTTCTAACTGTCTTTGTAACGAATAATGCACCCCATATCACGAAATCTTCAATTTCTTGCCAATTTGTCTTTGAGAATAATTTTCTTTTTATAAAATTTCAGTTTGTGCCCTCACATCAATGCTAAACTGCTTTGTTTTTGCCATTTTGTGCAAATTACTTCAAAATTTAAAAAAAAAATGTAAATACTGTCGTAATGTCCCAATCTTTCTTTCTTCAAACAGAAACAGCTGCATATGTTTTGTTTAAAATATTAGTGCTGAGTTAACATTTGGGGCCTGTATTAACTTTTAACTTAGTTGAATATTTTGATAATCACAAAAAGTTTAATGAGTGGCTAATCGTGAAAACAAATTATAATGTTTCTCATACAAAATATTCATAATTTAGCCAAATATGCTGTGGACAGACAAATCCAAATTTGTACTTTTTGGCCGTAAGGGAAGCCTGGAAAAAGACTGAAAAATAAACGTAAATACACTGTGGTTACTCAAATTTCATCTTTTACTTAAATAAAATGCAGAAATATCTCATTTTAACGTGTTTCTTTTTAAGAAATGCCGAGTGGCCTCAAACGTTTTGACATTTTCCTTAATTTCCTGTCCTTGACTTTTGTCTTTTTGTTATCTCTTCTAAATCATGTTCTTCCTTTCAAGCTTATCCCTCTGTCTCTCTTGCCTTCATTATGCCCCGTGAGTGTCAAATTTTCTAAGCCGTCTTTCCTCGTTATATCCCTTAGAAATTTCAACTTTCACTTTCTGTTACTAAGTATAAAGCGAATGGATGACAGTTCAGTGAAACCCCGTCGCTCATAGTCTGAAACCCCTCAACGCTGTTGTTCTTTATACTTCTGCAATCAGTCGCCGGATGACGGAAAAGTAACACAAATTTCTTCTTGAAGTTCGAGGAGTTAATTCCAATAAAAGAAATCATTTCATGTCCTGAAGGGAAACGACACATAAAAAGAATACATTTTATTAGAATTAAGTTATAAGATTTTAAGTTAGTTTTTTTTAAATTATCTTTATAGATAGCGCCGAAAGAATTTTTTAGCGTATGCATTTTGAATTGAGTTCTGATATTTTAATTAGCCGTTTATCTTCTTCAATCCCGAGTGAACTATATACACAAAACTGATATATATATATATATACACAACACGCTAAATGAATAGTGGTACTTGCTATGAAGTAGACAACATGCACACACACACACACACACACTATCTATATATCTATCTATCTATCTATCTATCTATCTATCTCTCTCTCTCTCTCTCTCTCTCTCTCTCTATATATATATATATATATATATATATATATATATATGTATATATATATACCCAAGTATATGATTGGTGTATACGGAATGAATTACAATAACCAACATCATCACTTCATAAGACACCGGGGGTGTTGAAACAAAATGGCTATCTTTGTAGTGATTTTATAACATATTTATGTTATAAATTTTTTTTAAAAATAAATAATTATATATATATATATATATATATATGTGTGTGTGTGTGTGCGTGTGTGTGTGTGTGTGAGAGAGAGAGAGAGAGAAGGATAGAGAGAGACAAAGATAAAGAAAGAGAGAAATCAAAATATTTGAAGAATGAATTCTTCTTTTATGTGCCATGTTCCTTCAGGACGTTCACAATCATGGCTCTCCACAATTTCCTGTCCTTGTAGGTGTAAATGAATTTTGTATTTTTGTTATCTCTCCTAAACTTTCTTTTGCCATCCATTTATTAAAGCTCGCTAGATAAGTTATTCCCTTCTTTTTTTCTGTCCCTCTTGCCTTCATTCTGTGCTGTGAGTATCAAATTTTCCAAGTCTTTTTTCCTCATTGTGTGCCTTGGAAATTTCAAATATCTCTTTCTAATGTGTCCCTTTTATTTCCATTTTCTCTAAAACTTTCTCGTTGCTCACATGCTCGGTGCATAATATTCCCAGCATCCTTTTGTAGAACCCCATTTCTGTTACTTCAAGTCTCTTCTTCATATGTGAGGAGATTGTTCAGCATTCACTGCCATATAGTAGGACTGATATTATATGACAATTCAGCAATATTTTCTTTGTTTTTAACGAAATATTTCTGTTTCTTGATACATTGATTAGCTTTTGGAAGACATCTTTCGCTATCCCAAGACCCCTTCGGATTTCAGTGCCACACATTCAGTCCTATTCATAAATCGTTTCGCTTAATTATGAAGAAAAATAGCATTGGAATTGTTCACAAGACTGACAAGATATAGCTGTGGAATATTCGGAGATTAAAAGACATTTTATCTTCCCTCTTTGCATAGCGTGAAAAAGGTAATTTGTTTGGTGATAAGCAAAGAAAAAGAAAAAAGTAAAATACCTGAGGTACTGTTGGGTAACACTTCTTGATACATGGTTATAATTTACAGAATCCGAAAACTTTCTGAAATACAAATAAGAGACTATGCAAATTTACTTACTATCAAACCATTTGAATTTTATAGATTTGAGCAATTTACATTTCTGCAAAAAAAATATTCTAATTTTGGTTACAAATATCTTCTGTTTCGTTCTCAATAATCCTCTGTCAAAATGGCTGTCGCTCTGTACATATTGTATTTTGAGAGGAACAGTGCTGAAAATATTCACAAGATGTTGGAGAATTTTTATGGAATGGCTACATTTGATTTTAGTACAATATGGATCGATAGAGTTAATGACAATCCTAGATAGAAGCGCTTTTCAAATGAAGATGAGGCGGAAGCCGCAATTTGCGCATGACTAAAAAAGCAGCCAATAAGCTTCGACGAGGTGGCGTCATATATGTCCTCATTTGAAACATCATGCGTTAGAATACCGTGGTTGAGAAGAAAATAGAATAGACTTTAGACTAAAATCTCAGTATACTTTGTGTTCTACTATTACATCAGAATTAAAAGAAGAACAGGATTTAGTCTTTGACAGCACGCCATGTACACTTCCCACACACTTTATATATATATATATATATATATATATATATATATATATATATATATATATATATATATATATATATATATATATATATATATATATATATATATATATATATATATATATACATTAAATCAGAAAATAAATAAGAAGCGGTACATTCTAGAGATGGACATCCACTGATTGTTGCAAAGAAAAAAAGACAAAGTAAGTGGACGTATTAGCATTGAAGATTATCATTAATCTAGCGCACTAAACGAAGCAGTATGGATCGAAAGTAATAACAAGATCTACAAAAAGGATTAAACCTAAACTTAAATAAACATGGATTGAAAGCAAAATCAAATATTTCTAAACTAAAATTTCTCCCTGGAAGAGAAAATTAATTATAGACGAAATTACCTGGTAATTGTTACGCAAATGGGGCTTAAAATTAATCAATTAGTTATAGTAAACCTAAAAAAGTATATCAAGAAAAAAATTAATTCGACGTTCAAATTACCAGTGTAACAACTCTAGAGTATCTTTCCAGCCAAGAGCATACATGAAGTTATTTTACGTTCGGCTTCTTTTTTATATATATATATATATATCCGGAGTCAATAAACTACATCTGATAGCATGGAGGTTTTGACAAGCGTGGAAACATTTCATACCTGATGTTGTTCCCAACTTCACCCTGATAAGGACTGGTAGCATTTGTTAGGGTTACAGTGATAGACAAATAGTGCCCCCCCACGCCCCTGCAAACAAAACACTATGGAACTATAAGATTACATTTTTATTGTAAAAATACAAAAACATTTTTATATATAAAAAAAGACCAACACTACATTTTATCTGTATTTGAAAGCATACAATTGTGTTCAAAATATATTTAGTTGAAGCTATACAATTGTGTTCAAAATATTTAGATTTCGGCATTGAATGACCCATAGATGTGTGTATATGCCACTAAACAAAATAAAACAATATATTCAGAGTATAAATTAGCCTGGGTCAGTTCATATTCCGTGGTGTGAAATGGTCTAGGATAAAACATATCTCCTCCTTTTTTTTCATTTTATGTCTTGGATCATTGCAAAAATTCGTGCCCGATTGTCATTTTTTTTCAATTCTATAATCGGACACGAACATTTCAATGATCTGTTATTTATTGATTTCATTTTCTATTTTGTAGCGCCGTATCTGACCAAAATATAAAAAGCTATCGATTCGTAGATCAAGACATGTAAGCTTTTATTATCAACACGTTAGTATACACCAGAGCCCTGTTTACTTCTACACAACAACTATATTTGTTTTTACTAATTATTCACTCAATACAAAGATCAAGAGGCAGATAGAGGATTACTGAATGAGGTTGTATGACCGTAAGACAAACAGGTGAGAAGTGTAGACGATGAGGATATGTAGAAAAGGTAACATTTGAACCCAAACTTGGAGATTGTACATTCTTTGAAACAGGTCATGCAGAATACACTTATCATAGACATTGGGAGGCATTTCTCCTTCAGGCTGCAGTTAAACAATTTTGCCAAGATTGAAGATGACCCTGGGCAATATTTCTTAAGATCAACCACCGGGATTATATTCTGATCGATAATCTTCGTTGTGTCAATGCTTCATTCATGAATGACGTTCCTTTTAAGAAATATCAATACCCGATTACTGTTTATTTTTAATAATTACAGTTTATGATTAATATGGCACAAGGTCTGATGAACAAATAGAGAAGGGCTGATCAACATTGACTATCCTACACTTAGCTAATCCAATTCACAACCCATACACTCTACTAGTTTTCTCACTCACCACATAAACTCACCTTTCTCCATCTAATTCAATATATACCACATATTCACAAGGATCCTACAGAAATACCTATAATGTTGACATTTTTTTCATATGTATTTTTTTCCTTATTTTAACAATTTTATTATAAAAATATCTAAAAATTTTACCAATTTTTACTTCAAAAAATGAGGTTTTAGGGGATGAGCCCAATAAAGAAAAAGAAACAAAACAAAATATTAGTATGAATCACTATTCGCCTGGGCTGTCCAACCCTCAAAAATAAGAGCAACCACTGTATTCAGTCGATAAACAGAATTAACCATATCGCTTGCTAGAGAAAAATGAAATTGGAATAGAGAAATACAATTCTCTAAGCGTATCTTAGATGTGATACAAGGCCAAGAGTATGGAGCACCCAGTGGGAATCTAACTCATTACTCAGTGGTAACTGATCTCGCAAGACAAACTTGCTAACCATGACACATAGTCGAAGTGCCCTTAGTGGGATTCTTTAAGCGTAGTTTAGATGCGGAACAAAATCGAATGTACGAGGCATCCAGTAAGGATCGAACTCATTACTCATTCGTAATCGTTCTAGCATGACAAACGTGCTAACCTTTACATCAGGTCGAGGTACCTAGGTTTATTGCATATGAAATACGATTGTGGTACAAGACCTCAAAGGGTGGACTGGGTTGAGGCTGGTCGACACTATCTTATACCTAGCTAATCAGATTCACGGCCCATTTATTCATTACAATTTGAACATCCACCACAGGAACCCATCCATCATCATCCACCTACATACACAATAATACAGCATACAATCAAGGAACCTACAAAACCAAACATTGATATAAAAATTTGATGAGCATAAAATTCTATATATAAAAATCTCTAGATGCTATACAATGATTGGGGAGGGTGGGATGAATCCCCAAAACAAACTAAAATATCAAAAGAAACAAAATAAAAATAACTGATGTTATTTGGCCCCATCAAACCCTCAAATTAATTCAGAGGAGACGCAGGTCAAGGTACATCGATATTCGATTACTGCTGAATGAATTTATAACAGCCTTTATTAGAGGTTTGTAGATCGAAGTCATCGCATAAAATTTTAATTAAGAAAAAAAAGTTGCTGACACTAATAGTATAATTGAGTATATATACGAGGTAGACTAACCCCCAATCATACCCCGGGGTTATTCTAAACTAGGGTGCATTCTACTAGGGTTTATTTAGAGCTACAGTATCAGTATTCAGTAACTGTCCAGATTTAATTAAAAGGTAAAACCTAGATAACCGATAAAAGCTTGCCTATTCCCATTGCATCTGTTGGTAAAAAAAAGGGGTACGTAGCGGAGATGACAAAAAGTGGTACGGAGCGGAGATGACAAAAAGAGGTACGTAGCGGAGATGACAAAAAGAGGTACGTAGCGGAGAGGACAAAAAGAGGTACGTAGCGGAGACGACAAAAAGGGGTACGTAGCGGAGACGACAAAAAGAGGTACGTAGCGGAGATGACAAAAAAGGGTACGAAGCGGAGATGACAAAAAGGAGTACGTAGTGGAGATGACAAAAAGGGGTACGTAGCGGAGATGACAAAAAGAGGTACGTGTGGAGAGGACAAAAGAGGTACGTAGCGGAGATGACAAAAAAGGGTACGAAGCGGAGAGGACAAAAAAGAGGTACGTAGCGGAGATGACAAAAAAGAGTACGTAGCGGAGATGACAAAAAGGGGTACATAGCGGAGATGACAAAAAGGGGTACGTAGCGGAGATGACAAAGATAAAAGTGTCATATTGAA
The DNA here is from genome assembly GCA_903632075.3 of Acanthosepion pharaonis. Classification (NCBI taxonomy): domain Eukaryota; kingdom Metazoa; phylum Mollusca; class Cephalopoda; order Sepiida; family Sepiidae; genus Acanthosepion; species Acanthosepion pharaonis. The sequence goes on along the minus strand of CAHIKZ030001366.1, from coordinate 382,436 downwards.
CACTTATTTCTTCAACTAGAATACTTACATAACTTGATCACACGCAGGTCGATTGCGAGAAAGTGTAAACGTAAATATAGGCGCCGTCAAGGAACCTTCTTGGTTTTATTTTTAGTTCTCCTGATCACGTGATTCCGTTACAAAAAACGGAGCTTTGAAAAATGGTGGATCTTTCAAACTCAATTGGTTTTTTTATACATGAATCAATTTTAACGCCTTACTTAATGGGACATTTCTGTAGATAAGGCATTGAAATGGCACTAGTCTGGGACGCCAGTTTCTCGTAAATAAGCTACTGGCCAGCGATAATGGCAACATAGTGCAAACAAATTTGACGAGTTTAGTAAGCAGATTTGAGCAAATAGTAATGATGTGAAGAGAAGTTGTTTGCTACATGTTGGCCATTAAGGAGGTGTCATTTCAGGGTCGTATGGTGTTCTTAATCATAGAAGGGAAACTCAAAGAGACATGAAACGAAATAGGGAAAGGAATAAGTCTTGCTATGATAGAACTAACGCAGCTGGTAATGCTGAAGGAAATATTAGAAAGAGAAACCCGAAAAACAGAAACAAAAGATCAGAAGAAATCTGTATAAATCTGAAGAATAGGAAGAACATAAAAATAGATACATTCCAAAAGAAATCCTAGTGTAGGAGGAATCCAGAAAAATGGAAATAATTTAGAAAATCATTAAAATGACATAAAACTGAGTTTAAGTTATAAAAGTAGAAAGAAAAAAATTGCGTAAATGGATTGTTCTTGATGAAGACCAGTTTCTAAATAATAAAAAAGGCGGTAAAAAGAAAACAAATGACATAAGATGACAAAGAAAAAAATGTATTTAAAATTATTCCTATAGAAAATGGAAAATAAAACCAGATTCAGAAAAATAGAGCGTGAAACGAAGACAGCAAAATGAACTGAGAAAAGCAAAGAAAGACGTAAAAAGAAAGAAACTAAGGTTTGAGAAAGAAAAAAAAAAGGTTTTTAAAAAAGTGTATAAGGAAACATGAACAGTAAAATGTCTTAAGCACGAAAGAGGAGATGACTGATAAACTTGACAAAGAACTGGAATCAAAACAAAAACGGTCCCCCAAAACTGTATAAAAACTCTAAGGTTGAAATCCCCCACCTGAAAGAAAAAGGATAAAATAGAGAATTTCAGTCAGAAAAAAAAGAAAAATAATCGTTGTTACTAAACTTGAAAGATGGATGCCAAAAAAAGTTTAATGGAAGAGAACTGGTAGATAAATAAATTGAAGGAAAGAAAATAAAAAAAAAGTTCAAAGGTCGAAGAGAACAACATTTTACAAGAAAGCTTACTTGAGAGAAAAGAAGGCAAAAAAATAAAGGATAAAACGGGAAAACAATAAAAAGATTAAAATAAATGAAATATGATTGAAAGTCAAAAATAGATTGAAAAAGTGAATAGATGATAAAAGAAGCAGAATCTCAAAAGATGAAGTAAAGAAAAAAATGCAAGTAAAATAAAATTGAACGAACAAAATGCTAATTATAAATAACAGTTTAACAACTCTGAAAAAAAATCCTTTGTACTTTTATTAATTACTCTCCACAGCTTCCTGTTTTTCGTTGCTATCAGAAATCCTTGCCCCATTACATTCTTTCTCTTTATGGTCCTCTATAGTGTCACCATCCATTTTCTCAAATGTATCTACAAGGCAACTCGTTGCTTTCCTATGTTACCCCTGCCTTCGATGTCCTCTGAGTGCTACATTCTCCAAACATTTGTTCATCACTAGATATCCTCATAATTTTTTATGTTTTTTTCTAGATTGTTAGGCAGTTTTTCGTTCTTCCTATTCTCCTTAGAAGATCCACGTTTTCAGCATTCCCTGTAAATGTTGTTATCAGCATTCATGTGCAGGAACACCTCTTGGATATTTCTTCATTGTGAGAAAAATGACCTGCATTCACTTGGTCCAACTTGCAGAAGCTCGAATTACCATGAGAAGGCTTTTTGACATGATAAATTGATTTTGAATGGTCAACCGCACAATGTCTTGTAGATTTGGATAGAAGCTGGAAGTAAAATAAATTTTGCCCTAAATTATATATAACAGATGCATTTTTAAAACAAATTATATCAAATAAAGAAAAAGGTATTGAATTGAGACATTGTAACATGTCTGAATAAATCGTGTCGAAATTTGACCTGAAAACATTTGTATACATTTGGATGTTATAGACCCGATATTACGCTAAGAGTCATGGGATAGATGTTTAGAACCGTGTATGACGACACCATCTAGCCTGGCGAAGGGCAACACCTCAATGTGACATCGATTTACAAGTAGTCAGACCTTTCGGGAGATATTGAGCAATGACACCTCGATAAATGTCTACATCTCGCTTATATTTCTATGTGCAGAATCTTGTGTGTGAATAGATCTCTTCCTCACGACGCGTAAATTCTCAATTAAATTCATATAAGGTAAACATGTTAGCCAGACTATTCGTCAAAAGTCTCGAAAATGCTCATTAAACAAGTTCCGGGTAACATAGACCGATAATACGGTGATTTGTCTTTGGATGGTTGCAAATTGTCTCAAAGATGCCAGTAACGTCTTTAGGTAGCTTAGCGGAATCAATACTTACACTTGAATATTCGTCACACCAATATGATACCACCACCAGCTTGCACGATATCTTGTTGAAAGCTAGGGTGTTTGTCCACATCCGAACCCTACAATCAACCCGAAACAACTGAAACCATAACTCGTCCGACCACACCGCACGTTTCCAGTCCACCAGACTCCAATTAGAGGCATCACCTAGCCCAGGTGAGGCGTGGTGTCCGGTGTAAACAGGAACAGCCCGCTCGGTCTTCTGCTCTCATACTCTGTGAAAGCTAAAGAACGCTGAAATGTCTTGTTGGCTATGCATCGTGTACGTTCTGCATCGATTGCGGAAGTAATTTGCATCTGCCTCTTACTAAGACAAGGATCAAAGCAGATGCCTTTCGTTTACATCATTAAGGTCGGCTACTGAGCTGTCAAAAGTAAAGTTTAATGTTATCTATGAGGTAATTCCGGTAAACACGCGACACTTTAGATGGAGGAATCAAATGTTCCCTATAATTTAAGAAATGCTATGCCACACCAGGCTGGCACCCTTCGCTAATTCACTTGCCATGAGAAGTAAAGCAAGTTTATTTTTTAGTCTCTTAGAAAATCAACATTGCACACAATGTAAAAGCTGAGGTTTAATGTGATAAGTACTATCTTCCAAAAGTAGATTCATAGATTTTACCAATTCTTGAGCATTTAGTTTTGTCTGAAGAAAATGTACAGAAATAACTTAATTTCCGTAGATTTTTTCTTAAAAACGGACTTAATGATTTTACTATTTCAAGAATAAATCTAAATAAAATTATTTTTGTATTAGATACATTGAATCAAAAATATATTTGAACTAGAATTCTAATTATGAATTACCTCAAGCAAAATATGCATTTTTTACTGTATTCGAACACAGTAAAACTTTATCGATAAGTAAAACAAAATAAATTGTAAAAGATTACAAAAAAGGCAACTCAATTGTTGACTCATTTGTTAGATCATAATAAATAAAACATAAAATAGATAAAAGTGTATTTAGCATTTAAATACCGCTGGACACATAAGACAAAATGTTTTAAATTTCCATTGTTAAAGAAAATCACACTAAAACTGTTGCACTGTATAACATATTACATCATAATATAGGTAAATGGTTCAATATAATTTCCCTTTGAAGTTAATGAAGGTCTTATTTGATGACATAATGATTTAGTAATAATGTGTTTTTGCCATGCATCTTGTCGATATAAAATTTGTAAAGCTTAAGTGAATTATAATTTTTATAAAGCTGTGCTATAAGGCTTTCACTAATCACCAGAATGAAATTCCGCGACGATTTTGAAACTAAACTTAATCATTAAACTCAGCTCTTCAAAAAAAAAAAAAAAAAAAAGAAAAAAAAGTGGGGTAAGGATTTGGAAAAAACAATATTTTGCGCCATTATTTATCATGTCAAACTCCAACTTTTGAATTGAGTGCAATACCACGGTGTGAAAGAGGTTAAACACCACGATCCAGTTCGAGGGAGATGGCATGTTCCCAAATTGGAAAAGGGTGTTGTATGTTGCGACGCAAGCAGTATGGCCACTGTTGTATGTACTGAGCTCGATGTTGTGATAGTCGAAGATGCGTTATGTTTAAGAAAAAAACGTGACTACAACCCTATCAACGTTGCCGGGTTGGATACTACGATAAAGGGTGTAAAGGTCGCGTTGAAATCGGGTCTAAAAGAGATCGAGATCCGAACTGATTCGGTTACTGTCCGCAGTTGGATCAGTCATATGATGACGGACGAAAAAAGAATCCGTACAAAAGAAGCGGCAGAGCTACTTATCATGCGATGTTTGAGGAAATGATTGATGAATTTAACTTAAAACTGAGTGCCCTCTGACACGATGCTCTAACCAGAGTAAAAAAGAGTTGGCTGAAAGAGAAAGCTATTACGGCGACGTGCCGTGCAGGCCGAGATGAGGTCAAGGTGTTGCATGGACTGCATCATGTAGGAGTAGACAGAACACTCTATCTAGTAGGGAAAGTTTACCCGGAGGTGTCAAGAGATACTGTACAGAAGGTGGTTAGAAACTGCGATCGTTGTCAATCGATCGACCTATCGCTAAATGTTCACGAATTAGGAGAGGTCCATTTACACACTGTTACGTTAACCCCCATATTTGTACCCTCACCTCAGATTTTATAAGTATATTCTCAGTACCTTTTGTATTTGCGACGAAACATATGAATCTTAATAACTTCTTTATTTCTTGAATATGCAGATTGTGAGATATATATTGTTTTTATACCCAGATGAGTCAGGGCCAGTTCTCGGAAAAGAACCTTCCCTTCTACCCCCAACTCCTACCTGGTCTCTGATGCTGGCGCTGTTTGACAGATAGGTGCAAATGATGTTAGCCAGGTCCATTGTCGCTGGCCAAAACGAACGCTGTTTGACAGATAAGTGCGGATGACATTAACAGGGTCCGTGAATGACGCATACCTTTTTGGGGGGGCGGGGGGCAAAACGTGACAACATATAGCAGTTTCCGTTTCGCACGTGTTGAGGTAATAACGATCTCACATAATTGATGGCTATCGGAGCAATAGGACGTCACCAAAACCAGTCTTAGTTATTTGCCATTAGAAGAAGCAGTTGTCACCAAAACCAGACTTCGTTGTTTGATGCCAGAAGAATTAGATGCCACCAAAAACCAAAGGACCGACGCTAGAATCTATAACAACATCGTCAACCCAAGTCGCCTACACTCCCGTGATTTTTCTGTGTGTTCTCGCCATCAACCCGGATTGGACGTCGCCAATCAAAAATTCATATTAGAACATTGTCAATCCCACCCTTTGCTTTCAGAGAAGTGTATGAATATGCTTTTGAACAAACTGTACCCCGATAATAGTCAATCGACGTCGATTCCAACCTTATGTAAGTTTCTGCATGTTTTTCTATATCTTATAATCTGCTATCTCTGTATTCATATGTATTTCGCCGCATTAGTATCTGTTTAATTGGTAACTTATCTCCCCATTCCTTGTATTATTTAGTTTTCTTTTTCTTACATTCACACTCCGTGTATTCTAGAAATAAAATCTTTGTATTGTATATTCTCGTGTCGTCTTCTGTTGTTCTGTGTCTGCGAATTGTTCATTTTCTCTCTGCGTTTACCGACGCCCAGAATTGGAGAATTCCCCTCCCAACGTTCTTTTCTTTATTTTTATATCGAACCTTGGGATCTCTTACTTATTTTTTTTTATTTTCTCGTTGCGTCCCGGCTATCGTAGTACCAACGAAACCCCGGGCGTAACAACACCAATTGGACTAGGCTATTTATCGATGTGACGCATTATAGAGGTGAAACGTACCTGACTGTACTTGATTGTGGCCCTGGTCATAGAGGGAGATTCGGGAAGAAACGGCAGACATCATTGCGAAGGAGCTGGAGGAGATTTTTTGGAGCGTGGACCGGTTGAAGAGGTACTCATGGACAATGGGGTAAAATTCCGTTCGGAAGTGTTTCAGGAGATGTTGGATAAGTGGAACACTGGGCAATATTATAGAGCAGCGTACAGGCCTAGTGGAAATGGTATCGTAGAACGAAACCACCGAACTATAAAAGGCATTACTGATAGAGGAGGGATATCGCCAGCCGAGGCGTTATTTTGGTATATGTCACCTAAATCTGTCCAACGTGAAGACACTGTGCCGCACAGAGCAATTTACACATACCAATGGAGACATCCTAGAGCTAGATCATGTTTAACACACTCTGACGGGCCTGAATCTATAAGGATTGGAGAGGAGGTTTGGGTTAAACCAACTGGAGCCCACTGCATGACAAAATGGACAAGAGGAATGGTTACCGCGACACAGTCGCGCAACAATGTTGAGGTGGATGGTATGCCAAGGCATGTTCTTGACCTTAGAGTGATTCAAGAGGATTCAGAAAATGATGGAGACAATGGGAGAAGTTCTCATGAGGCTCAGCTCCAAATACTGCGGAGATCGCAAAGAGAGCGACCCCCCAGATAGACGGATGACTATGTATCATGAGATCAAAGGGGTGGGGCGTGTAGTTTGAAAAAAGAAAAAAGAAACCTCATGGACGTAAGTGCGTAAAAAGAATATCGTGGGGAAGTCATATTGATTTTATACTGACAAATTGACGCAAAATCACGGCGACCACGAGATTTGAGAAAATATAAATATGCAGTGTGCGAAAGACGAAGGGGAAAAAGAAAGTTAGTCTACAAAAGACCAGACCATACGACAAATGCAACATCTACAAGAACAACTGATATAAGTCTAGAAATTTCCATTGCAGCAAAGGACAGTCATACCACCTACCATTACCTCTAAAATGGCTATCCCATAATTTTTGGTACGTCGCAGTTCAGTGGGAATTTTTACACTAAATTTTTCGAGATTCAGTTTTTGAACATTGCTAATTTTTTTTGATAAGTCGATTTGATTGCTTTGATGAGTGGCTGGCATTTTTGAATATATAACATTTAGTGATTATGGGTCAATATATTACTGGTCACGTGGTCAGATGGTTAGAAAATTAGCGTTCTCTCCATGAAACTCTAATTCTAATCTCATCATGATCGATTTTTCAAGGAGGTAACGTCTTGATAATATCGGCCTGGAGAAGCGATCCCAGCGTGCGACAGTGTTTGGGAACAGACTAACAACCGGTTGATGCAAGTCTTGTGAGTGAAATTGGATAGCTGTCGATGTTTATACTAGTAATCGTGACAAAGTGTTTGAACAAGCAGATGTTGTTGAAACTGATGATCACGCCAGATTATAAATTCTCTCTTAGAAATGTTAACAACGGTTGGCTCAGCATAGTTGCAGTATAAACTACAGGTTGCTTTTGTGGGTGCTGAACCAACACAAATGTGCTTTTACAGCTGTCTGCAACAGGGATGAGTTAGCCACCCTAGCAGGCAGGCATTCTCTGAAACCAGCGGTCAGTTATATATATATATATATATATATATATATATATATATATATATATATATATATATATTTCGGTTGGAAAAAGAAAGTTCTCTCATATTCAAGACGGAAAAGAAACAAATGTTTCTTTGGTATTAATTAATATATTTAATCATGAGGGTATTTCTAATCATTACCGATAACATGATTTCATTTATCTGACAAATTACCGATTCCAGAGACGTAACATTCTTCAGGTTTCGATACAAAAAGAAAAAACACTCAATAACTTCTTCACAATTGATAAAATGTTTTCCCTTTAAAAAAAATTTAAATACATTTTTATAGTAGAATTACCAACAATACAGTATATACAGTGAAACCCGGATATAAGAGAAAGCCGGATATAAGAGACCCGGATATAAGAGAGACCCGGATATAAGACACCCGGATATAAGAGAAAGCCGGATATAAGACACCCGGATATAAGAGAGACCCGGATATAAGTGAAACCCGGATATAAGAGACCCGGATATAAGAGAAACCCGGATATAAGAGACCCGGATATAAGATAAACCCGGATATAAGAGAGACCCGGATATAAGACACCCGGATATAAGAGAAAGCCGGATATAAGACACCCGGATATAAGAGAGACCCGGATATAAGTGAAACCCGGATATAAGAGACCCGGATATAAGAGAAACCCGGATATAAGAGACCCGGATATAAGATAAACCCGGATATAAGAGACCCTGATATAAGAGAAACCCGGATATAAGAGACCCGGATATAAGAGAAACCCGGATATAAGAGAGATTTTCTCTGGTCCCAAATTAGAGCCTGTGTTAATGTATATAAAATAGACGAAACCCGGATATAAGAGAAACCCGGATATAAGAGAAACCCAGATATAAGAGAACCGGATATAAGAGACCCTGATATAAGAGAAACCCGGATATAAGAGACCCGGATATAAGAGAAACCCGGATATAAGAGAGATTGTCTCTGGTCCCAAATTAGAGCCTGTGTTAATGTATATAAAATAGACCAAACCCGGATATAAGAGAAACCTGGATATAAGAGACTTCTTCTCCGGTCCCGACAACTCTCTTATATCCGGGTTACACTGTATCTAAAAATATACCTTTACTCTGAGAGTATAAAATTATGCAAAGAATATCTGTAGTTGAAAGCATAAAATTGCGTGCTGAATATTTAGATTTCGGCATTAAATAACCCATAGAGGTGTTGATATGCCGCAAAACAAATTCAACCAACCATCCAACCAGCCAGTAAATGCTCAACGCAGAAGAAGATCTGAATTGAAGCGAGAAAAATATAGTTCTATTAAAGGCCTATCCGGATGCTTAAATGTTAATATCTATACACAGAACAAATATTTCTTTCGTTGACGTAGAGCCCTTTTCGAATTCATATAGCGTACAGTATTTAATAGCAGTCTGATCTAAACTCATTTTAAGGATATAATCGATATAAAATTTACCCACACTGATATTAAATAATCTATAAAGGAAAACAAATCAGAATATAAAAATTAGCTGTTATTTTGCCGTAACTATTGAAAAACGTATCCTTAAAATGATCACATTAAAAATGAGACTGGACATTCTTTCTAAACTAATATAAGGCAATTTCTTTTTGTAAACGTTTACTTCGTCCGTAGCAACCTGGTTGTTATCGCAATCACACTTAATCTGGGTTTTGTGGAAAAGTATCATCTGCTAAATGGAAAGAATCCATGAATGCAAAATATTTCGCTCTTGCTTATCGGGAAATGATTGAGCAGAGAAGGAAAATCTCATTACAAGTGAAGAGATACAAAAGAACAAAAATAATATATTCAAACATATACACGCATACTTATTTTATCTTGACACATGTACCTAGATTTCTTTTTCCAATGGGCAGACATATTGTTTATCATGTGTGCTCGTTAAAATATTTTAAGAAAACACGGGATGCTTACATTTATAAACGCACCTATAGACAAACGCAACTTAAACTTTCATTTACACCGAGTATATCAGGTAACAATAAAAAAATCAAAAAAAATCGGCGCCCCCGCGTGTCAAGCCGATAATTGTTCTTTTTTTACCTTTTTTTAAAATGGTTTTTCATTTTCTTTCTCATTTTCTTTGTTTACGTGATTATAAACTGCACCGAACCTTTAAGCATTTCTCTTATGTTTTCTCTTGTGTATGCGTTTGCGGGCGTCCGCGCGTGTGTGAAGAATTATCGTTGGTGCAATAGTTGGCAAATTGGCCGAGTAAACAGAGAAGTTTTCTTTCTTTACGACATACTCCATGAATATGGCCTGCTGCCAAATTTGGGCGGAATACAGAAACTGCAAAAAGAAAACAAAAATATCCCTCCCTCACCTTAAAAATTCTTTTTTTCTCTCTCTTTTTATGCACCTGATGGTCTAATCCATTCATTTATACTATTTCCCGCCTATCATTATTTAACTATTTTCTTACACATAGTCACGCTTTTCGACCTCTCATTCTCGTTATCGTCCCAAAGGTGCTATCTACTTAAGATGTTATTGTTGTCTGCCGCCATTTTTCTCTTAGTTATTCCAAAAGTAAAAGAAAGTAAAAAATACTATTGTGCAGAAAAACCAAGAGGCAAAACAAAAAGTATTCGTTTGTTATCTTTTTCCTTCTCTTTAGTTTTGTTCTTTATATAAACAACTGTTTTTCACATCTTTCTCTTATAATCATTTTAGCTTTCCATTTTCAACTTTTATCTTCAAATTTTTCTTCTACTTATTCTCCATCTTTATTTTGTCTCTAATTCATTGATCTATTGACTTCCATTTTGTTTCGTTTTCGTATCTTTCATTTTCTTTTTTTTTTTTTCATTCAAACTTCAATTTCTATTTTTTGGTTCTGTCTGCTATTTATACTTGTTGAATTCTTCATTAAGTTATTAATTCCTTTTTTTCTTCCTTTTTCAGATTTTCTTACTTGTATTTTCATACATTCATTCATCTACTTCACATAAAAGCCTATTTTATAAGGTTCAAAGGGCTTTATTCACTACAAGTGCACCTAATATGGTTAACTTTCTTAATTCTTTACTTGTCTATCTTATTAAGTTACCTTGTCTTATACTCTACAAGTCTACCATATAGGGTAACCTTTATTCTTTCAAGTTTACTTTATAGCGTTACCTTTTTGTATTTCATACAAAACTACCTAAAAAGGTTACTGTTTTTTTTATTCTCAACAAGTCTACCTTATAGGGTTATTTTTATTCTCGACATCAACGTAATAGCGTTACCATCTTTATTCTCTACAAGTCCACCTTATAGGACTACCCTTCTTTATTAAACTCGTACGTTCATGGAATATATAATATTACAAAAGCAGGAAAAGTTTTAAAAGGTTCTCGAAAACTTTATTGATAAACCGACCTCAGACAGGAAGTCGGTTGTTGAGATGGAAACACAAAGAAATATGAAAGAAAGATTGTGTGAAGCAGGAATTGCATGAAGAGAAGAAATAATGATAAAGAAATCAGTGGGAAGTTTCAAAAATGTGGGAAAGAAGGAAAATATCGATAGAATAAAATGGAAGAAAGAGAAATGGATAAAAGTAAAGAGAAAAAGGGGTACAGGTAGGAGAAAGAAGCGTTAAAAAATGAAGTCACATTGAAGAAGAGAAATAGCAAAGAATCTATGAAAGACATGGAAAAGAAGAAAGAAAAAAAATATAAAAACGAAACTCAATATTTAGTTTCATGTTACAGAAAAATGAAGAAAATTGTGTGGGGGTAGATAATGTAAAACAAGGAATGAAACTGGAAAACGAAAGTGTGAAAGAAAACTACAGTTTATCAAAATGTGTGACATTTAATCGTTTTATCCAGAATCAATCTTATATGTCTACCATTCGTCCATTCCTAGAATATTTCTGCCACATATGGTCCGGTGCTCCTGCTATATATTTAGAGAATCTTGATAAAATACAAAGACGAATCAACAATTTTATTGACCTTGACCTGGCATCTCGGGACCAGTCGCTTTCCCACTACTTTAAAGTTTCTTCCTTGTACCTTTTCTATAAATAATTTCATTTCTTCGCTATGGTACCTAGACTTTATGAATTTAATCGCAGTACTAGATTAGCGGCAAGGTCTCATCGATTTACAGTTGAATTGGCTAGATGCAGCCGTAAGTTCTATGCTGAATAATTTCTTTTCAGAGGGGAATTAACAGGAGATAACAGAGACCCATTAGACATGGCAAGTGTAACTAGAACAGTCTACCCCAGTGAGTGAAATAAAGGGTTCAGTTCGACATTCCAACAATCTGAGGAAGGCCGGTGCGTATAACGGCCGAAACGTGGTGATAAACATGGCGACAAAGATAAGTACAATAGTCTGAATAATGTAATAATGTTTCTTTTCTCTCTTCCGGCTCTTTCCAACCAAATTTAATTTTCAAAAAATTAAAAGCAATGTCAATCGTTATCTACTGTCTTCCTGATTTCTCTTCTATTGTTCTCGCTTCACCATAATATTTCCTTTTACTATTTTTATCAAACTCACTAACCCCATTTGTCTCAGGGGCTTTACTCTCTTGCTTTCAGAAAATTGAATTAAAAAATAATAATCTTCATTTTAGTATTGCAAATGTCGACGTTTTCACCAAACGACGACTTTTGGCAGATTATACAATTTCTTATTCGTTATACATTCGAAAAAGATAAGAGTCATAATAGCAGGGGTTAAGATTGTAAATAAATGGGAGGGGGATAACTGCTATTAGAAAGAATAGCATGTGTATATGGCGTAACGGTTATCAGAGCTAAAATAGGGATTGGCGTGACGAGTTCGAATTCCAGCCGATTTTGTTGCGTTTATTTGGATAATTACCCTTGTGAAAGGTATGAAACCGTTTCTTCTTCCTCCCAGTTAAGTCACTAGGGCAGACTGGGTTCCCTAGCATTGGTAGGAGACCAGAGTAAGAGAAGAACATCTCTGAATTCAAAACTGGCTGAATCTAGGACTAGCAACAACACCACGTAAAACTTACTTGTTATGAAAAACACAGCAGAAAAAACATCATGCGTCTGGGACAAGAGAGCGTTAATATTTATTGCAAGGAATTGTTTTATGTTAAAAAGACAAATTATACTAGACAGATTTATATAACCAACAGAACTAGAAGGATTTATTATCATTGAATCTAATCTTAACAATATCAGATACGCCAATGAGCCTGTGTTTCCGATCCAGAAATAAAACTGAAAGCAATATTAGATAATGTTTTAATGGATGGCGAGAAGAAAAGCCTATTGCCTTTTTTTTAAAAAAAAAAAGATTGAATGTAAGTTTGTCATTAAATGAAACGGCTAACTATTGGGGACGTCAAAATTAAGCAGATGCATATACTCTGTAGTGAAGTAACAGGCGACGTAAAATGAGAAAAGCAAATGCGAAAGAGGTCACCTACAAACGAAGCAATGTATTAAAACATAAGAAAATGACGTTATAAACAAAGTGTGCTGGACAGCAAAAGTAATATCTAATTTTCCACATGGCAGTAAATGCTTGACAATCTTGCAGTTGAAGAAGAAACATAAAGCGAGAAAGATGTGGTTCTTTTGATAAATGCCAAGAATATCATAGAATTGAACATGTGAGCAAACAGCAACTTATAATAATGTGATCACAAAGCTTGTGCTTTATGAGAAGAGAGATGTCAGGTAGATGGCTTTGGTCATCACGGATCGAGTTTGAGGCCAATTTAATTGCAAAGAGCTCATTCTTGTTCGATGAAGATTAAATAAATTTAGGGTCATTAATAATATTAGGCACAGATGATTTGCCGTTAAGTATCTTGTTAGTGAAACTCAAAAATTCATAGAAAGTAAAGAAAAAGAATCTGTGAAAATCATGAATACCCATATCCTAAAGTGATATGTTATTCTAGAAAAATCATAAATAATTGTTAAAATCTGAAGCTGTTATTTACTTACATTTATACGAGAAGGGTTAAAAACTGAAATGTTTTTAAATTTGTTTAAACCAACAGCGATTGGTTGAAAACAATCTTGTGTACCCAATTTTATACTATGTACGAAATATTCCAAGGTATTTACTTGTTCGATTGAACAATAATCTCTGGTAAATTAGTCCAACTGATATTGGTAGAGATCAAATCAAGACATTATTTGAGTAGAAACAATTTTATAAGATATAAGAGGAACATTCCCAAAATATCTAAATCAAGTATTGAAAAGGATTTACCCAATCTTCGTTATCATGGTCCTGTTGCTCCGTAGTTCCCAACCATTTTTTTAGCTCATAGCCCACTTTGAATTCAGAAATTTGTGTGGCTTATGAAATTATTATAGTGTAAAAAATACTTCCATTTTACATAAAATATATCTAATAATGATACAACTATTTCTATTTATTGGAAATACACAATTTAACAAGCATCTAAAATATTTCATATCTCTAATGAAACGACCATTTATTATCAATATTTATTTTTCATAATTTGTCTAAATGGCACAAGACAAAAAACTTTCATAAGCAAAAAATATTAAGAATTAAAGAAACAATTCTTTAGCTTCAAAATACGAAACTAATTTCAAAATAAGAATCGCTATAAGAAAGAAAATTTGTTTCAAATACATTTATTTAATGAGATCCTTGTCTCTGATACATATTTGCAACTTATTCTATATTAGGATTTCATCTTCTTATGATAAAAGCTCTATAGACCATTCAATAATGTGTGGCCTATATGTTAACTTGGTGGTCCAGTAAAAATTATAAAATTTCTGTGACCCACCTGAAATTTGCTATGGCATACTTTAGCCATGTGGATATAAGTTGAGAAATATCGGTGTAGGTTACGCCTAAGGTAGTCCAAAATTCTTATGGAGAGTAAAATCTTTATACGCTTCGCTAGATACAGAATTATTTATTAATATCTATTTATTAACCTCTATTCATATTAAACTTTTATTGAAATTACAAAAACTATTATTCATTAAACTGATTCTTTTATTCAATATAAAGATAATTTTATTCAATGACACCATTACTAATCTTTAGAGTAGATAATAACGTTCTTAATACTTTGAATAAGAGTCTCTTTTATTTTGAATAAAGGTATCTTTATATTAAATAAAAGAATGTGTTCAATGAATAAGGGTATTTTTAGTTTAAATAAAAGTATTTTTAATTTGAATAGAGGTATCTAGCTTAGTGAATAACTCTGCAAACATAAATTTCGACGAGTGAAGAACAGTGGATACTTTACAACAATTTAGATTGCAAGAGATTGGATGTGGCAAACAAAACGCCCCAGAAGAAACCGCCCTTAAAGACAAGGTAAGTAAAAAGCATTATGGAGAGTAAATCTCTATCCGTTTCGCTATATAAGCCAAATGTCAAATCATCAATAATTGTACTAAACGTTAGTGGCATCAAAAGAAAGCAATGATGTGTATATATTAGTATTAGTAAGAGGATTCAACCGAACTAACACGATTCCAAATGAAATCAATTGAAGGCAGCCATTTTTTTCTTAATTGGTCTAATTCACCAAATATTTCATATTCACTTTACCGTTCCTTAATTAGAGAATCTTCTTCATGAAAATAAAACGTATTTCTTTGAAAGAATTTTTCATATGCTACCATTTAATTTTTGTGCATATTTCTTTTATGTGTGCTACTGAGTTATGTTTCGTCTTTTTATGTTATGGCTTGTTTAGGATGTAGGTGGTCATGGCTCTCCATGACTTCTATCTTTTGTCATTATAAGTAACTCTTCTTCATTTGATCCTGTATTTTGGTACTTTTTTTAACCATTTATTTACAATAGGTCGTCATGTAGGTTATTTACCCTTATCCACTCTTTTCTTCAATGTACCTTGTGAGTGTTAAATTCTCCAAGCTTTCTTTCTTCATTGCGCCAACCAAAGTTTAGCGGTCTCTTTCTTATTGTATTATTTGCATTTTCTTCTTGTTTCTTCTTCTGCTTAAATCTTCCTCATTTCTCACATACTTTTTATTCATGGTATTCTCAAGATCCATTAGTAGAAGTCGAGATTACAGATTATTTGAATATAATCCATATTTCAACGGCTAAATGATTTATTTGATGGCTGTTTTTATCAGATCATGATTTTTTTGGTAAACAATTTATATCAATCACAAAGATTGTGGACCGGCGCTACAGAATCACAAATAACAGCACCAAATAACAAGAACCACACCATTTGTGAACCTTAAACAACAGTAACAACTAAAATGGTTATCACAGTTCACTTGGAAAGAAAATAATTACATAATCAAGATGTTGATATTCTGCACTACCAACAACCAAAGATTATCAGCGGGGGTCCCATCTGTAGTAGAAAGAGTGATGACAGATACTGGACTTGAGAAACCTATTTTCCTGAAAAATTGCTTTAAGGGAATTGTTTTATAAATTTCAACCGAAAGTAATACTATCTGCTCACTCAAGGAATTGCGAATATCTCCTTTTCAGAAAACGGCTAATATTACCATTATCATTAAAATAGAAGGTTAAAATTCAAATTGAAGTTAAAACAATTTTAAATTTGCATCGCGTCTTGTATAAATTATCATAGCGTAGTTTTCCAAAATTGGTTTCTCATTTTTTTCTTCTTTAAGGAAATATAAATTTTAATATGCTATATTTATTTGAAAATTAATCGCGTTTTGCGACGGGGCAGATTTCTTTTTACGTCAATATTTCCTACACCACGCATACACACACATGCACACACACACGCACAAGCACACATACATGCACACATAAATTGTTTGAAGACCAACGACAATTTTTGCTTAAAATTTAATATTTTTTCTGGTCCGCCAAATTTTCTTATTTCCAAGCACAGTTTATTCATGTAGTTTGTTCAAACACACACACACACGTGTGTATGTACTTGTAGGAGTAGAAAATAGAAAAATATAAGCTTAGAAGGAATAAGAAAAAGAAAAATATAGTAAAGAAGAAGACAATTACAAAATGAAAGAAAAATGAAGGGAAAAAGAAAAAGTCGAAAAGAAGGAAAGTGGTTAGAAAAGAAAGAAGTTACTAAAAGAAGTAAAAAGAGAAAAAAAAGCAAGGATAGAAGACGATAGGAGAAAGTCAGCCATAAAGAGAGAATCGAGAGAAATGAATAAAGAGAAAACAAAACGAAATGTAGGCAAAGCAAAAGCAAATCCATACAAGAATATAAATGAAGACGTAGAATTCTGACAGCAAAATGCAAAATGCAAACGAGGTGAAGAGAAACAAAACACCTGAAAAATAGCTTTTAAAAATACGATATGAATTAAAAATCAAAATTCATTGTCAAAATGTTTTAGACTCTTTGTGAGAAACAAGCAAATATAACGTCATTTATTTATGGTTATACATAACAAAAAGGAACAACATAGTTATGTGCACCTGAATGTAAAATTTAGAAGAAAATCTGCTCCATTCATTTGTTAATGAACTTAATACAACATTTCTCACGCATAGACTTTTTCATAAGTAAATAAATCAGAATAATATTTTTTTCTGTCTGGATTTGTTTTGAGGAGTATAATTATTTAGATTCAAATTAATGTCCTCATCTTTGTTATAAGAATGTTTTGGCCGTTGTGTTTTGGAATATCTCGATATAACTCTAGATATGAACAACGGATTTAGAACAGTTTATCGCCGTAGATTAAATAAAGGGTTCAGTTCAAAATTCACTGACTGTTACTTGGACATACACACAACTGTCGAAACATTGTGATAATAACAATAAAGATAAGGACGTAAATCCAAATATAAATATTATATATATAAATATAAAATATATAAAATATAAAATATAATGTATATATAAATATAAATAATATATAAATATAAATATATATAAATATAATATGAAAATGTAATATAAATTCAAATATATATCCAAATATAAATAATGCAAATAATTATCGTTTTGTTTTAATTCATTTGCATAGATCAGAAATTTTTTTTCTCGATTCACAATTAGGTAATGAAGAATACTGCTAAATGTAAATAATTCTTTCTTCCTTTTATTTTTTTTCATTGTTTTATGGAACACTTTTTCTATTTGCACATTTCTCGTTTTATTTACTTTAATTTCATTGATATTTACTTTTTTTTAATTTTTTAATCATTTCACCCCAAGCAGGGCGAGAATGCCACTAGGATGCAAGGAGTTACTGAGAGGGAAAGTGAGAGAAAAAAATGGAGGATTGGAGAAATGTTAAATCTTGAACGGGAATCAAGAAGACAGAAAATGGTGATTGACGTTGAATTTAAATTTTCGAAGACTGTAGCTTTCAGGGAAACAAGTAAACGGTGGAAAGTGCAAGAAAAGAAACTTTTGCTATAGAAGTGTTGGTTACATTTAGCTATTTCGACAGTAAAAGGGTGGGACCTAAATGCCAATCTAGTAGCACACTTAAATTAATGTAGTTGGGCACAAGAGAAAAAGCTCATCACAGCAGTTGCCATGAAAATATTTGTAGAAAAGACAGAGGGAAGCCACATCAATGGGATAGTGACTGAAATCGAGATGCCAGGTCAGGATAGATTATATTGCAGATCCTTCTTTGGATTTTGTCAAGAACCTTGAGATGAGTAGCAGGAGCACCTGAACAGATATGGCAACAGTATTCAATGCACGGACGAATGGTAGATTTGTAAATGTGCAAGATGGACTCTGACGAGAAAAACCTTCTGGCACGACACAGTGGCCCAAGAGTTCTTGCAGTAGATGCAGCTATTGATTCGATCTAGTCGTTTCCCTTCAATTCAGTTGAAAACGTGAGGCTAAGAAAGTGCAATGTGTCGTTCTCCAGGAGTTTAGCATCAACCATGACGATGTCGGACAGGAAAGTTTCTCTATGGTGGTAAAATGACAGCTGTTTTCCTGCCGCAGTTAACCACTGATTGGAGTTCATTTTTCAAGAGCAGCATCCAGGTTAACTTTGTCAACTCTGATGAATTTGCGATTGAGACAAGAGTAAGTGGTAGTTTCATCAGCATAAATGCCTACTTAGGAACTGATGATATCAGGAAGATCACTGATGAAGATCAGAAATAATGTAGGACCTAGGGTAGAGCCTTGGGAGATACCCGCGTTCGTGTGAAATAATCTGGAAGTGAACCCGTTCCTAAACGGCCTCTATTTCACGATTTGATAGGGACGGTTCAATCAATTATAACAAACAATAGGCCTCTAATACCGTAGCCCTGGAGCTTACGTAGAAAATCAGCGTGCGAAGCCCTGTCAAGCACCTTCGAGATTTCTAGAGTCATAGCTCGAGCTTCACTGTTATTATCACGAGCTTGATATAAATATTCAGTGATGGCTGTTAGCATACCAGCAGTAGACCTGGCAAAATCGAAGCCATATTGTTTGTCAGAGAGTAGGTCGTGAGAGGTAAGATGCTTAACCACATCAGCATTGATTAAAGCCTCGAGTACTTTACCGAAAAGCGCTAAGCGACTAATAGGGCGATAGTTAGAAAGGCCGGAAATTTCTTTAGAGTTCTTATAAACAGAAAATACAGAGGATGACTTCCAACAAACTGGAAAGCATGAAGAATTGATGCAATACTTTGGAGAGAACTTGAGCTAACCTGGGAGAGCATTTCTTTAGGACGACGGCTGGGATCCGGTCACAACCACTTGCCTTATGGGAGTCTCATTTAGAAATGCTGCCCAAGACCAGTGACGGTGTTATGCGCAAATAGAACCTGTATTCCAGTGGTGGGGGAAAAACAGGTGTTGGTACTCCAAATAAGTTGAGTATTGAGTTGGAAGAGAATTTCCGAGCAAAGCATTCAACTGTATCTGTTGTAGATAACAGGACTTCGAATTGATTGAATAGAGGATGGATTGAGGGTTTGCTAATGTACAGCGCACCCTCGCAGAGCCGCCAATAATCTCTAGAGCCGAACTTACGTGATGCTATACGTTGTTTCATTCTATTACCAAACAGTAACTTTGCTTCTTTGAGGACACTCTTTCACTCATTACGAGCAGAGAAAAAGAAACGTCTGTTGCAATCAGACGTGTCACTCTGGTACAGCCAGAAGTGATTACTGTGGGCTATAGCAGCCGAACATGCTGGTCATAGCCAAGGAGATGAATATGGTTTGACTTGGTATTTCCTCGTTGGAATGAAAGCAGCGATGCTTGATTTCCCCCAGGAGGAGACCCCAGACGCGCATTTTTGAACAGGATGATTAAAAACTTATTTCCAAGGGAAGTCACGAAAGAAATCACGGAACGAGTCCCCATTTGCTCATTTATAACAGAAAGATATCCTGCTGGTAATAGGTTTTTGTTGGTGACGGAGCTGAATGAAATATTTACAGCTACTACCGCATGATCAGAGTTGCCAAGAGGGCTGAGCTGCATAGTACGAGATGAGTCCCTGTTGAAGGTAAAAATGAGAAACGTGTCCGTACGTGGTTATTGAAAAACTCGTTGGGGAGTGTACCACTTGCGTGAGAGATTAAGTAATTGAGAAGTTCAGGCATAGTGGGCATTAAAGTCATCAAACACAAATATATTTGCAAACAGGTGTAGGGAGATGACCTTGTCTATATTATCAGAAATGCTATCTAGCACGCAACAGTCATGAGAGGAAGGGGAACAGTAGAGAAAGAAGAGAGAGCTGACTGAGTTTAGTAGAGAGAGACGGAGACATATGTAAGAATGATCTGGAGATTCAAGAGACAGTTTCCTAGCTAGTGGAAGATGTTCGTGGACATTACACCCCCAGACCACGTAGAAAATAGAGTCCGTCCTAAAACAAGGAAAACAGCCAGGAACCGATAAATCAGAGTTAAGATTAGTTCCGCAGATGTCCGAAGACTTTTCAAAGAATGATTCCACACCACAGAACTTGTTACGAATAGAACGAATGTTTGAGAAAGAAATGTTTCGTTGTTTAGGTGCTTGTTGAGCTGGTTCACTTTTATATCTTTGGTTCCTTATAGTCATGCTGTGTTATTTTGGTAAGGACAGGCCTAGGGTAGTAGAAGCAGTCGGTTGTCTAACGTGTACAGGAAGAAAACTGGTGCAGTCTGCAACATAGTGTGGCCTTGGGGTTGCCCACAAGGTGAACTTGCTGGGACATCCTTCCATGCGCGACATTGCACTGCAAGAACCTCTCGATATTATGCGACTGTTGATCAGATAGTCAATCTGCGGCCCACAGAACTTTTTGACCATGTGATGTTTAACTGACATTCTCTTATATTAGAATGGGGGGGGGAGATAATAGGAAGTAGGTGTCTGTCTTTAAAATCTTACAGGAGACGCTTCAATTGCATCTTTTCAATATTTAAATTTAACACTATAGACAGAGCAGGGGGACTTGATTTCTATGGTGCTTTGGTACAATTACGGCGACTTTGAAATGAATTTTTCTGATTTCCATGGCCGAAAGCATACAACTATCTCTCACTTGGGGAAGGTGGTGATGGTGCGTGGGGGAGGTGGTGATGGTGCGTGGGGGAGGTGAAGGGTTGATTTTCTTAATCAACCTAATTTATTTCGTCTTCCTTCAAAGGAATGCGGGTTATTCTCAGATACCAAGAACAACTAATCAAACAAAAACGAGTGGCGCTTGAAATATATATATATGGACACACAATTGAATAAAGCAAATTTAAATGCAAGTTTATTGCGTTTTAATTTAGTGTAAGTCCTAATATGCACTTTGTTGGAATCACATCAAGCCAGATTTCACACCCAGTTTACCATTCAGGATAAACTCCCATTAAAATGTTATATTGAGAATTAACACTAAATTAATCTACAAGCATTTTATGCAGACGTGCCCCATATTGCGCAAGCACAGCACACACACACACACACACACACACACACACACACACACACACACATATATATATATATATATATATATATATATATATATATATATATATATATATATATACACGTCTTGAGGCAAGTATTAAGAGAAAATTAAATCAATAAAGGGAGAAAGTAAAAGAATAGAATAAAATTCGGAAATAGAATGGCATTGAAAAGTGGAAAGGACGAAAAAAATAAAGCAACACAGAGCAAAAGTTAAATACAAGAAAATTACAATAATAATCAAAAGTGTTCATTTCCACGATACTTTGTCTGGCGGAGTCAACCGATGGCTTCTTGGATGAATATCAGATCCAGAAAAATTTAGTGGCCCCAGCACTGAAACAAGGAGTGATTATATTTACCTGAGGCTGACCTGGTCTTAGGCAGGTGAATGCTGGGATCGCCAATTCGGACTCTATATTTTTTTACCCTCTTTTACATTTCGAAATTTTTAAATGTTTGTGGCAGTTATCCACTTTGTTGGAATAACATTTGATTCCGATTTCAATTCCAATATCTTGACTGTTTTCTCTATTAACACATTTTCATCCTCCATTAATTTTTTTTCTAAAATTAAAATTCTCAGATAGTAAATATTTATGCGGATGATACCACAGTTTATGGGTGTATCTCCTAAAATTAAGCTGACCTTCGCCCAATGTGTGAAAAATGCCCTGTAATTTTCAGCTCCTCCCAAACGTAGCTATTTACATTTCATCATCGATTTGATCTTGAATTCTCATTAGTCATAATGAATGCGTTCTGGAAGTAGCACCGTACTTCGAGCACCTATTGCGACTGAAGACCACCACAGATCTCAATTGGAACTCATAGATACTGTCCATCACTACAGGCGCTGAAAAAATGTTGGCTACATACCGCTCCAGGGAGTACTTGACTCAACTTGCCAAGAGTGAGACCAGGCCCAAAATGGATAATTGCTGCCATATTTGGGTTAGAACGGTTCAATCTTCCCTTTTGTCGAAAAGTTCAAAAGCATTTACACGGCCCTGTGGGTAATTAATTATTTCCCATCCTATAAGGCATTTGCCACTGACACAACGTCACCAGTCTATCGTTACTTCCATGGAAAATGTTCTGACAAGTTAGTTCTTCCAGTACGAAAGAATCTATGTGTCATATAAATAAGGGTGAAACACTCATTCTCTTCGTATTTTATTGATCAAAAAGATATTCCTTTTCAACGGCTTCTTCTCAAGAGCCTTTGCTATGTGGGACAAACTTTCAAGTGGATGTTTCCCCGACCACTATAATCTTAACCTCTTCTTGTCCAGAGTCAACCGTCATTTACATACATATCCTCTTAATCTACAATTCTGACGATGCCGAATTGTTCTATGTCTTCTTTTCGACAATGAAGTTGGTCACATGACATACCATTCCCATATCGACACTTTTCCCTGTTGCCTTCTCTGTACACTTTCCGCTCCAAGGGTAAAAGACTCAATGTTGTAGTGAATCATAAATCCTGAATGATTTCCTTTTCAGAAGCAACTAGTGAATATGACTTTAATACTTGCAATGGTTCCTTCTGATGTATTTTTGTTATTCCTATCACCTTTGTCATTTCATTGGTAATTCTTGCTTTTATTTGGCATATGTTGGCTTCCTGTTTTCCTATCTCTTTTGAAGCAATGGATTCCATCATGATCTGGCGTTTTTCATTCGACTATTTTTATTCTTCGTAGAATATATTTATATTATGCCTTTCTTCTGTTTCTTCGAAGCTTTTTTTACGTTCGTCAGTCCTTCCTACATTTCATAATCGGCTTCAAAAATGGTTTCGTTTGCATCAGGCTTTCCTCTTTTACATATTCTTTCTCTCTTTACCTTTTTGTGGAATCTGTTTTCATTTTTCTGGGACATTTTCATTACGTATCACCACAGATTCGCGACACGTCAAATTTAAAATTAATTTGAAAAAATGAAAAATCTTTCTTGAAGTCTTTATTTTAGCTAATTCCAAGCTAATACATTAAATTTAATATTTCCAATAAGCAAAATACTTTACTGCATTTCAAAACTAATTTCAATTGACTGAAAAGAGAGTTTTTGCTTTGGAAAGGCTGAAACTGTTGATTTTAGCATTATTTTTAGCCACCTTTCTTCAGAATGTGATTCTTTTTATTAAAAAATCTTTTCAAAAATAAAATATGCTTTTCTGAAAATTTATTTGAGGAATATTAGCCGATTTAAAGTTTAATTAATCTGATTTTAAACAAATATTATTTTTATTTAATGAAATGCATTTTTAACACGGTGGTAGCTGTTTATTTAAGGTGTTGACATGTCGACATCTTGAATGACTAATGAAAGTTTATCCAATATTTTTCTAGGGTGAATATATCTGTAAAAATAGTTGAAGAATATAATATGAGACTTTTTTATATAATTTTTAAGTACTCATTAATCATAAAATATTAGGAAAATAATCTCCGTAATCTAATGTTCTATTAAAGAAAGCAAAGATAATGGTAATGGTAATATTAGTGTTTTCTTGTAAGGAAATATTCGGTATTCATTGACAGAGAAGCCAGTGAGTTATGCTTTTTTTCCACCCTGGCAATCGGGCTTAGATCAAAGTGTAGAATCTGGACTCCTAATCTCTTATGGTGAAGGTAATATTGTCTCTTTACTTATAAAAAAACATTCGGCATTGATTGAACGAGTAGTCAGTGCTACTCGACGTACGTTTTTCTTCACTTCCTGGTTATAGGGCTGGGATCAAAGTGTTGTATCTGTTCTCCTCAAGTTTGATGGTAAAACATTTCCTTATAAGGTAACATTCGCCATTCATTTTCGAACAGCCAATGCGACAGTTGGTTTAAATTTATAAAATATTTCTCTTAAAACAAATTCATGGGAATAGATTTCTCGGGTTCACTAACTTATATTTGCTCTTTCCAGTAGTGATGGGTTTTTTTCCTTACTGACTTTTTGTCACGTGAACACTCATTATCTTTATTATCTCATTATTAATATTTGAAGGAAAATAGAAGATTTGTAAGAAAAAAAAACGAACACGTGAAGGGTAAGAAATCGAAATTTGGAAGGAGATAAAAGAAAGACAAGGGAAATAAATCTAAAGAGAAGGAAGTAAAGGAGGGCATATGCAAATGTATCAACACTCAGAGGTGACAGGCTGTTTCATGCTAAGCGCAATCCTTAACAGTGTTGACTTCAATGTTCACTTTTGTATTTATATTTACATACGCTCTATCTCTGATATTGAACACTTTATTCCATAAATATAGCACACTTTTAAAACTATATATATATATATATATATATATATATATATATATATATATATATATATATATATATATATTGATGATGCAACAATTAAATAAAAGTCAATATGAAGACAAGCAATAAAATAAATAAAACGAAAGAAAATTTCTAAAAATCAAAAGGAAAAAAAAGCATTCGTTTAATTTATTCATTTCAACGCGAATTAGGAGTCAACTTAAAATGTTTAAAAATTTTAAATCAATTTTTAAATTGAGCCAAAACATGATGGATCACACACATCGATTTGTGTACAAGTGTTCAAAGCCAATCCTCCATATGACCAGTTCGTTTGTGGCAAATGACAATACCACAGAGTCTCTCTTACAGCTTTTCCTTGTCAGCTTCCATCAATGTCTCTTTATTATGAGGCTTGGCTCTTTTCTTTCTACCTCCTATCACAGATGTCCTTGGCAGGACAAAAGGCCACTCTTTGAAGTCACAGACTCCACGTCTTCAGTGACGCTGCGTTTCGACATGTTAGTTTCTTTGAATTAGGCTTCTGAAGAACATTTTTCGTGTACTCAAAACCAAGAGGACTCCACCTATACTTCCTTGTGCACAAGAACGATTAAAAGTATTTCTGATTTCTTTGATGACATAGACGCGGTTATGCAACTTCTTCCTCGAGTACAAAACTTTATTGAAATGTTCGCAGCCTAACCAATGCAAAATTAACCTAGGCTAGCGGTTAATCTCAACTTTTAAAAGTTTATTTACTTGCCCAACAGAGTTGTTGCACTTTAATGTCTTTATTGAAGTTGCACTATCAAAATATTCTATGTAACGAAATCGAATACCAGCTGTTGATATGAGTTTGAAAGATTTTGCAAAATCTGCAGCTTTTAATATTCTAAAAGAAAAGCAAAGCTAATAACCATTTCACTAAATCAACCCCACATTATACCAATACTAAATTCATGAATGACCGAATAACTTCCTCTCTGTTCCCTGTCCCTTCAGAATTTAGATGATCATGGCTCTCTACTACTTCCTATCCTTTGTAAATCAAAGTAACGTTTGTTCTTTTTACTATTACAATCGACGTTCACCATCCCTTTATACAAGCTAGTTGTGTATTTTACTCACTTTTTCCATCTGTTACTTTTGCATTTAGTATCTCTCGTGAGTGTTAAATACTCCCAGCCGTCTTTCCTTATTATGTGTCCTAGAAACTTTTGTTTTCTGATTCTAAGTATAAGCTTCCTTTTTTTTTCCCATTTCCCTTAATGATTTTTTTTCTTTTTTTTCTAATCCTGAAAAACTAAAACCATCATCTTTTCATGTCTTCAGGACACTGACAATCATCCTGTGTAGATCTAAGCAATATTTCTTCTTTTTTACTATCCCTCACAATCCATGTTCTGCCATCTAGTTACACAAGCTCGTTAAGTAGTTTACCAGCTTTTTTAACTTCTGTCCATCTTGCTTTTAATTTATCATGTAAATATCAATTGTTATTATGCCTTCTTTCCTCATTATGCGTCCCAGAAATTCCAACTTTTCCGAATTCTAAGTACAAGCGTCATTTTGTTACCATTTTCCTTAATACTTGCCCATTGCTTACATGATCAATCCATGGTATTCTCAATATCCTTTTATAGGAGAACATCTATGTTACCTCTTTTTCATCTGTGAGGAAACTGCACATCATTCACTGCCATAGAGCAGAATTGGTACTACTTAATTCAGCACTCTTTTGTACCTAAGGAACATTTTCCCGTTTTTAGTAAATGTTTTGGCTTTTGGAAGGCATCAATTGTTATTTCAATACGCCTTAACATTTTCCATCCCTTGTTAAAACATATCCTGGATATCTAAGATATCTGCACTTGATTGATTTTGACATATCAAATTCTTACTTTGCATGCTGAGCTCTTTCCTCGTGCAGTAAACCGCTCCATTGTGAATAATACGAGCCCCAGAGACTTCTATGAAGAAATCAAAACCGACACTAGACGCTCAGATATAATTTAAAAACAATCATTTCTATTGTTTTGTTAGAGAAATGAAATGTTTAATATAACTTCATTGTTATGCCACGTAATAGGGAATGTGAAGGAATAGAAAATAAAGAACGCGAGACATACAGTCATTCTGACTGAAAGAAAATAATAAAAAGCTTGATCCTTTAAAAAGATGCTGGCATCAAACCAAGTCACTTCTTGAGTTGCATAAAATATTGCTTTCACCTTGTCGACCCAAGGTTATCAATTTAATTTTGTGATTGAATTTTGACTAACGAAGAGGAAGATAACTGTCGTGATTAGTAATTATTGGAAATAATTCAGGTTTGTAATCGTGAAATCGATTGAACAGGAAAATTCTTTTGTATATGACATAAAACGAAGCATGAAAAATTTGGAAAACCGAGCGAATGTAATTATAAATATGGGTCGATGAGATATAGATATTTATTTCTATAAGAAAACTTTTATCAAATCTCTGAAATTCTTGGATAATTGTGCAATATTATGTTGAGAATAAACACACACACACATACACACACATATGTATATATTAAAAAAAGTTTTGTTAAATTCAACCTACACGGTGTGTATTTTTAAGTTTTTATTGTATTTCCAAACTTTGAATTTATATGAAGAATGGGATCAAAATTGTTGGTAAACCGTCCGAAGATGTTTTATTTTGGTTTGTTCAAGTAAGTTCGACTGTCTCAATTATTAGAAAGAACTGGGTGTTGTGTGTATGGTAGAAAATATTTTATTGGCTATATCCTGGCAATGTTTCAATGACTGAGAATCGCATTGAGGCGTTATATATATATATATATATATATATATATATATATAAAAGAAAGAATAGTCAGATTTATAGTCCACAATTCTTTAGCATTTATGTTTAAAACCAGTGCTCGATACACAGTAGAGTATAATATAATATTATTAATTAAAAATATGTATTCATCGCGATATAGAAATTACCATGTTTCGGAACCAAAGCCTAAACCTTAAATTAAAATTCAAAGTTTTTGTTCCATTCGCAAGTGATGTTGAATAACCTTTGAAAAAAAAATTATTTACCTTTTTCTAAGCTAAAGTATATAGTTTAAATTACAGGGGAAAGGATTAAAAATTTTAAATGGGTTTTGTTTTTTTTGACGAATTAGGATACAAGTATAAATTAAGATAGGAAAGTAAATATAGGTTAAGGGTTAGGTGCGGGTTTGTAATTTCTGCCTGTCGATACTGGCTTCCTTATATGAGAACGTGTCAACCTGTCTGTTTTTTTTTTTTATTTAGGGGCATACAAATGATACACTACAATACATTGGCATTTTTATTCATTTTTTTATTTATTTTTAAAAATATATTGGGATTTTCTCACAGAGGCTATTAAATATGTTTAAGACATATTCTATATATTTATATTTGTATTTATGAAGATCTAAAGTATTATATTTATTATATTTATTAGTATACTAGATACGGCATTGTTAAAATTCGAATTTAAAATTTTGGAATCTAATTACGAATTTTCTTACTATAGATTCTGTCAGACATTTATTATTTAATGGATTCCTACAGTTATATAATTTTTCTTTACTATTATTTATTCTTATTTCTGGATCGCTATTTATTTGATTCTGGTATAATTATTTATTTAAAATTTTATTACTGTGTTTTTTTATATTCTTTTCTAAAACATCAGTACAATTATAACTTAATTAAAAATTTTGCTGAGTGTATTATTTCTGGGAAAGAAGTTTTTCAGTTAAAGCAAGAAATTTATGTCCTAACTTACTACTAACCGTTTTGTTGAATTGGGATGTGTACCAAATGATTTTTCTATTTCTATTTCTTCTCTGTTTTTTTTTTAAATTATTTTTATATTTAATGTCACGTCATTTATAGCTATTAGTCTTTAAAACTTTATTATAAAAATTACTGTGTTCATATAATATTCTTTCATTAGCAGAATTTATACTTGTTCGTTTTTCTATGGATGAAGGTACTTTCTTTATTATAGATGGCGGGTAGATATATAAAGGATTGGTATTAGGGTTTTTATTAGGCTGGTATAATATTTTTCATTAAGTTTAATGTTATATCGAGGTAGTTTACCTTTTTTCATTTTGTATTAATAGTAACTTTCAAATTTAGGCACGTAAGTTCTCTATGTATTAGTTTCTAATCTTATCAGTTTTGCAGTTTTTAGACTTCCTCACAACCATAAGGTCATCATCCCTATACAGTCCAATATCTTCAATATTAATTTTCTGGTGTGCACTCAGATGATATAAAATAAATAGACCAACAAGATTGGAAAACTCCAACGATCCCATTGTAATATCAAAATTGTCTTCTAAATTTTTTATCCACTGTTCCTTAGTATTGATGAGAACAGATTTTTTGCGTACATAATAATGTTGCTTTCCTCTTTAGATAGGTCAGAGTATACAGTGGCAAAATCCAGAGCAGCTGTTAAAAGTTCCCTTGACAAAGATGGGTAATATTCTTTGACATCGAACTGTATTAGCGTAAAATTTGTTTTATTCTTAATATCTAAAAACCAATTGGTGACATCTTTGATATTAATCCATTGTGTCAATCCCAGGTACTCCTTAATTAGCTTGTTAACTCTTTCCATGATTTTTTTATTTTTTACTAAATTTACCGATCTCAGGCCGAGCTGGATTTATAATTCTGGTAGTTGGATTAACCAAAGGGTCGGGTTTGTGGTCCTTGATGGTAATATAGCGATCTTTTGTGTTTTCCGACTCTATCGCTAAGTTTTAATTTATCTGTTATATAGTCATATTAATACTTTCTATCATATTATTATTATTATTATTATTATTATTATTATTTATCTTTTTTTTTTTAGTTCTTTGTTAATTTTTTCTAGAATGTTATAAACTGTTGCTGTTAATTTGTAAAAATTTCCAGTTTTATCAGACATCACAAATATTTTATCTGTTTCATTACATATATATATATATATATATATACTATCTGTTTCATTATATATATATATATATATAGGAGGGAGGCGGAAATCAGCGGAGGAAGGGGGAGGAGGGGGAAGAGAAGAAAAGCAAGTGTATTGTAAATATTTTGGTGGGGGTAAATAAAAAAAATTTCTTTCCTCTATTTGTTCTAGTTTCGTTTTGTGACCCTCTTACTTTAAGTTCTCATATTCTTTCTTTTTATCCTAAAAAAATGATTCTACGAGAAGAGTTTCTGGATAACCTAGACTCTATTCCTTTAGGGATGTGCTTTATTACGTTCAAAGGGGAGGGTTGGATCTAATATTGACATATTTTAATTTTGCGTTCAGTTTCATGAATGGGGAGACACTGCCAGCTTGAAGATTTAATTCTACGTCGAGATAGTCGACAACTTTTTTTCATTTCAACTTCTATTTCAAAGCCGAAGCTTTTGAAGAATTGAATATATATATATATATATATATATATATATATATAATTGTTAAAATGTCTGTTTGGATGTATGTGTGTGTGATCGAATGTTGCTTATGAGTTTACACAGTTTTCATCCGATTTCGATGAATTTATTTTTCGTTTGATGGATAATTCTTCAGTGTCGGTTTTGAGTCCAAAGTGGCTGGAAAAAAATTACAACCTTGAAGGTGAAAAATCGAAAAAACTGAATTTTTTGCACCTTGAGAAAAAAATCAAAGGCAAAATTTAATGTCTGTAAAAAACAGCGTACAATCAATTTAGAGAGTTGAAATCTAACACAAAAGATTATTAGAATGATAAAAAAAATATAAATAAGAATTATGTTATATTATTATCATGACGGTCCATGGAAGAGGTTCCTTCCTTGTAAGATTGAGAACGAAAAAAGGGCGTCCCACCTTCAAATTGTTAACACCCCACCATTTGGGGATGTGCCTCAATTGTACTTAATTCTTGTTATTAATATTCATTTTTCGGGTGGGTTGACATAAATTGCTCCAATTGAACGGCAAAAATGCCCAGTAATGAAACACCCAGTCAAAGACAGGTTACATTGCTAGCCTATATATATTTCTGCATATAATACAACAATGCTCAATTTCAAATATACTAATTTATATTTCATTGTATTACTTTGTTACTATCTATCTATCTATCTATATATATATATATATATATATATATATATATATATAATATATATATATGAAGAAAAATATATACGGAAAAAAACAAACAAAATCCTTATATACAATTATGTTCTTTTAATGTTAATATGTCAACGTCAGATATATGTGTGTGTGTTTGTGTATCCGAATGTAATGAGAACGAAATAATATATAAATATAAAATATATACCAAGAGTAGTGCAATAATATATATATATATATATATATATATATATATATATATATATATATATATATATATATATATATATATATATATATATATATATATATATATATAGATAAAAAACAAGAGCTGGAGCGCTAATAAAATCTTCACTTAACTGGTGTCAGAGATGGTTTCAGGGGTGAAGCGTCATTGCTAATAACTCAAGTCGACCAAATGGCGATTTTTTTTCCGTTTACGTAACAAAATGGCAGACGAAAATGCAACCTAATTTTCTAATTCATAATAAATTAACTTACGGATTTAATCACTTGATATTATTCTGTAACAAAATATTCACGAAGATATAAGCCTTAACTTTTTTGCCTACTTATGGAGAATTAAGTTATTTTATTCTGCATGTTCTTTTGTTGCTCATGATAACTATTAGCCCATTACCATTTCACTTTCTCCTTTTGTTCTGCCATACATTCTCTCAAATTCTTTAAGTAGCTTACTCTTTGTTTCCTCTGTTTTTTCTAGTCGTCAATATTTTTTGCTTCTCTTTCCTTATTCTGCGAAATAGTATGCCGCTTTCTGAGTGTAACTATCAGTTTTCTTAGTATGACCAAAAACAAGAGAAAATGAAACAAAAATTTAAACTTTCGTCGTCGTCTGATGTTCCGTGAGTGATACATCCATGAGCGAATAGTCCGAAGTCAGAGAGTTTAAAGACGCTGTATCGTGTCCAAGAGTTGTCAGAGTTTGAGAGGAATGGCAAAGATGGTCCGCTGTCTTCCTTTGCATTTGAAACACGGAAATTTTAGAATTATGTGGCGAACGAATATTTTCTGTTGGTGCTCAATGATTTGGAGTAGAATGTCTTCTGCAGCTTGGAGGGTCGGTTTGATTTTGGCCTCGTAGCAATATAGTAAAATTGACCACACGTACGTCTTTAAGAGTCGATGTTTCATATTTAACGAAAGTCTTCTGCCAGTGAAATTGTTCTGGTGCCGATTTGAATCTATTTTATGCTACGCCCATTCGGAAGCGGATTTCTCTCTCATAGTGATCATCTACTGTTACCAAGGAGCCTAGATAGTTAAATCTGCCCACTTTGTCAATTTCCTGATTATAGCAAGTAAGATGGCATTTTAGTTCAGGAAATTTTTTTGAGGTGAAAATACATTTGCTTTTTTTGGTGGGGGTTGATTTCTAAACTTTACTATTTTGAAATTGAAATTATTCGTTTTTTACCAAAGGAAGACAATGAAATGCTTCAATTGTAAAAACTCGATATATGCCAGACAGTGAAGTGTAAATAACATAGTCAAACTGTGAGAGATGGAAAAAATGTATGAAATCTTCAGAGAACTGAAATAATTGAGGAATTGAACTGGAAACATATTTCTATTCATAATTTAAAATCCTTGAAAAGATATTCACAGTCTTTTGCTAATTGTAGACGTCATAAGAAAATCTGAAACTATTTAGACAACCGTAGGGAATAGTTCGATGAGGGATGATATTTCTTTATTTTCTCAGGGAAACATACTAATGCGTCTATTCTTATAATACCAACGCAAAATATTAATTGTGTTCTATGTGGAGAATGAGAAATTACAAATGAATTTCCAAGAAAGAAATGAAGTGAAAATGGCTCAAAAGAATATGAATATAGTTTTCATTAGGTAGAGAATTTATTTCACAGAGAAATGAATGAACGAATTTTTCTCAGCTTGCATCAGAAATTGTCCCATCGAATACGGAAAAAATTGTTTTGATTGTAACAT
Source organism: Acanthosepion pharaonis (assembly GCA_903632075.3). Taxonomy (NCBI): domain Eukaryota; kingdom Metazoa; phylum Mollusca; class Cephalopoda; order Sepiida; family Sepiidae; genus Acanthosepion; species Acanthosepion pharaonis. The sequence continues at coordinate 349,580 of CAHIKZ030001366.1, read as the reverse complement.
TCAAACTGATCCCTAAGTTTAAACAAACAGACATCAATTGAGTAGCCGTGACGAATATCCGATAATCTGTATTTGGATTTATTCTCCGGCCATTTCTCAGACTCAGTTCATATTACATTAACCTTACTGACCTCCCTCACCCGATTTGACCTCATCGAATGACCTTACCTTCCCAACCAATTCTTATATTTTTAAAATCTCGTTTATATTGACAAATGAAAAGATATATCGCAAAGTGAATTCAGAAGTGCTTGAGACAAGCGATTGCTAAGATGTAACTGCAAAAGAAAACAATATATTGAAGAAAATCGGCTTTCAAAAGTAACGGTTAAAAATCATAGAAATAAATTCACTGAGATTTTATAACATAGAAGAGTTAAACATTGATTTTAAGACAATAACATTTTCTGTGCAAAATGCAATCAGGCGGAAAAAAGATATTTCCTTATTAAAATCAAATCTAAAAGCATGTTTATATTAGATTTTTGAAATACATTTGTGATAAATTTAACACAATTTAGAAGAAGAAGAAGAAGAAGAAGAAGGAAATGAAGAAGAAAAAGATTAAAAAGAAGGTACAAAATGAAAAATATAAAAAGATGAATGTGAATGATGGTGATGAAAATAACAGTAATAATAAATAACTCATGCACACTACTAACATCAATACATTCTCCACCATTTCCTCTATTCTTTTCTTTCTTTTTTTTTCTTTTTTTTTTTTTAGATATGCGGCATCCTTTCTAGATTGGTTAAGAGAAGAATTTAAATTGATAGCTCGATGGAACAGGAAATTAATGGCGCTGCATAAAGTTTTACCCCTAAGAGATGAGGAAAACAAATTCTATGTAAAGAGAAAAACATTAGGAAGATGACACATTACTATCAAAGGCTGCTTGGTTGGCTAGAAGTAATTGATCAATAGGTAACAAATGCATGAACAATGACGAACTGAAAAAAGAAAGTAAAATAAACAAAATAAAAGAAAGTCAAAAATACGCACAAGTTTCATGCAGAATTATAAAGAGAAATGGTCTTTTGCGAAGTAAAAGTCATAGAAATGGTTACTCAGGAGACATGAGAAATAACGGAAAGTCTTCTATAATTTCGAGATAAATCATTATCATTACAAGAGTTGTTCAGATTATTTATGTTGGCTTCGTTATTACCGCAACCTTTCGTCTCTTCGAAGTAAAAGAAACTCATTGCCATATAAATTCTGTAACAAGAAATAGAAGGATGTCAACAATGTAACTACAATAAACTTATGATATGTAGAAGAGCAAGTAACTTAACGAAAGTAAATGATTTGTGGACAATACAAATCAAGTTGATTTTCAACAACATTAATTCACTTCACAAATTGGTTGACTTAGTCCCTTAGGAGAGAAGTAAATGACAAAGAATCGCTTAATAATATCCAATGAAAATATGGAAAATGTCCGCAAGAAACAAAGCATGCTGTGAAAGACAACGTGGACGAACATTGTAAGTCCGAATGTAAAACTTAAGAGAGGAATTTTTTGTAGCATAGCATCTCTGCCGGAAGAACGTATATCATTATTTGGAGAAAGCTTATAAGAAATACCGAACATTTAGTAATAAAAAATATTGAAGTCTGTAGCATAAGAAAAAATATAGGTTTGTAGTATAATAAAAAAATATAAATTTGTAGTATAATAATAAAAAATATAGGTTTGTAGTATAATAAAAAAAATATAGGTTTGTAGTATAATAAAAAAAATATAGGTTTGTAGTATAATAAAAAAAAAAAATAGGTTTGTAGTATAATAAAAAAAAAATATAGGTTTGTAGTATAATAAAAAAATATAGGTTTGTAGTATAATAAAAAAATATAGGTTTGTAGTATAATAAAAAAAATATAGGTTTGTAGTATAATAAAAAAAATATAGGTTTGTAGTATAATAAAAAAAATATAGGTTTGTAGTATAATAAAAAAAAATATAGGTTTGTAGTATAATAAAAAAAATATAGGTTTGTAGTATAATAAAAAAAATATAGGTTTGTAGTATAATAAAAAAAAATATAGGTTTGTAGTATAAGCGTTTCTGCGAACGGATTGGTCTGGCACTATTCTTTTCATCTAATATTATTTTCTCTTTAAATTTATCAAGAAAATGTAGCCTCGATTTCCTCACGGGTTGTACATATAAAAGTTAGGCCTTAGAATGACTCGGCAGAGACGTTGTAGTAGTAACAAAGGAAGCTGAAGGTTCTATGAGATTGAAATCTCATCATAGAATTGAATGTTTCCGAGTTGATTGTCTTGGGACAATAATTCAACAAAGCAACTAAAATTGAAAATCACGTTTAGTTGAAGGAGGATTTGGGATCCTAAACGTAAAAAATTGAGATAAAAGAGTTTGGACAATGAGTAGGAATCAGTGAAAACAAATTTACTATTGACGCATATTCGGAAGTCTAACCAGAAGACATATTTTAAGTAAAGACATTTTAAAAAAAGACAATAATATCTCGGTTGGTGACCTCTTTTAAGAAACACATATCAGTCTTAGTTAGTTTATACGAAGAGACTTCATTGTTGGTTACTAATTCTGTCCATAGAATTTTCACTATCATTCTACAGAATGATATTTCCGCTGTTTCTACTTTTTCTTAATCTTTGGGGAAATTCACTGCAATATAAGAAGAAGGATACCACATAGCAACTCAGCACTGAGATTAGAAGTTTAAAAAATTCATAGAAAATAGAAATTTTAGAATAGGGCTAAAGTGTTTAGGATAATGTCGAAGTGTTAAGGAGTCTTGTTCTCACTTTGTTTTCGGCATCAACCAGACAATTAACCAGAATACACATGGAAAATTATAGATAATATTAATAACCATAAATCACATAGTAATTTGGGGTAAAAGTGCAGTATCTGTTTCTGTACAATAATTACAAGCAGGCCATATATATATATATATATATATATATATATATATATATATATATATATATATATATATATATATAGTGAGGGGGAAATTGTGTGAGCGAAAAAGTTTGATTATTGACGCTATGGTGTGAGTTGCATCAAAATATATTTTTCATTTCACTCCAAGCAAGGGAATAAAGCCACTAAAATGCAAGAGTTACTGAATGTGAAAGAATATGTAAAACATGAAAGTAAAATATTATTAAGGAATGATAAGAATAAAGGGAGTAGACTCAAGAAGACAATAGATAAGGATTGGCATTGCAACTGTTAGCATAGCACTTATAGTTACATCTGGCTATTCCAACTGTGAAATGATGAGACCTAGCTGCCAATCTAGTACTGCGCTTATATTCATAAAATCTACGTACCATAGAGGAAAATTCATCAGAACAATTCCAATCATTTTTGTATGATATTTCATTCGATTTCTATAAGGCTATAGAAATATCTTTCGCTACACAATCCAACATTGAATACAACAACCAAATGGCTACGTATGTACGCAACGACGCATGGATGCGCATATATGCCCAGTCCCACACTGTTCACTGTTTCTGTTTGTGTGAGCTCCAGTGAGTGAGCGTGCGTGTGTGTGTGTCTGCGTAAGTCAATAAGTAAACGTGCGTGTATGTATGTATGTTTGCGTAAGTATGAATGGCGTTTCGACGAAAATTCCCCCCACTACCATAAAAACACCGATATACGCAACCATGCATAAATCTAAAATTTAAAAATTAATCAGTTTGTCTGACGATTGCAAATAGCGTGAAACCCAGGGTCACAAACTCACATCAATCCAACTAAATATGTTAGATCTATCACTGATACTGGGCGCTTTCCAATAAGTACCGCGCATATATAATATATAAATAATATATATATATAAAATTGCATATATATATATATATATATATATATATATATATATATATATATATATAAGCATATATTGTTAAATATAACAGACAATGAATGTCTATTATGTTTGATCATGAGCCGTTGTAAACCCTGTATATTTGCTTTAATTTCGGGTTGAAAATAAAAACAAAATTGTCCATTTGGATATTTTTATTAAGCTGTTCCTTGATCTAAGCTTTCGGCTCACAGTATATATATATATATATATATATATATATATATATATATATATATATATATATATATATATATATATATATATGATATCCGAATGTAATGAGAAAAAATAATATATAAATTCTATTGTTCACAGCATTAATTCAAAAGGGGCACAATACAGATAGTGGAGCAATAATTATTTATTATAATTTTTTCATATAGACAAAAACAATTTACTCACTACAATGATGCAACCTTGTTTTTGTCTATATGAAAAAAAATATTATAATATATATATATATATATATATATATATATATATATATATATATATATATATATATATGTGTGTGTGTGTGTATGTGTGTATTGTATTAATATGAGGTATGAATATTGTCGATTCGTCTCTTATTTTGGAACTAGTATACATATAGTGATTTTCCAAGCGTAGCTTGGATGTGTCACAGGGCCGAAAGTAAGGGTCACCCAGTGAGGATCAAACTCACTACTCATTCGTAATTGTTCTAGCGAGACAAGCTTGTTAACCCTTACACCACCTCGAGGTGACCAAACCGGTATACATATAAATCCGTACATGTGATCATTTACTGTAATCTAATTATTTGTATATTTAATCTTTTGCAAATTAAAGTACAAGCTAAATCTGATGGAATTATTCGCTAGTGAATATATATATATATATGTTCCTTTATATTCGTTCTTTCATGATTGAACCACAAAGATTATTGATAAAGACATTTTTTTTTGGTATTTGTAAGCATCATCGTCTACTCTTTTATTCTACATCCGCTTCTCGCTCAGCAGTCACCATTTCCACAGTATTTTTTTTTTTTTTTTTTTGTAATTTCTCACCTCCTTTCAATGAACGCGAGCGTAAAATTGGCGACCGCTTTTGCTCCCAGCATGATATCTTTTGCGAGATAGCGAACCCCGGGAAGAAGCGATAAAACAGCAGATATTCATCGGCGTTGTTTTTTTGGTTTTGTTTTTTTCTATTTATTCGCTCTTCATCATTTGTTTCTTTATAAGCGTCTTTTTAGAATTATAGCCGAACAGCTCGCCGTATCACAAATGTTTGAACTTAACCCAACTTTTAGATAGTTTGTTCTTTTTGTCACAAAACCTGTTCTACGTAACTTTGCAGTTCTTTGTAGAAATCACAATTGCAATGGACTGCATGTATTTCTCACCTTTTTCCAATTTCACTGAGTGCACTCGAATGACAACATCAACTATTTGACAGGTTTTGCTTTCTAACCTTAATTATTTATACGCTAGTGATACAAAGATATATATATATCGTATCTAAGATATAACTAATAAATCAGCCAAAATGATACACCCACTCTTTACAAGAGATGCATATATAGCTACATAAAAATGCTTAAAATGCCTATGCAGCAAAACATACACTTTGGATGTCGAATGACCGATTCAAAATGAGGCTAAAATAAATGACAGTTCACTTAATAGAAAAAAGGATTTAAAACTGAATTTATTTACAGAAATATGAGTCGGCTTAAACAAATATATCATTTTATTTATTACAATTGCATTATCTCTTGATATTGAACAACATAATGACTGATACTGATTGCACTAAAAAAATTTCTTTCAGGAATCTCCATGCCTGTACATATATATATATATATATATATATATATATATATATATATATATATATATATAAAAATAGTTGATCACATTAATTTTAATGTAAATTACGGAGTATTTGTTTATTAAAAGGACAAGTAATCTCCTTTTAGGTTTAATATAAAAAATTAAAAAATGATATTCACAACTCAAATATATCTTTTTTTTACATATGCATACAAATCTTGTTTATTTTAAATGCAAAAATATATTTTTAAAATAAATAAAAAAAAAACTGTAATCCCAGTGTAATATATAACTGCGCCAACATTCCGATAACCAGATATATTATAAAAAATTAAATTACATTAAGCTCAGTCTATACTCAACACCTGAAGATTGTGTTGTGCATGAAACACCGAGGCATGCTATAAGTGAGGGATATTATCTATATTTATTAATATATACTTAATAGCTCTGCTGTATTATATTGAGCACTGTTTTATTGACACCAGAACTTTATGTACAATTCATATATATATATATACTGTTTTGTTTTTCCTTCTTCAGACTATGACCGATAGGTATTCACTACTGCTGAACTGAACGGGAGCACTTCCCAAGCTTTGCTGTTTGGGAAATCCTCTAACCCCTTCTTTTGGACATAACAAAATTGTTCCTTATCGAATTCACTTTAATACATCTTCTTTCCTATAATTTCGGCATTCAACATATCGAAATAAAAAAAAAAGTTGCCGGCTTATCTGCGTATCTGACCCTGACTCTGACATATGCAATTGTTATGAAACAGTAGCTGTCATTTTTGTTACATGTGGTTGGTCATTTATTTGTTTTTTAGAAGGTAAATCATCACGTTTAATTTTGAATCTGACTCCTATACTTATAAGTTCACCTTGTGTCTGTGCAAAAGGTATATTCGTTTATTTTTTATAAGTTTTAATACTATTCTTGCTTTCATTTGCATTTTCTTGGGTAGAAAATATCTTTCTATTTGATTTTAGTTCAGTAAATACGAGTCCTGGATCGTAGATTGTTTCTCTAGAGGAAAGGAATTGTCATTCTTCATGTCATTACAATCGAGTGTCAATAAGTCAAGATAGGCAAGAGTTTCAATATTTGCCCTTACTTCGTTTGTCTTTATTGCAGCCCGAAATATGAATTAGAAGCCCGTTATAAACATTTGAAAATAGTAGCTGTATCTACATTGGAATATATCTCGTACAAATATAACTTATATCTATCTATCTGTGATGCCCATATCTATCTATCTATCTATCTATCTATCTATCTATCTATCTATCTATCTATCTATCTATATCAGTCTTTATCTCTCTCTCTCTCTCTATTTCTTAATCTATCTCTATCTATCTGTAATATGTGCATATCTATCTATCTATCTATCTATCTATCTATTTATCTATCTATCTATCTATCTATCTGCTTGTATGTCTTTTTACCTGTACATACGTACACATACATGCACACATACACATACATAGATACATGCATGCACCTTTCTGTGAATTAGAACGATAGAACAATGAAGAAGGAGAAGGAGGAGGAGGAGGAGAAGTAACAAAGAAGTTGGGAACACAGTTATCCCAAGACACCGATGAAAAAAGAATAAAACGAAACTTATAAAAATATGGTGCTTTGTGGATGAGGTTCTGGAAAAAATAAGCTGAAAGTAGAAGATTACCGTTGTGTGTTCAGCCATAGCAAACACACTTCACTGAGTTAAAGAAGAACGGGGTAATGTGGGTGGTTAAGAAATGTTCTATTGTAAAATCACTTGATACTCGTGAATGTTAGCATGACTTATCTACCTAAACTATCAATCTTGGTAGGAAGAGGATGTATTTAGGTTCGGTTGGGGAACACAACGATGTCTGACGCATTAGACATTTACCAATCTAACATTCTCCTCGTCTTGCCCTGTCGGTCGATCGGTCGGTCGGTCCGAGGACGCATCTACTTCATCTCCTGAAGAGCAGTAAAACACCAACCCCTTAAAAAAAAAACAACAACAAAAAAAAACAAAAACAAAAGACCACACTATCTTTCAAATGGATGCCTGTATACTCAAGTATACTCAAGCCGACAAATGTTTACGTATACAAGTATGTAAAATAAAAACAGTTCCTGATATTAATAAATATTTTAATTTCAAAATGCATTAAAAATCCTGTAACATCCGTGAATTTTGAATAACGATAGCAATATAATTTGATATTGATATTTTCATATCACATGAGATCATAGATATGAACTACTCAACAATTTGATATTGATATTTTCATATCACAAGAGATCATAGATATGAACTACTCAACAATTTGATATTGATATTTTCATATCACAAGAGATCATAGATATGAACTACTCAAAAATTTGATACTGATATTTTCATATCACAAGAGATCATAGATATAAACAACTCAAGAATTTGATATTGATATTTTCATATCACATGAGATCATAGATATGAACTACATGAACAATTTGATATTGATATTTTCATATCACAAGAGATCATAGATATGAACTACACAATAATTTGATATTGATATTTTCATATCACAAGAGATCATAGATATGAACAACTGAAGGGCAGAGTAGGAAACAAAATTCGCACGATGTAATTTTTTTTACAGATTCTGAAAACGAGAATATTTGTGTTTCTGCTCCACTAAAGATGATAAATCAAATTATTTAAATCTCCGAATAATGTGTTAGATAGACATAAATATTTTTCTAATAATAAAAATATTATATCTACTTTTACGTTTTTTTATTTTATTTTTTTGTTCTGTGTGTTGAGTGTTTAAAAGCTTTAAACGAAATAAAGAAAAATCCACAAATAAATGTGATAAAAACCCGTCGGATTAATAAACAAAAAAAAAAAAAATTCCTCTTCTGAAAATTAATTTGTTTACGCGTTGATTTTGTTTAAAGTAACTTCTTAGACCTTGCTTGATCTGCAAAGTGCCCAGGTGGACGCGGGTTCGAATCCGATGCAAGAGTGCATATTTTCCTTGTAGTTTTCTTGAATATTCAGGCCGGTAGGCGAAAATAAATAAATATATTGTTTAATAAGTAAAGAGAGAGCATGTCAGCAGAAGTTAGGTATTTTCTGGAGTGATCCAATGAACCTACCATTCTTCCAGTACCTTTGTCGATGCCATGAATATACATGTTTCATTTGAGGTTGGGAGTAGTCTTCAGACCTAACAAGTGTTCTTTGAGTGTATGACCACTCATTAGGTTGATACAATTTTAGGGACTGCCAAGGGCTGATGAAACGTTAATTGGTTTGTTTTGAAGAATAAAAACCAGAATTTCTCTCTTGAGATGTGAGATTTTGGTCAGAGGAGAGATCAACTACTAGGCATTTGGCATCGAGATATATTTATTAAAGATCTGAGAATATTCTTCGGAAGATCGTTAATATAGAAAAAAATATGTAGGACTAAGAATTTTTTTTGGGTGTGTGTGGGGGGGACTGCATTGATCTCATTGATGCGCCTCAGGGTACCATTAAATACCAGGTTTATCAACCTACCTGATGGGAAAGAGTTGATAACTGAGAAGACCCTTACAGAGATTCCATAGCTAGAAAGACTGTGTAGCAATCACCTATGCCACACCTTGTCAAAAGCCTTTGAGACATCTAAGGTGATTGCCCTCAGAATATGTCTAATATCAAACGCTTTACTGCTTCTACGCGTTATAGATCATTTCATATGTTCATCAGTTCTAAATGTTGGTATTATGCACAAAATAAAGCAACTTCCAACTACGCTACCTACAACCACATCATGACATCAAAGACTAGATTAAAATGAATAAACAAATAAGTGCCAAAATTTAAAAATATCTCATGATATAAATATAATAAAGTTTAAAAATTAGAGCCGAAAAATATATACAAAATAAAAAAATGAAATATATTTAATATTTTCAGTTTATAAATTGAAAATATTGAATAAATAAAGAAAGAAAACAAAAAAGTTTGATTAAAAAATAAAATAAAATCATCAGTTCTAACCAGAAGAACTTGGAAAATCTGTTTTTCTTCTTACCATCACTTAACTTTAACGTCCAGTGGCTTATATAGAGAGCCCGCGAAAGTAATAGTGTCACGTGGGTTGAAGATCACCCAAAGCATGAAACTGACAGTCATCATGCAATGTTGATTCATATGTCCACACTGCTTTACGAGCCTTCTTCCTACATAAAAAATAAACAATATAACATTTTTATATATGTATTATGTTTTATGCACAAAACTAATAATACTAGTAATTAAAAATAAATTTTAATTATTATCTTAATGATCATTTTTTTCGTAAAAATATCCTTGAGCAATATATGGATCCATCTCTTCTCTCCCATCAGCTATAGGTTAAGTAATGGGGTAGACTGGACTCTCTAGCCTTGATTGGTGACTAGTCTAAGAGAAGGAGAATATTGAATTCCAATCCACTGTATTTTTCAGGCAAAATTTAACAAAGCAAGAATGGCGTTAACACTCGAAAGGGATACAGTCAAGTGATTATAATGTTACGCCTTCAAGGCAAGAAAGAAGAAAAATATAGAGAATGTTACCGAGAAGTGATCCATTTTATTGGTTAGGATGAAATTCCGGCATATATCAATACGATTTGTCTATAAATTTTGATCGTATCAGTCATTCTCGCAGAATGGAACCAACAAGTATCATGACTGCTTATGTCCTGAAGGAGGGACATGCTATTAGAAGATGTCTACAGAAGAGACATAATCCTTTTTCAGTAACTGATATTTATAAGAAAAGAAAAACGGAATAGGGTAAGCCATTAATCTACTGCCACGTGAAAAATAAAGTATTCGTTACAGGTTAGAATAATTTGGTAAAAAAAAAAAAACTATTAGAAATACTGAGCGACAGGCACACTGTTCAACGCAATAATATCTTGAAAAAAAAACCCAAAAAACTGGAGATTAAATATCAAGTTGCCGGTAATCCAGAAGAGAAATTACTGAAAGAACAAGAGCGATTAACTGAAGAATTTGTGAGCCTTATAGACATTTTAAAGGAAAAGACAGAAACGGAAGAAAAGTATTTGTCAGGGTTGAATGTTTAGAAACAAGGATCCTAACAGAAAGAAATAGCAAATCGCCACACCCACCTAAACGACAGAGGAGAGGAAGAAATCCCGACCATCTTTGAGAAGAAAGGTGTGGAAAAAAAGGAAATCTGAAACCTAGGAAGATAATAAAATTTTATAAGAAATGAATTAACAACCGAATGACTGAATGACAATTGAATGCATTAATAATGAGAGAAAGATTTATAAACGAAGAAAACAATCAATAAAAAACAAACCTGCTTGGGAAATCAGATAAGATAGTTAAACCAATAAAGCACAAGGAAAAAAACTACATAAAAAAAAACTATAAAAAAAGAAAATAAAACTAATAGTGAGGAAATTAGCGAAAATAATTGGGCAAAGAAGACCGGTTAAAACGATACAGACATATTACAAATATAAATATACAAGTCAGCACGTTAAAAATAACGAAAATAATTTTATAAGGATATAAACAAAAAAAGGAGATAAAACAAGACAAAACTAGATATTTATAAATAATTAGAGAATATACAATAAGCAAAAACAAAAAGTCAAAAAGAAAAAACAAACGGCATAGCACCTCAGTATTTCTAAAATAAATTAAAGCAACCTTTAAGGATGATTTATCGCCACACGTACGACCCTTGAAAATAGTTATACGGAAAGCACCCATGACAGATTGAATCCACAGATTTCGGATCAAGAAATCTATAACCATACACTATCTGAACAATTTCAATTTTGTCTGAAAAAGTCCATGAATCAAAGACTCGAAACAGCAAATTGCATTTAAACATACACTGAGAAACAAACGTATGCGAGGTTCGTATGCGCTCATTCTGGTTGTAAAAAATTGACTGGTAATTTAAGTGATGGAAATGACCAATGGAGAGCTGAGGACGAGGAGCCGAACAACAAAATGTTTTCTGAAGAAAATTCAGAAGGCAAAATGGCAGGCTAAGAATTCAAACCGTTGGATATACGAATCAAATAATTATAACACACAATGTTTTTTTACACTATCAATAATACTGATTGGCTAAAAATAAGAAGACAGGACACATCAACAATGACGTCTGAGTTCAAACGGTCATAATGTGACTTCCAAAATATGCCTAGCAAAAGAATGAAAGAATAATGAAAATTAAATTATGAAAATGTCGTTCATATGAAAAACATGGCAAACAAAGCATATTAGTTTCAGTGTTAAATATATGAACCCAACGCAAATCAGCAACTATCCTAGAAAAATTAAAGAACTTCAAGGTCATTAAGTTTCACATTGATAATATCATCCACATGAGAAAATCGAATCTTGCAGTAAAAAAAAGGAAATTTATGAATTGTGGTCATCGCCATGCTCACCGTTAACCGGCTGAAACCGAATGAAAGCAAAACAAAAACAGAAATGGAAAAATGTGAAAATTCTGCCTGGAAACTGAGCATTTTGGGACATGAAGGCTAGGGGCATAAACTATAATAGCCGGATTATTTGTAACTGTAGCAGAAACGCTAATTCACGGCAATATAAAGACTGAATACAGCATTACTTGTGTGTGTGAAGATAATGAAAAAGCTAATGAAGAGACAGATTGCAACTAAATTTTCACTGATAATCCATACACATTTGGCGTGAACATACAAATACATTAAATAATAATAATACAATAATAATAATGATGATGATAATAATAATGCATTAAATAATAATAATGATAATGATAATATTTATGGAAAATTTATACCAAGTCAAAGAAAAGATAAAAACTGACAAAAAGAACCTGCTTGGAAAGCAAAATTAAAGCAAGAATTAGCGAGAATTAGATGGAAATTATCGAGAGTAGATAGGATTTCAAGGATGTCAAATATTTGCCAACGGAAAAGCAGGAAGATCAAACAGAGATATAACATTAAAATAATAAATGAAATTCGATCAAACAAGGAAATATTTAAACAGAAACTGCAATTAAATTTACAGAGAAGAGTATATGAAAAGCGTTGTTGGTTCTCTCAACAAAATAAGATATTTCAAACAGACCTCAAGAATTTCAAGATGAGGAGTTATCAGTATTTACTCTATTTAGTTTCGAACTCTTGCTCTCACCTTTGTCTTCGTTGTTGTTATCACAAAGTTTCGAACCCCCCCCCGCCTTCATCAGATGTTTATCTATCTGGGTATCCTTCAGGGAATTGTGAACTGAAGTCATTTCTTTAAACTATGATGATAGACTGTTCTTGTTCCATGTCTCGAGATAACGTCTAACTAATAATGTTTTAATCCACTTGGCTATTGTCCCTTAGGACAAGTTTCTGTAGTGAACCTGGCGTCTTAAACCTGACCTGCCTGCTGATTAATGCTGCTACCGTAGCAGATGCTGCTGCCTGTCATGGACAGAGGAACGCTCTTTTCTACTTTTGAATATTTAAGATTGATTCCATTAATTCAACCATTATTTTATTTGAATAAGTTGTTCCGTGGAATGAAACACGTCGCTACATTTATCATCTAAATGCAACCACTTTCTAAGATCAATAGCTAAAAATGGTTTTGAGCGAATTAAGCCTGTCTCAAAAAGGACTACCCTTCTTCGAATCTAGGGAATTGCCAGAGCAGAATCACAAAGGTTTTTAACAAATAGCAGAAATCACATCACTCGAGGAATTTCAACAACAACAATAACTAAATCAGATATTATATATAACTCGAAGAGAAAATAAGGACAAAAGCACGATTGTTCACTTTCGACACAACTTCAAACAAAAGGTTAGGAAGGAAACCCCCATCAACTCTGAAAAGAGAAATAACAGTTACTAGATTTTAGGAACCTATTTTCCAGGAATATTCTTTTAATAGAAAGATTATATAAATCTGTCTGCTCGGTCAATGAATGTTGAATGTTTTCTTCTAAGGATACGGCTGATATTATTATTACCATTATCATCTTGTCATCGTGTGTTTCTCTGTGTGTGTGTCTGTGAAGAGTGAAGGCAATTGTTGGACAGATTTGCCTGATTCTTGTCTGTCCAACATCCAACGTTTTATGGTGAACTAAAACCCAGCAATAGTCATGATTAAGATGCAACGACATTTCAAACGGCTGATGTTGTGTATTTAATGAAGAGAACTTTTGCCGCGACCATTTTACTTTTGAGTATAATGAAATATCTAATTCTTCGTGGGGAAAACTACTGTATATATTCAAATATAGTTCGAGTTTTTATGATCATTTTTTTTGTATGCAAATATAGGTCATTTTTTAAAATGTTATTAATCACGCTTTATCCATGACCGGTTGTACTATACACAAGTAGTTGTTATTTTCTCTGAAAGGGTTAAAATTCATCAGGGTTTGCAATAAACATGAAATCGGCTTACGCATGAGTATATATTCAGGTGGTTTTGCGTCTCAAATACTTGTGGGCTTGAAGCAGACTTATTCAGTATACACTGACCGTATGTACTTGGCAGTTATAGTTTCTTCAAATCTATATACGTTGATGTCCATGAAAACATGAACCTTTCTTTTACTCCTTACATATTTATACGATTTCTTTGTCGATTTCATTCGTATATTCGAATTTTCTTTAAGTTGTTGTCATACTTTTGTGTTTCTCGTACTGAGTTTTGTTGTGCCAAGATTTGAAGTAAGAATCAAAATTGACAGTTGTAATTGCTGTCAGCATTTTGGCGAAAAGTTTAGATTCAAAGAAATACGCCATTGTTTGATGATCGGTTGCTCTTAAATTGTTTGATCTGAGAATACTGTCATTAGCTTTTATTCCACTGATGATGTCAAAAAGTCGATTTTTTTTCCAATTTTGAACGAAGTTTTATTTGTCCGCGTCTCATTAGCCATTGTTAGATATTGTGTTAGCAGATGTCCCCATTTTTTGTAGGAATTGAATCCGTTGATTGGTTAGGGCATGAACGGTACTGAATAGTTTGTTGCTTCTTAATGTTTTGTTATGCTTTCTTGTATCGTGTAAGTCTCACTCGGTTTTTCTCGGTGAAAGGTCGTCTATGTTCTTTCTCCAAGATGATTAACATTGAACGTCTTCAGATTCGAAAATTTGTTTTTCATCGTTTCACTCGTTTGTAGATAACTCAAAGTTAGCAGAATCGCCAATTGAAACGGGTGAATTGGAGTAATTGGACACGAATTTCAGAAAGTTGCATTTTGTTTTTAGCCTCATGCTATGTGCGTGTGCGAAAAATCAACGCATACACGAATATGTAAATATGTAAATTTTATTCAATAAAACAATGTAGGATTAAATCTCATCTAATGATTATGATCATCATCAGAAGCAGACCTATGATCAGGTATGATCGCAGGATCACTAAGCAGCTGAGTACAGAATATATTCCTTCCACAGATCTGGGATGAAGTCTGGAGAGATATTCATTTATGCGTAGCTTGTCTTGAGCAACTAGATCTGGCGGAGACCATCCATCCAAACCACAAACGATGTCCTCCAACTTGAACACTCGTCTTGTTTACGGACACGTGGTTGTTGATTTCATTTGTTTGGGGGGGGGCGCCTTGGCCGTTGGCGTCAGTCTAAGAAGTCCTTTGTCCAGTGATGTCGTGTTATCACCTTACAGAGCTATGGAGTCCAGTCTTTCACATTGTACTAGATCAGTGTTTCTCAACCTTTTTAGCAACGGTAAACTTAGGAAGAAAATGAAAATAAATATTACAGCACGCCTAGGAGCAAATGAAAATATTACGGTACGCCTAAGAGCAAATGGTAATATCATGGTACGCCTAGGAACAAATGAAAATATCAAGGTACGTCTGGGAGAATATGAAAATATCACGGCACGCCTAGGAGCAAATAAAAATATCACGGCACGCCTAGGAGCAAATGAAAATATCACGGTACGCCTTGGAGAATATGAAAATATCACGGTACGACTAGGTAGATCTGGAGGATCGATTCCGGGGAGAAAAATTTCCTGGTGCGGCACAGAGAGCCAACTTTCCTTGCGGTGGACGAAGCAATTGACTGAATGTATTTATTTCATCTCAGGTCAGCAGTCAACGTGAGACCGAATACATTAAACTTATTACAATTAATAAGCATCGAAATAATATAAATGAATATTTCTAATGTCCACTTGAACCAATAGCAGAAAAAATAAACATAATGATTGTTTTGAAATCCTCTAATTACGGAACCAAGAAAACATATCAAGCTCTCCTCGGTGTCGATTATTTTAATTTACTGTTGATGAAGAGAGTTGAATTTAAATCTTACCTTAGCGGTATCACCTTGTACACGGCGCCTATTTATTGAAGCAGCTGAAACTTCAATTTGCCTAACTTGATTCATGTTTCTTTGCTGCGTAACTTTACCTCCAATGTCATTTCCACTTTGACTTTGTGGTGTCAACCTTCACATAATTTATTGTCTCACTGTTGCTTCTAATTGAAAATATGCACAAGAAATATCCAGTCTTTTGGCAGAAAAGATAGACAGCATTCATATATCGAAAGGTCTTGTCAATACGAGTTTTCTTCCCACATCAGTTGCCGGATCTCCTTTGAAAGAATATTGCCATTTTCTTCTGAAAGTGTCCTTTGTATGCCTTAAGCTTAGGTTGGATCATTTAATTAATTGGCTTGGCAGAACATCCATAAATTGACTCTTTTCCAACTTCCTGAACTACTGAAATTGCAGAGATAAATGTGAACTCGTTTTATGTGAGCTTGGATGCAGGTTTTGCTTCATTATCTACAAAGCAGATAAGTTTAGTTCTCGTGGTTTTATCCCAAGTGGGTTTGGCTAGAATTCTGTTCAACTGTGTCTTGGCGAATTCTACAGGAGAGCTCCATTCCTGCACTAAGATCAGCAATTTTTTCACAACACCTTGGGGTCGAATTCATCCGTCAGTTGCTCCACTGTCAACTGGTTCTATCCTTGGGATACACCTGTTGAGTTGCCAAGTTGTTAAATGTTTTGTAGACAGCAGTGGATTGAGTTGTCAAGAGAATTGCGCCGATTTGTCACCCAGGATTGACTTGGCGTCGATAAATGCTGGGAATCTGAACAGCGAATCCAAGCACAGATTTGAAGTTGAAGGAAATTACCGGAAACATTTCACTGGCACAAAATACGAATATTTAAGCCTCACTGAATATAAAACAAAACAATTCAGACAACTTGGATCTATCTATCTATCTATCTATCTATCTATCTATCTATATATATATATATATATATATATATATATATATATATATATATATGAGCATTACTCTTCAAGTATGAATTTGAGTTCCCCGAGCCGCTGGTGTATTTCGTATAGAGAAAAACGTTAAAATTCCCATTCTTTATGCTGTTCGACGATGGCGTAGGTGTAAGATATCTGACTGATATCAAATCAGTCGGATTTCGATCTCGACTTGAAACAATCGGACGTCTAGCCACGCTGAGGGGCTGTGATACAGCGAAACAGTCTGTCTGTGGATAAGTATATATATATATATATATATATAGTTATCCACAGACAGACTGTTTATATTTATATTTATCTGTCTGTCTGTCTGTCTGTCTCTCTCTCTCTATCTATCTATCAATATACTGATAGATATAAATATATAATGTGGACATAGTAATCGACCCTGGATGGCAACTGTAAGTTTTACGTTTCAGTGCGATCGCAGTGAAGATACAATTGAAGCGTGAAGTACACTGTCACCATGCAATGTTGATTTCCATATCAGCTGTCTATATCTATAAATGTCCTATTTTGATAAATATTGCAATTTGTAAACGATATATGCATTCTTTTCAAATATGTTTTGTTGAGTAACATCGACAAGTTATACCTACCGATTTTTTTACAATCCTTTTTCAAATTTCCGTATTCATTGTTTTATATAATCGGTAAATTAGGTTAATTATAGTCAGTTAACTTGAAATTGGTTCCAGATGGAATTAAGTAAAATCAGTTACATACACAAAACAAAATCCCTGAAAATAAATGGAGTAGCATTACAAAAGTACAAAAAATAAAAATGAGCTTTGGAAGATAATAAAAAACTTGATACTTAGAACTTGTCGATATTTTTCAACCAAACACGTCTGAAAAAAAATTCTTGTCAGTTAAATGCATCATATATATATATATATATATATATATATATATATATATATATATATATATATATATATATATATATACATGCGTACTATAGTTGTATCTGCGGTTACAAAGTCTCTACTACACCGAGCATTATGAAAGTGACAACGAGTATTCGTTGACATCACAAAAATTATTAGTCAAACTTAAAAAAAATAATTCGGAAGCATTATCCTGTTAATATCGATCTCCAGATCCTTGTATTTGGACAATTTCTCGATAACTTAGGAGTTTCTTTCAGATGGTACTGCGATGTCAATTTGCATACACTTTCTGAAATTCTTGTCCTCAACAGGTCTGTTGACTTTTATTTCCTTGTCAGTTTGAATTGGTATGTCCCAGAGGATAGTTAAATCGTTATTTTGGATAACTGTGTCTGGTTGGTGCTCATAGTATCTCTCAGTGGTTTCGATTTTATGCTTCTTGCACATTTCCAGTGCATATATGTCGCTACGTTGTTATGTATATTGCTAGTTCCGGATATCCTTAGGTAACATGGTCGACAGATTCATCATATTTTCCGCAGATCCTGCATTTCTGGTTAGTTACATCCATGACAGTGATAGGATCTGATTGTTTGGATTTGGTTCTGGGCTGCAATTATTAGGCCCTTCTGTCTCAGCTTTCAACCGAGTGCTCCTCAGCCACTGATGTATTTCCTGATCCACATTTGCTTCTTTCGTTCTTTTTATGTATTTGCCATGCAACGCCTTGTCTTCTCAGGGTTTTTTTTTGTTGTTTTTTTGTCATTTCATTTGGTCAAGTTGTTTTACTTTCTCTTTTACTCATTTGGCGTAGATGGTATTCGCTTGCTTTTTTGGGGGGGTTGAGTTTCAGGTACATTGAGCTGTTTCACCACGATGGATTAATGGATAGCGGCTCGGATTTAGGAATCGGAGAGCCGATTTCGAATTCCAGTCGAATCCATTACATTCACTTATGGGCTAATACACTTGGGAAAAGTATGAATCCTCTTCTTCTCCTCCCAGCTATGGGTAAATAGCAGGAAAGAGCGGGTCCTATAGTCTTGCATGGCAACTGGTCTACCTCAGAAAAAAATGGCAATCTACTGCGGGAAAAAGTCTGCCTCATCTGTCATGTATCGAAAGATACATGATTGCCGAAGCGTTTATCACGTATGGCACATAATTGACTGAAGCTGTTTCATGAAGATTGCATCGTATTTGTTGATGGAGTGGATTTGGTGTTTTATTATTTGTAGGAAAGGGCCATTGTTTTTTTGTTTTTTTTTTTAGTTTCGCTTACAATCGGATTATTGTAGTTTTTAGAATTAATTCAAGTTGGATTAGACCTCGGCCTCTTAAAGCTCTTGGTACGTACAGCCTATCAATATCTGATTTCGGGTGGTGCATCCTCATGTGGGTAAGAATTTTTATGGTCTTGGCGTTCAATGCTTTAATGTCATTCAACTTCCATATGATAATGCTGAAGAAGCTGTATGTTATTATGTGTATAGGTATTGATAGCCTTCATTTTATTGGCCCCATTAAGTTCGCTTTCAAGTATCAAACTCATTCCGTTATAATATTCTTTTCGGATTTTTTCTTCATAATTGTATACTGAGTGGTAACAATGAATCTCCTTGGAAAATACCACTTTTGATGTTTATTGGTATCGATCTTAATGACCCGTTTGAATGGTTGAGTTTTGGTGTGGTCTAGTTTTTCATGCTCTCCATTATGAATTTGACCGTTGTGAGGCATTTTTAGGTTCTTCTCTATCCATGAGTATGGTTCATGGTCGAACGCCTTTCTGTTGTCGATCCATGCATTTCTTTTCATTGTTTTCATCTCTTCCAATATTATTTCATAGATAATTAGTTGACCCTTGCATCAGTAACTTCCTCTTTTACAACGCTTCTATTCTGCTGGAAGTGAATTGTTTTTATTAAGTAAGTTGTATGACCTCTTGGTTATGACAATAGTGAGGATCTTGTACATTGTTCACAAGAAGGTGATGAGCCTATTGTTCTTCGGGTTCTGCTTCTTTTCTGTTTTTTGGGGGGGAGTAGGTATCTTACTCTCAACGAAAGTCATTTGGGGAATTTTTCTGGGTTTATAATTATATCATTGTAGGAAGTGCGAGGTCTTGGTCGGTGCTACATAGGGTTTTTTTTTATCCAGAAATTGTCTATTCGATCTATTCTTGGTGCTTTCCAGTTTTTGGTTTTGTAGATGGTTGTTTAAGGAATATTGATATCCGTACATTTTTGGAACTCTGCATGAGCGTGTTGTTCCTGCTGTTGCTTGATCATTGTCCATTTTGCAGTTTTCCCACATCTTACACCGACATTTTTCGACTTCCTGTATATTAGGTGGGTCATTTATACCTATTTTATTTTTTCGCAGTTTTCCATATAGTTTCTGGGCATTTTTTTAAGATCTTTTTTTTAAGATCTATATATATATATATATGTGAGAAAATATATGGATATAGATCCGACAGTATGAAGAAAAATATACAGAAAAAAAAACAACAAAAAAAAACAAACAAAAATCCTAATAAGCGGTTATGCTGTTTTAATGTTTAATGTCAACGTCGGACGTTTCGGTCTAATAGACCATCTTCAGGACATATTCATAAAACATAATTAACATAGATCATATACAATTCAATTTTTTTTTCAGTATATTTTTCTTCATATATATATATATATATATATATATATTCTCTTTAATTTTTGGTACGTCAATCTTACTCTTTATGTCAAGGCTTCGTTTTATTAGTCTCCTTTTTCTTTCTTTCATTTGGGAGCCCTTGTTTACTTGACGTAGAAGTGACACTTATCCTCGTAGTTTATTTATTTTGGTTACTATTTTTCTTTTCAAACTGGCATATTTTCTTTTTCGCTTACGTTGTGTTTTAATTTATCACCTATTGTTTCTGCGATCGTTGCCGAGGCCACGTATCAATGATTAATTTCTGTCAGATACATCACTATTCCCAATTCGTCCGTTATTTTTCTAATTGCTTGGTTAGCAAGGTTGCTGGTTTCCTTCACTTTACGGTTCTTTCTTACTTTTGGAATTGTTGGCCTTTCCCGGAAAATTTCCTTTACATTCTTCCATTTATATCGGATATTGTTGTCTCTGTTTCTCTCACATATTCGTCATTATCTTCCTCTATTTGATTGTGTATCTAAGAGAGATTATTACAACTGGTTTCTATTTGTTCCTCTGCATGTGTCTCCTCTGGGTTGTTGCATTTAGCCCCTTGATGTTAACTGTTAATCTTTTTGATGTTTTCTTGGATATTTTCGAGTTCTATGTCAAGTAATCTTTTTTTCTTATAATGTTATTATAATGTTAATTATTATTATTATTAATTATTTATTTATCTATTTCTGTGGTATACAGATTTACTTCCAGATCATAACAAGAGACCAAAGCTCAGAAATGGCATCGTCACATTTTCACTGAACAGTTTTGTAAAGCAAATAAAAATAAAACATCCTAAGTTCACGCACATTTACTACATATATAAAGCCCTTCCTAAGGAGTGATTTCTTTAAAGAGTCAATCAGTATCGTTTCCAATTAAACCAAGGGATCTGACTACAACTGGAATTATTAATGTCTTCATGTGGTACATTTCTGAGATTTCCATTTCAAAATCCTTGTATTTTGATACAAATAAGATCTTTAAATAAGATCTTCAACGATATACTGCAGTCTGCAGGGAGTGCCATGTCAATAAGAAAGCACATTCTGTTTTTATGGTCTTTCATCACGATGTCTAGGCGATTAGCTTTGATTGTTATGTCTGTGTGTATTGTAAAGACCCATAAAATTGTAACAGTTCATATGTCTGTAACCGGTCCTGGGTGATGTTCACAACAATTTCTTGCCGTTTCCTTCCTGCAAAAATTGCAGATTTTCCAGTGCATATATTGGACAATTCTGCCAGAGAGATGGCTTTTATTCCATGGTTCTATTACACATATGTTGTGATGTGTTGTATTCTTTCCAATTGGAGTTATGTATATATAGTCGCTTATTCTACCAATGTTTAAGTTTAAACTCTAGTGACTTCGTCTATCCTCGACAATTGTTATGGCTTGTGATCTTCTAGCTCCCATGCCGTTTTTCTTGACCAGTTCGTTACTTTTAAAAAGACAGACACGTCCTATGTTTCCTAAGCACATTCCTTGGTCTATGTATGAATTTGCCTTGACATATTAACTTTTCCGATTGGTTTTATTCTTCGCTTACTGCCTGGGGTGTGACTACGCACATGGCTTCATTTCGTTTCATCGAGTTACTTGTGGAATATATGTTTCTTGAAAGTTTTTGCTTATGTAATCGAATTCCTCGCAATTACAACTTCTCCAGATGACTATCCTCAGTCTGCAGTAGGGTTGCTGCAGTAGGAGGTCTCTGTTTTGTCGCCCTAGTGATCATAATTCAGCCACTTGCATCCTCCAGGGAGCATATAGGTTCGAGAGTCTGGTCACTAAAGGTGAATATTTCCGACGTTCTCTTATTAATAGTTATATTTTTAAAGGGCCCAGGGGCTAAAAGAAATTTTTCATTAAATTCAATCCAGCTGTTTAACTGGGCAGTAAGCTGTGGAACTATCGCATTTTCCCTATACACTGTGCTAAACTTCTTACTGAAAGTAATTGTAAAAAGCAATTCTCTTTGCATGACTCCATTTACGGCTTCACTATTCCAGAATTGTTTTGATGACAGACGTTCACACAGCTTATTAGATTTTCCTGTTAGCATTATGGTTTGATTTAAACAAAGTCGACATTCCATTATGTCTTTTGAATCTTAACAAAAATCTTTCACTGAATCCTTTTTCTGGCACAAGGGTACTACTCAGCAAATTTCTGTGCAACTTGCCTGTCCATATTTAAAATGATTTCTCAGCTTTTCCAACTGGTTTTCCTCCGCTAATTCTTATGTGTGTCTTTCTTTCGTCGGTCAGTGGTTCACAAACTTTTTTTTTATTTCGACCGCATTTTTGGAATGAAAATTTGCTCGTGACTCATCAAATTTTATGTGGTAAAAACTACATTTAAAAATAATAAAAAAAAACAGAAAGAGGGTTAAAGGGAGATAACCCCAGATTCAAAGTCAGAATATTATCATTGATAACTCTCTCCTCCAATTTGCAGACCCTAGTTACTCTATTCTTACTACAGGATATAATGAAAAAATATCATTGATAAAATCGGTCAATAATTATTTGTACCTATTTGTTGTGACCTGTTTAAGGGCCAGAAAGAAAGACACAGAAGACGAAGGTAGGTTGAACAAGTGCATTGAAATAACAGATATATACAAAGCAAGAGTGTTAGTAATAAGCAGATAGAGGTGTCCGTCCGAACGGCCAGGTTACACTGCTTCTCTGACTACTTATTCACACACACAGGAAGTCTCGCAGGTTAGTATTTATAAAGATGAGGAAGAGTTCATTCTACTGTAGGTGTGTTACTACAACACTATATTGGGATTCATGCATGCAATTACAAGTAATCCGTTATAATATTTTTAATTTTGAAATAACACTTATTTTGGGCTTATGAATTTTTTTTAAAACTGTTTCTAAATCTTTGATTATCTTTTAATCCTTCTGCCTCACCTGCTATCCTCTTCTGATGTACCTATGAGACACACTGCACTGTTTGGGAAGCACTAAACGCTAAGTTCAGCCTCAGTTTATTTTTCTGCGTACTCCTTTGATTAAGTTTAATCATTTACATTCCAGTACAATGGGATCCAGTTTGGTTTGGTTTGATCCCGATTTCGCCCTCTCCACGTTATTTTTCCCCATTTCCCACCTTTCATGTTCGGCTACATTAAGCAAGATTACTGTAAATGACTTGCTAGTTTTGTTAAAATCCTAAAAACAACCCAATTTATCTGTCATCGGCTTTTTCTGCTTGTATTCCCAGCCATCTCGAGATGTATCAATATTTATGTCTAGAGTGCCTAACAAAAAAAATATATAGTTGTAAAATTCAGATCGTATTTATGATGTTTATGTGTGAGCGATTCATCTAAACAAATTGATATATATATATATATATATATATATATATATATATATATATATATATATATATATATTAATGAAAAATTAATGAAAAACAACTTTTAAAATTTTTATTACAATAATTTATTTCAAAAAATCCTTTTTAAAGGACTCCGGATCATCAGGTAACACTTCCAAGAACGAAATGAAAGGGAAAAATGGGATTAGAAATTGATGGGTAGTGGAATTTTACAGATTTACAGGAACAAATAGTTGTAGTTAACGAGACAAGGTAGATTATATATCTGGTTAATTTCATATTTCTCTTAAGCATGCTTTATATTGGGGTAGGAGTAGTTCCTGAACCGTTACCTTATTTAACCATCTAAATAGGAAATGATATAGGAATCATTCTCCTGGGGGGAAAATAAAAGGAAAAACGGAAGAGAAATATGACAGACGACAGTAATCCCTATATATCTAAATTTGTCTCGTTAAGAAAGGAACTCTCGAAAGAAATTGTAAAATTACAAAAAAATTCCAAAAGATCAATTTATCAATCCTATTTTTTCCTTTCATTTTTAAATCTTTAAGTGTTACCTCATGATTCGAGTTCTTTTAAAAGGATTTTGGTGAAATAAATTATTGTAATGGTACCTTAAAGTTGTCTGTTTTTTTCATTAAATATTAGCTCTGAATTCACATTGAGCTCTCAGGATTTTATCCTCCTTGGAATTACCCATTCGGTTTACCAAGTTCTTCGTAACTTAATTAATTAATTTACATATATATATATATATATGGATGGATAGATCTAACTATGTTCTATGCTAATAGTTTCTTCTCTTGAACTTTTCGCTTTTCGAACTCTACCCGCTTCATGTTTCTCAGACAATTTGTTCTTCAAAAATTTAAATGCAATGTCAATCGTTATCTTCTGTCTTAATTCCGATTCTTTTCTTGTACGCTCTCCTTAATAGTGTTTCTCCTCTCTCATATTCTTTCGCACTCAGTAACCCCTTACGTCTAAGTGACTTTATTGCCTTGTTTGGGGGTGAAATTATATATATATATATATATATTTATTAAAGACATTTTTATGTTTAACGTTGTTTTTTATAGATACAAGTATTTAAGTAAAATAAGTATCTATAAAAAACAACGTTAAACATAAAAATGTCTTTAATAAATAAATTGTCGGACTTTGTCCATTTCTTAATATATATATATGTGTGTGTGTGTGAGAGAGAGAGAGAGAGTGCACATTGTTAAAACCTACAAAGTTGACTTTGGACGCGACGTAATTCCAGAAAAGGGAGCAGGATTCGTTCACTGTTTATATAAAAGAGAACCACAAACATTCAACTTGTTGCTTGGACACTCCTGAATATTAGCTACGACCAGCTGGGTCCGTACCGATTTCACTGGGACTCCCCTGCTCGATTGACCAATCCCAATTTTAAAGATAAACTTCTAATTCTCAACAACGGTCGCCCACTACCAACTCCTATTTTTATTTTGATCTCAGCAGGAGTGACGATCTCGCAGACACACATATGCATACACACACACACACACACACACAAAACATACCTATTTAATAGACAGATGTTATGAAGTCGTACTGGAATTGAAAAAAAATAGCTAAATGAACCTAAGAAGCAAAAATCATGTTCAAATATAGCTTCATGTGCCCTCAATATCAACAATGTGGGCTCTCCGTTTATAAATTTGAGGAATTTAATCTTTCTTGATTTAATAAAATATATTTATAATAAATGAAAATAATAAATAAACTTTCGATAAAAAAAAAGTAATTGTATTTCAAAATTTGTTTTCTTCAAAAAAAAAAAGAAAAGAATTTTCGATGTATTTTCGAAACTGTACATAAATATGAAAATTGTCGAATGCACAAGGTTATTCTTTGCCCCTGCCTATTCGTGTATATGGATGTTCAGGTTTGTATTATTTGCACAATAAAGCAAGTAAAATCACAGTTATCCAGTTCGGTCTTCTTGGGACTTTTATTCATAACAATTTGCTATTTTGTATGACAGCGGTTTAGGATGGCGCGAACCCAAGCCACACACCGTGAAAATTTGGCCTCCTCTTTCTTCGTTCAGCTGTTTGTAAAAGTAAATATTCTAGTTTTGGCTCACGGTCACAAGCACCCAGTGAGTAATGAACTCACTAAACAGTAGTAATGGTCAACGAGCCAAGATCCCACGCCGAGACAACTTTTTTCTGATGTTTTCATTTCACTTTTGTTTATATCTTTCAGTCTATTATATGTATTTATTGCATTTACGTCCTATGAAGAATAGTGTCTCTTCTATTATCATCATCATTTATGTACCGTTTCGATCATGGCTCTCCACAATTTCCTATCCCTTATAACTTTAAGCAACTCTTGATTTTCTACCACCTCTATCTCTCCCTACTCTGCCATTCATTCACACAAACGAATTAGATAAGTTGCTCACTGTTTCCCTCTACTCCTCCTTCTTTCAAAATATCCTGTGAGTATTAGATTGTCTCATAATGTATCCCTAAGATTTCAACTGACTTTTTCTGATTTTAAATTTCCAGTGTCATTTTGCTCCCTATTTTCTATAGAAACTCCTCATTGTTCACATGTTCTGTCCAGGTATTCATAGTGTCTGTTTGTCGTTTCAAGTCTCGTTTTCATCTGTTTCTTTTTTCATCATTTCACCCCAAGCAAAGCAATAAAGTCATTAAGACACAAACGGTTACTGTGTGTGAGAGGGAATATGAGGAAAAGAAACATTAAGCTGAGAGAACAATAAAAGAACAAGAATTAAGAAGATAATGATTCACATTGCATTTAATTTTTTGAAGATCAAAGTTAATAGGAAAGTAAGAAGCCGGTAGAGATTTCTACAAGCGAGAAGTACAAATGAAGAAACTGTTAGCATAGAACATACGGTTGAATCTATCCATTTCAACTGTAAAATGATGAGACCTTGCCGCCAATCTAGTACTGAGCTTAATTTCATAAAGTCTCGGTAGCAAAGAGAAAAGTTCATCAGAATAATCACTATGAAAATATTTATATAAAAGGAGGCAACGTGAGCTACGTTACGTTGATGGGAAAATCACTGTAGCTGAGATGTCAGATCAGGACCAATGACATTGCAGATTATTTCTGTGTATTTTATGAAGAATTTCTAAATAGATAGCAAAGCCATCAGTCAAGATGGTGCAGCAATATTCCATGTATGAACTAATGGTAGATATATTCCGGTGGGAAAACTGAACCAGCAAACCAGGCAGATGACCTAGCAATTTTTTCAATATAATATTTCTACTGGAGCCATGCTGATGGAAGACAAAAAAGGTTCTCTGAGATTATTTAAAAGGGAGTAAGTTTTTTTCGGAAGCGTTAAATTTAACAAGCCTTTACTTGCCCCAGTTAACAATTGTAGGTTATTGTTTTTAGATCAGCAGCCAGTTTGACCATATCGAACCGATCAGACTTAATATTATGACAGGAGTAAATAGGTGAGCATCACCAGAGGACATGAGGAAGATCGTTGATGAAAGTTAGGAAAAGCATAGCTCAAAGTATTAGAGCCCTGGGGGACACCTGCTTTAAAGCCAAAAAGGTTTTTAAAAAAGAGTAACAAGACAAATTTCATTTCGCGTTTTAAAAAGAAAGATTGAATCAGTTAAAAAATTCGACCATAACCTTCCAGCATGCCAAACCTTATCAAATGCCTTCGAGATATTTAATGCACCGACCCGAGCTTCGCCATTCTTATTGAAAGCTGCATAGAGACTTTCAGTAATAATCATTAATACATCAGCAGTTGACCTAGAAAAGAGAAAGCCATATTGAAGGCAAAGAAGTCTCTTTGAGGTGAGATGTTTAAACAATCCAGTGTTGATTAGAGCATCTGGTAAATTGTCAAAAAAAAAGGTAGGCAAATAGACCGATATTTAGAAGGATCACCGATGAATCCAAGAATCTTTTCGGCAAAAAGGAACATAGCCTGGAACGTTTCCAGAGGAAAAAAATTCTACACAACAGAAATTGGTACGAATACCAGAATTATTGGAGATAGAAAGCTTGAGTGGGGTAGGGTGATATTTTGTTTAATTCGTTTCTCGTATTTCGTTTCATTATCTTTTGTATCGGTCAAAAGAAAATTATGAATTCAGAAGAAAATACAAAACTGACCAGATGTTGGCTGAGACTAAAGTATAATGTGGCCTAAGGGTTGCCCACCGGAAATAAATGCAGAAATGCGCTACATGGCATTGAAAATACCCAAATATTTATCCGACTGTTGATCAGAGCAGCCTCTTTAAGCGCTACCAAAGAATTCGAGCTTCTTAGTAACAGTCAGGATTTAGCAACCAGAAAAGAGCTAACCTGGTACCATTATAATGAAAAGTTAAAGACACTGATCAGTCAGATCAACAAAACGTTGATACATTTTCAATCATTAAGGCCATAGCAGAAAGGAACCGGTAATCCATAATCTAGAGAGGGAACAAGAGATAAACCTCTATCCCTGTTGAATAAACACGGAAAGAGAACTGTCCGGGCAATAGGCAAATCTATCTACTCTTATTAACCTATTCAAAACACAGTAGATTGGACGCTTTTTCAAGACACCATCTCTTGGGAGGTTACTGAATAAGGATCTAGACACCTTCCAGGCCAAGTAGGGGGATACTAAATTAGTAAAAACTCTTCGAAGGTTATCTCAGGAGTTGAAATTAAAAGAATATTAACATGAAATTAGATAATTTAATCCGGTTAAAATTAATATAAATTTAAACTTTAACAACGCATACAGGGTGTGATGGATAAATTGTCGTCTAAATTATGCAAAAATGGAAATAACACTGACATCTCATTTTAACAGATATATTTACCAAATTTATACAAAAATATCTTGAAATACTAAAGAGTAAATTTATTTTTCAACTACGGCATCCAGACGACTTCGGAATCTCCTGCAACTCTTCTTGACGGTCTCCTTGTTTAAGTTGGAGAATGCTGCCATAATCCTTGCCTTGAGATCATCTTTGGTTTTGGTGGTCTCTCGATCAACTGCGTCCCACACTTAATAATCAAGGGGGTTGCAATCTGGAGAGCTAGGTGGTGCAGAGTCCTGTTGTCTTCAAATGACACCCTCTTGATAATATTTAGCATTAACTATATCAAGGCAGTTGATGTAGGCTTCCGTGTTGAGTCTGAGGCCTTCACCAACAAAATCGGGAAGATGAATGGAGGTATAACGTCAGCATCACTAGTGATCACTACGAACACCATGATATTGACTGGATATATCATCCAACGCTTTCCGAATCCTCTTCACTGTCAAGAGTTTGACACCCAAACACTCTGAAATGTTCGTATTGATCCTTGACTTTTCCAAATTTCTGTCGGAGTGAATTACGTCATGGTGATCCTTTTCTCGCAGACGGCGCCCATATGACCCAACTGTACTATGCAGTCGAGAAAATCGAACAAAACAACGCGCGAACTTAAAAATAGAAAATGGCGGCGATTTAAATTTATACATCACACCCAGTATAAGAATTTTTCATATATATATATATATATATATATATATATATATATATATATATATATATATATATATTATATAATGTATTACAAAGTTCGACAATTATTTTAAGACATTTTTATATTTATACATTCTTTTTATACATACAAATATTTAAGTAAATGCTCTGTTTTATAATAAACAGTATTAATAACATTTATCGGCCTGAATATTTTCTATGAAAATTTCTCGGACATTCTTAATTACTTAAATATTTGTATCTATAAAAAAATATATAAATAAAAATATCTTATATATATATATATATATATATATATATATATATATATATATATAAAATAATTTTTGGAAAATTGAAAAAAAAAAAAAATGTTGTATTTCAAATGAATTATTTATTCTTAATATTATCATAATCACTGTTTAAAATCAGAAATATCAGTCAAACAATCAATAAAAACGATATATATATATATATATATATATATATATATATATATATATATATATATATATATATATATATTA
This sequence comes from Acanthosepion pharaonis, assembly GCA_903632075.3. NCBI lineage: Eukaryota > Metazoa > Mollusca > Cephalopoda > Sepiida > Sepiidae > Acanthosepion > Acanthosepion pharaonis. Next base: position 319,550 of record CAHIKZ030001366.1, on the reverse strand, counting down.
ACAATATATAAGAAACCTATAAAAATAATACCTACAGATTCCCTTTACCGAATACAAAAAAAATTAATTAGCTCACTAAACATAATGCTTCGCAACAATCTAATCGACAAGGAAACATACACAGCACTTACACCCACAAACATTACACCTGCTCGTTTCTATCTCCTTCCTAACATACGCAAAAGCAACAACCCAGGAAGGCCGGTTATTTCATCGTTCAACTGCCACACGACAAAAATTTCCAAAATACATAGACCATTACATACAACCGCTAGCTAAGGAAGTAAAATCCTTTTTTCAGAGACACAACAGATCTACTGAACAAAATTAATCACATACAAACAGTTCCAGAGAATGCTATTCTAGTGACTATGGACGTTAAGTCACTCTATTCAAACATTAAACACATCGAAGGTATAACCGCCCTTCAGGAAGCACTTACTAAAAAGAAGAAAAACAAGACCCCCCCACAAAGTCATCATAAAACTCATGGAGCATGTCATTACATTGAATACTTTCAACTTCAATGGAGCACACTACCTTCAAATAAGAGGTTGTGCCATGGGCACCATTGCAGCTCCATCATATGCTACAATATTCATGGGAAAATTTGAGGAGACCCATATCTATCCAATCATTGGTAGCGACTGCGTATTCTATGCAAGATATATCGATGATATATTCTTTGTATACACGGGTAGTGATGACAAACTTACCCAATTCCTTATGACCCTAAACACAGTGCACGACTCAATTAAGTTTGACTATGAAAAATCCACAACATCATTAACATTTTTTTTGACACCCGAATTTACATAGTTGAAAACAGGAAACTACAAACGACACTACACACTAAAATCACCGACACCCACAACTATCTACACTTTAAGTCTTCCCACCCTAAACACCTCAAAGAGAACCTTCCCTATTCACAAGCACTTAGACTCAGAAGGATATGTTCCAACAATGAAGAATTAAATAAACACATTGAAAATCTGGAGCATCAATTCACAACACGTGGCTATAAACAACACCTAATCAAGAAAACAAATAAATAAAGCAATTTCCACACCTAGAGAAAACACCCTAATGTACAAGATTAAAAATAAATCCAGCCGCATCCCTCTAGTAACCACTTTCAACCCCACTCTGCCTCCACTATCCCAAATAATCAAACGTCGCTGGGAAATTCTACATCTCAAACCAGACCTAAAAAAATGTTTAAGTAACCCGACCTTCTTGCATATCGTAGACCTAAGAACCTAAAAGAAATCATCGGGAGTAACCACATTTCAGGGGACAAGGTAATCCGTAATAAACTAAGGACAAAAACAACAGGATTTTCCCAACCATGTAACAACAAAAAGAAGTTTATGTTGCAACCATATTAAAAACACGAATTCATTCACTAGCTCAATCACTAAATCTACTTTCAAAATCTACCACGATTCTAACTGTAGAAGTCATAACATAATTTACCTCCTAGAATGCACACTATGCCAGAAACAATATGTAGGAAAAATCTGAATGGCCCTTTCACTACAGAATTAATAATTATCACAATCGAATTAAGTCGACTCCCCATGAAAAATTATTACCTGTAGAACAACATTTCCGTCTAAAAAAAACACGATTTCAAAACCCATGCCAAATTCACTATAATTGAGAGAATAGAAAAGTTCAGAGCAGATAACATTAGAAAGATTTTAGAGTTCCATGAAAATAAATGGATACAACGTCTAAAAACACAATATCCAGCCGGGCTAAACCATAAATTTAACAATATAGATAGTACTAATAATATATAACCCAACAAATCAAAACCTACCCACATTTCTCACCCACACAAGACAGACATGCTTACGGAGGTGTTGAGGCCTCACACTTATACACACACCCACCACACGAATATACACACTTACACACATCATACTCACTCACTCCCTAATGAGCCAAATGATAACACACACCCACAGCAATACACACGCTTACACATATCATACTCACTCACTCCCTAAGAACCAAATAACACACACACAAACACACACAAACAGAGACACATCCCCTCTCCAGGAACCAATAAAACTGTCAAACTGACCAGAGAATTCAGAGCAGCATGAATCCATCCAGCTCTTATCTCAAATAACAACTTAAAAGAGACTGTTTGACCAACACAAGGAATGTTAAAAAAGATTCATGTTAAAAAGATAAAAAAAAAAAAAAAATGAAAACTACAGACAAAAACTTCATTTTTTTCTCCATCAAGACATTCATTTCTGTAGTTTACTGCTACCAGCAAGCAGAAATATTTCTTCTCCTGATGATGGCCATTTTGGCCGAAACTAGTCGAGGAATCTAAATGAAATAATAATAAAAAAAAAAAAAGAATATTAATCTACAACCCAGTGTGTCTGAAGATTTTAATTTTTTTATATTTTTTTTATTGTTCAATATATATATATATATATATATATATATATATATATATATATATATATATATATATATATATATATATATATATAAAAAATATATATATATAATTTATATATATAAAATATTAATAAACATGTAAATTTCATATAAAAGATATTTTTAAAAAATATTTTATATAATATATATATATATATATATATTATTTATATATATAAATAAATATAAATATATATATATCATATATTATATATATATATATTTATATTTTATTTTTTTTCAATTTTTTTACGTCATGAATAGCCTCTTTAAATATCTCATGTTTTAAACATATATCTATCATAATTTTCTTATTCTAATTTAATTTAAATAAATTTAAATATATGATTCCTAAGATATTTTATATGGTATAAATTATTCATAAATGATATAAATATTTTTTTTAAAAATTATTCACCTTTGTCTGTTGTTTTTTTTTTGATGTTTGGATCTGTTAAAAATAAATTGAATATTTTAATTACTAAAATATTAATCAAAATTTTTTATCTTTTAATTTTAAATTGAATTTTTCGTTGATATTTATTTTTTTATTAATTTAAATATTTTTTTATTCTTTTCTGAAAAATAAATCTATTTACATTTAAATAATATATATATTAAATATATATATATAAGCCAATTTATAAATATATATATATATATAAAAATTTTTTTATAAAATATAAATTTTAAATTTAAAATTTTTATCTAAATCGGCAAATATATATATTAAAAATATATATAATATATATATATATATATATATTATATATATATAAAATAAAAAAATATTAACAAGTTCAATAATAATTTAAAAATTTTTAAAATAATTATATTTTTATTTCAAATTTTTTTTTAAAATTTTCTTTTATTTTTTGGATCCAATCTAAATGTTGGTTAAATTTTTTTATTTAAAAAACTATAATTTTTTATTTGATCCTTTATTTTCATAAAATCAAATTAGAATTTTTTGAAAAAAGTTTTTTTAAAAAATATAAATTTTAATTCTATTTAATTATTTGAAACAATTCAACTTCAGTAAAAATTTAAAAAAATATAATGTATCTGTGTGACAAATTTTTTTATCATAATATCTCTGTGATGTTTCCATTTTCATAAAATGAATATCAATTGTTATTCCATATATATATATATTATAATGCATTCAACATTTTAGATAAAATATAATAAAATGTTATCGAGTTACTTGAACATGAACAAAATAATTTTTGGATTTGAAATTTATAGATTATCTATAATTTTTTATATTATTTATAAAAAAATATCATTTTTGATTAATTGTTTTTATTTTTATTTAACATATTTTTTTCAAATTTTTTTCTAAAAAAAAATATTTATAATGTTAAAATTCTCCAAAATTTTGAACTTAAAATAACATTTGCCCCTCACATAATTTTTATATTATTATATATATTATAAATTTAAATATTTAAAATGTACTATTGGTGCATATTCAAATTTTTTAATTAAACTTTTTTAAAAAAAAACAATTCCTGTTTTTTTTTAATAATTCTTTTTGATAAAACTTTTAGCATATATATCATATAAAAACATTTATTCGCCAATTTATAAATATATTTTACATAATTATAAAAATTATCTTTCGGAGGAACACCATCGTGAAACCGCCTAGTTGCTATGTCAACGCTCAATTCTTTTTTTCAGATCTGAAGTTGACAATTTGAAATTTTTTGTTAAATTTTTTATAAATAACTCTTCAATATAATAAAATTTTAATTTTTTCCGACTATATATTATTTGGTTGGACTTTGAGGGTTTATAATATTTCTCATGTTTGTTCTTGTTTGTAGAAATTTTCTTTTAGTATAATCCCTTTTTCTGCTATTCAATTAACTTAAATCGAATTTTTATATATATTTATATATATATATATATATATATATATATATATATATATATATGTGTGATAAAAAGCAATTTCAATACTTTATTAATTATTTAAATTCACAAAGGAAGGAGTTTTAAAATAAAAAAAAAAAAAAATTTACAAAAAAAAAAATTCAAAAATTTTTAAAAAATTCATATATTTAATGGATTTATAATTATATATATTTTTTAAAATAATTTTAATTTTAATTTTTTCCTTCAATAATGTTCCATATTCCTTGTCTTTATTGAATTTTGTATACTATGATGAAAAATGAGGGGTGCATAATTTTAAATTTTTCAACATTATTATAAAAAATTATGTTTTAAATCTTTTTTTTCCTAACTTTGATATTTTTTTAAAGTCATAGTTCTCATTAAAACCATTTAAACGAATAAATGTATTAGAAAAAAAAAATTTGATAAAAATGGAAAAACAAACCGTATTCGCCATTGAAAAATTAACTAAAACTTTAATATTTTTAACTAATTTATGCATATAATATTCTCATATATTTTTTATTTATTTATAATGACATTCCAATTAATTTTCAAAGAATAATTGCATTTATATATTTCAAAAACATAAAACCAAAAAAAAAAAAAATAAAACTAACGTTCAGTTTATTATAAAAATAACATATAAAAAACTATAATATATTGGTTTATATTAAATTGTAACCAAAGAAACAAGATGATATGTCTATCATTGTTCTCATATTAAATCATTTCAGAAAAAGAGAATATAAATTTATCATGTTAATTTTACATTATAAATTTAAACCATATTATATATATATATATATATTTATTTTCCTTCCTAACATATTATTTGACATCCAAATCTCGAGATGCGATTTCTTTATTTTAGTTTGAAATTCATATTGAAAATTTTTTTAAAAATTTTGAGTTTCAATATTTAATCCATTGTCTAGATATTTCTAATCAAAATTAATCTTCAAAAAACTAAAATTTTGATATTTTTTATTAAAAAAAAAATTAAATTATCTTAAATTATTTATTTTTTAATCATTGTTAAATTTCCTTTTTAAATTTTTTATAAAATTAGATTCTCCGATAAATTTCTTTTTTTTTTTCAAATCTCATCTGTTATTCTCTCATTTATTTATATTATAATTAATTCATATTTTAAATAAAAAATTACTATTTATTCATTTTTTCGAACATGTAAATTTTTTTTATTTTATTTTTATTTATATCCACCATTTTTTTCTTCTTTCCAAAATTTCAAATTTTTCATTTTTGTAAAAATCTTTTAAATTTAAAAATTTTTACTTCAAAGATAGATTTTTTTTTTTTTTTTTTTTTTTTTTTTTTTTTTAGTCAAATATTTTTCTTTTTTGTTATTGTTAAAAATTTCTTTTCTTTTTTTTGTTTTAAAATTTGTTTCTATATTTTTTCAAATATTTTTCTATTTTTCTACACAGTTAATATATTTTTTTTTTTATATCATTTTTTTCCATTTTAAAACACCAATCATTTGGATTAGTTTTTTTTTTGAAAATGTTTAACTTTCGATTTATAAACAAATTTAAAAAACCAAATAAAAAATTTTTCGTTTTTTCAAATTTTTCCTTTTTAAATTATCCATATATATAAATAAGCATATTTATATTTATTATCTATAATTTGTTTTTTTAGATAAATATTTAAAATTTATTTTGGGAAAAAAAAAATATTTGAAATGTATATTCATACTAAATAAAAACATTGATGATCTGAAAAATTCAAAAAACAAGAATTTTCCTTATAAATTTATTATATATATATAATATATATATTTATATATAAAAAGCCTTCTTATCAAGCAATTTTGAATTTATATATATTTATATTTCAGTATAACAATTTATATCACAATTAATGTAAAATGGTATAATTTTCTGTTTTTTTAAAAAAGAAATTAAACCATTGCTTTTTTTCAATTGCATTAATATTTTTTAAATTTTTTCAACTTCAATTTATAATTAAAAAATATAATTTATTTATTTATATATATATTTATATATATATATATATTTATATAAACATATATTTATTGATATTTATATTTCCTGATTTTTATATATAATTAAATTTTAAATGAATTTATTTCAAAAATAAATTTTGTTATAAAAATTTTAAAAAAATTTTTAAATATTTAAATATTGATATAAACAAAAAAATGGATTTTTTAAAATCAAAAATGTGAAATAAAAAAAAAAAATACATCAATATTTAAGCTATTCTTTTTCATTTTCAAAACCGTTTTTATTCTTCTATTTCACAAACATGGAAATTAATTTGAACACCCAATCACAAAATGCTATATATATATTCATATATAAATATATATAAATTTATTTATTTCAGTTTTGTTGAAATAATAAATGAGTGAACTTTATATTTGTTTTTTTATATAGAAGAACAAAATATTTAAATGTTAATTTTTTTAATAATTGTAAATTCTGACAAAATGGCATTTTGAAACTGAATATTGTGTTTAAAGATATTGAAATTAAATATTTTTTTCAGTTAAATTTTGAACTATTGTATGCGTTATAAATTTGTTATTGAATGTCATATAAATATTTTTTTTTTAAAATTACACACACACAATATATATTTATATTTTCTTTATATATATATATTTATATATATTCATATATTTATACAATATATATTCTTATGAATGTTGAAACTTGACTAATGCATGGAATAATAATGCAACACAAAATGTACTTAGAACAAAATGTATTGAAACAAGAAAGTGTACACAATATTTACATATAGTCTTTTTTCTATATTCCTGGTAAGACCGTTCCTGGAGAATGTGTTGACTGAGTCGCAGTCGGGCAGAGTCTCTGGTTGAATCTCTTGATTCCTCCCTCTCTTCCCGGTACCAACCATATTTATATGGTCGGTACTTCCACTATTCAAGCAAATTAGGTTTATGTATTTTATTTTTTTTTATTTTTTTTGTTTATTCGTGTTCGTTTTCCTTTTTTGATTTTTAAGTAACGTAGTTAGAATTTATTTTCGTATCGGCATTTGGAGATGTGTCCGGAACATTTATTTAGTAATAAATCTCCCCAAAACTACATTTCTTCGTGTGCACATTTTAAACTTTGTTTATTTTTCATTTATTTGCTTTATTTTTTCTGAAGGTTTTTGTTTCCTTTATTTATTTTCGTTAAATTTCTTCTTTATTATTTTTCCTCCGCATTTATATTTTCGGTTTTTATTTCAAGGATGATCAGCAGATATTTCCTTTATATTCAGCAGGAGGGTCCCAGTTAATCTCCTGTAACTGATGACTTCTTCTTTTTAATAGATATGGTCCGGATGAATCACGAGTAGAACCCTGTTCTAATGCGACTGTTTTTCTAACAAATTGGAACAGAGATGACAGCAAATTTATCGCTCTTGCTATTTTAAAATTAACTTAGCTCAGAAGATCTGCAGGAAAATAATTATGAAACGAGCTAGAGATGAACTGAGCAAGCAAAACAGATTTTAAAGAGAGATTATTCTGAAGATGTCTATGAATTACTAATACGAAGAGAGAAGTCAGTGGTGAAGACATTCACAAAGAGAAAAATAACTAAGCTGAAAAAACAAAAAATACAAAGAAACTGATAGGAACAAAACGTTCCTTAGGCAAATATAAGTAACCTAACTGGCAAGGAACTTAATTAAATTAAACTAAGAAAATATTAAGTATACAGGTAATGTAACTGTTAAAGATTCGTAATGTAAAACCGGAGTGCCGTGTTCGAATTCCAGTTGATCTCCTTATGCTTACTTTTGCACAAATGCCCTATAATTGCACATCTTCTACTCCAGGTTAAATAGCATGGCTAACCGGACACTCTTGCCTTAAGATGGAAACCAATCTAAAAAGAAACCCTGAATTCAAAACTAACCTGAAGAATGATGGGCTCTGTTAGGCTATCTTGCCCTAGACACGCCATTGCTATTCTAAATTCAGTACATATTGTAGCTCTATGAATCTAATGGGTTACGTGACCTGTGACTAGCATGACGAAGAAAATCATAACAGAAAACAGAATTTATTACTGATAGACAGAACGAAAATAGAGAAACATGGTTATTGCAACATACAGAAATGGACAACATAATTAAATGACTTGATATATGCCGTAGCAAATTTCGCCCATAACGCTGTTCAGTGTTTCATCCTCAAACGCCGCCGACGTTTAGGCTTGCGTGTCATAAGCAAATACACACTAGATGATTTCGGCCCAAAGGTCTTCATCGTACGCGCTAACAATTTTCATTTGCATGAAGACAGAACTTGATTTTATTATTGAACAGAACAGATGGCCCTCTCACAAAACAACTGGAGTTTTAGGGAGAATATAGAATTCTAGTACACGTGTCTGTTATCCATTTACATTTGCACGATTTCAACTAATCCGTTTTGACACACAACTGGAACAACTTCTGCTCTCTGCTATGTACAATGGATGTCATACATCTTGCAACCGCTCCCTATGCAACGTTACTTTTTGGGGGGCAAGAGTTTGTATTTAAATTATAATGCAGCCTGCGATGTGGCCGTCCAGAACCTGGGCTACGGTTGAAGGAATGTTGATTAACGACGATTACCAACACTGGATCACGGTCAACGTTTCACATCAAACATAGCCGGCAAATGAAATGACAATTCAGGACCATCATCTAACTACGCTCAAACAGATCTAATGGAACAAAAGGTATAAGTGTGCATCTCTGTGGCATTGCACCTGCTTGCACCTGCTTCCACTGGGCTCTTTGGCCAAACTCGAACTTACTGCAAGCTGCATCATAATTTAAATCTAAGACACAGTTGATGCATTTGTATGAGTTTTACTGTATCACAAAATTTATTTTCCGTCAACATATCATATGAAATATATATATATATATATATATAAAATATAGTTTTTAAGGTATGCTGTATTTATAGGAAAAATGATCATTATCAAGGCCAGAGCCCATGTAAATATAACAGTAATATAAATCTCAACTTAAAATATTAATTAATATTTTTATATGGATTTAAGTCCGTTTATTTTAATATATTTTTATATATATTAAATATAAAATAAAATATTAATCCCTGTCTATTTTAAATATAATATATATATATATATATATATATATATATATATATATATATATATATATATATATATATATATATATTTAAAATAAAAACTGTGATCCCCGTATAATATATAGACTGCGTTAGCATTACGTTAACCATATATTTTTTATTAAAATTTAAATTATGTAACGGTCAGCCTGTATACACCTGAAGATTGCGTTGTGCATGAAAAAAAAGAACCGCCGTGTTACCAGTCAAGAATAATATGTATATCTATTAATATATACTTAATAGCTCTGTTATACTACATCAGCTACAAATTTATTAACACAAACCCTGTACAAATATATATATATATATAAATATATATATATATATATATATATATATATATATATATATATATATATATATATATATATATGTGTGTGTGTGTATATATATATATATCAATAATTTTATGACCAGTATGACCATGCTTTCGCAAATAAGCACATAGATATCACATCTCTCAACATATGTATATATTTAGCTAGTTTGGTAGATAATCAAACCCGATTTTATGCACACGATTCATGCATATAATAATGCAGCACTTTGTGCAGTTATTTGTTGAATTGTTGAATATATTTCAGATAAGATTAAGTCCTTTTTACTAATAATAGTTTGGGTCATATTTTTGACGCCATTTCTGGTTAGATATGAATAGTTTTGAGACAAGCTCTTTTCCAACGTTTATGTGACTGGATTAAATCGAATGATCATTTCATTAATGCGATAAAATACGCATTGCACTAGCCAATGGCAGTAAATATTGAGCTTTAACGGCAACTAATACACGCAAATGCACACGCATACACACACACACACATATCATATATATATATATATATATATATATATATATATATATATATATATATATATATATATATATATATATAATATTGGTATATACGGAATAAATTCCAATAACCAAGAAATACTATTCTTAAAAGTGTGCTCAATACAGAGTAGAGCAAATATAATTATTTATTCGAAAATTATAACATAAATGTTTTATAAAATCACTACAAAAATAGCCATTTTGTTTCAACACTTCTGGTCTCTTATCAAGTGACTATGTTGAATGTAGAAAAAATTGTTTTAAAAGGTTCAAATGAACCAAACACTCCTCGCTAAGGGAAACGATGTTACATAAGATGGAAGATGAATTACGAGAATTCAAAAATCTTTACAACGAACCTTGGTTATAATAATTAATGCTTTAATGTTAGGGTTAGACTAAAATAGAAATCATTCTAACTAATTAATATTAAATTTTACTATAAAATACAAAATTAAAAATTACCAATTTTAAATTTTAAATTTAATCTATATTAAGTTTAAAAAATTATATAGATATAGGTGTGTATGTATATAGTTAGCTGTATGTATATAAAAAAAATAAAGAAAGCCGCCTTCTTTCTTTTACAACTGCTTTCAAATAGAATGGACAGTTAAGTGTGGCCAATAGAATGCACTTGATACGTTGGACATAAACACAATGACTGTAGCGTTGTACCAAATCATTTCACTATCAAACCAATTATTAGGTATCCATGTCTTTCTAATATATCTATCAAAATATTTAATCTACAACTAATCTGAGAAGTGCAACGTCAATTCTCTTCACAATTACCTTGAATTTTAACTAGCAGAAGTCCCTAAAAAATGGTATTTCTATTGCTTCTGAATAACACGCAGATAAAAGAAAGGAATATTCAAAATTTAATTTCCTTAAAAAGTCGACGAATGGACGTTTCCATCACAGCAAACCGCATGTCATATTTTCAGACAAAACTAAAATAAATGATATTGGCTTTTCATATTAATAAGAAAACCCTTCGACAACAATTTCTTGGAAAGTAAAATGGCATCGCGACTTAAATGCAAAGTAGAGTTGCTGCTTCGATGTATAAAATTTAACCTGTATTATAGGCTTTGTTTAGTTTGATTAATTTAGCGACATATAAACACTTTATGAGTTAGTTACTGTCGGATATGTCTTATAAATCAGAGATAGATTAACAGATCGGTTCAATTTATACCAGACTAAAAAGGTAAATATAGGTCCAGTTTATACCTGAATGATCAAGTATCCACCAGGAAGACGCCGGGTATTCTAAGCCCAGTCTACAGGACATGTATTAGAAGTGCAGCTTGAATATTCATTTAATTCTAAGGGTTAGGATCCTGTCAATATGTTGTTTTCTGAAACCTTTTTAATTTATATAGATTGATGAGCTACAAGAATAGCTTCTTTTTGGTTTGATTGATTTTATTTAGCGGCATATCAACCGCTATCGGTTATTTAATGCCGAAATCTAAATATTTTGACAACAATTTTATGGCTCCAAGTAAATATATTTTAAACTCAATCGTATACCTTGAACTAGAGATAATATGCACATAAATTTATAATTTCGGTTTATGGTGTTGTACAAATATCTGTTGTCGGTATTATATGTGCTTTTTCTTTAATGAAGGGCACTATGTTGGCGGTTTCATTATTTTCAAATAGTTTTTTATATTATTGGTTTCCTTCTATAGTAGTATTTATATCTTACAGGTGCTTCAAATTACATTAAATCTTATATATATATATATATATATATATATATATATATATATATATATATATATATATTTTTGAATCAATAAAATCAATCAGAATTACTAGTGCAAATACTGTCAAAATACTTGGTGGATGTAGTTGTTGTTCTAACACGTATTATTTTGGGGCCATTTGAAAATAACAATAATAAACCCTTTCACCACTTCCGAAAATTCGAGAAAAAGATTTTCACGAGCCAGTGTGAAATTATTTTCTAACTAATAAAAACGTTGTATTCAGTTGTATGGGAAATTAGATTTTAAATCCCCGTACAGATATAAAAAAAAAAAATACTTCTCAGTGTTCAAAACAATTTCGGAGGCCTGTTTGATCTACACGTGTTTACACACACACCCACGCACACGCCCACATTGAAGGAACTGACAGCTAGCAGCCTCCGACTAAGATAGGAACATTAGGCTGACATCATGAAGTAAGTCTGTCCACACATCTCACATCACCCCAAGAACACGTAATTGATTTATAAAACAAACTTCACTGCAAGGAAAATTGAACATTTTATCGTTATTGTATATTTTCAAAAAGAATATAGAAATGTTATTTCAAATGACGTTTGGCGTCAATTTTTCCTCCAGAAAATGAACTTTTGTATGTTTCATTTAAAAAGATGTGTTGTTGTTGTTGTTATTGTTAAATGTTTGGAATCCCAAGACTCATATAGAAGGAAATAGAAGAAAAGAGTAGACCGATCCCAACACATTCACTTAAAATGTTTTTTATTCTCTTTTTTATCATTTCCTTGGCTATTTACATTTTAAGCATTCTATTATTCCGTTTACTTTCTTTTTAGTCATATCATCAATTATCTTCTGTTTAATCATTCTATATGCTATTTTCTTTTTAATCATTACATTAGTTATTTTCGATGTAATCATTCCAATAGATATTTCCATTTTAAACATTCCATTGGTTATTTTAACCAACGTCATTTATAAATTATTACAAATTATGGCATGGCTTCAACCATGTGACCAATGTGAAATTAAATGAAACTTTCGTAAAAAGTTCGTGTTTTAAGCCGTTATTTAAAAATAAGTTGTAAATAAATTATTTTTATTTAAATTTAATTTCTACAAGCAAAATCTACCCCTAGATCCACCCTTATCTTTCGGTGGGTTTTCTATACTTTACCTGGAATTGGAGTTTGATATCTAATTTTTATCGAATGCGCAACCATCTAAATCTGCATAAATAGTTTATAACATCGGTTGCCCTAAAAGGCAGTGAGTGCTGAGCAATCTCCTCACAGATGAAGAAGAGACTTGAAGCAAAGAAATGTGTTTCTACAGAGGGATACTGAGAATACCACGGGTTAAACTTGAGTATTGACGAAATTTAGTGGAAATAGAAACAAAAAGGACATTCATACATAACATCAAGAAGAGTTAGTTGGGCATATAATGAGGAAAAAAGGCTTGAAAAATATGATACTCACATGAGAGAATGAAGATGAGATTTGCATCGGAAAACTACGCCTAACCCTACCTAGCGAGCTTGAGTAAATGGATGGCAGAGAAAAGTTTAAAAGAGATAACAAAAAGATCAAATTTATTAAGGGCTAAAAAAAGACGGAATTCTGCAGAGGCATAATCACCTATGCCCTGACATGTTACGGAAAAGAACTGATGATACTTCCATAAAATACATTCTATATTATCATATATATATATATATATATATATATATATATATATATATATATATATATATTTCATACATGTTTCATTAAATAATATAGACTCAAATAGACTCAAACATTTAAATCTTGGAGATGTTTAATGTGACGGTAAATTACACTCTATTGAGAAAGATGGTAAGTATATATGTATAAGTCCTTGACATAACACGTAATCGATTGGGGCACCTCGAGGCGGTGTAATGGTTAGCAAGCATGTCTTGCTAGAACAATTACGACTGAGTAGTGAGTTCAATCCTCACTGGGTGTCCCATACTTTCGGCCTTGTGCCACATCTAAGCTACGCTTGGAAAACCAATATTGCCATATCTGAGTTACTCTTGGAAAATCACTATAACACGTAATCAATTTAGTTTAATTTGAAATGTTTGCGGTATAATGATCCATGGATTAGAGAAATACAGAGATTATGATGAAAAATAAATATTTGTTGTGTAAAATAAAAAAACTGTGTACATCATTAGTTTTCGGAATAACTGATGTGAATTAAGTATATATACAGTAGCGTCCAAAACTAAGGGACAAAATTTTAAAACCTAATATTTGTTAGAAATAACAACTGTGAAAAGCTGAAATTTTGACAACTGGTAGTCGTTATCATCCATAATAACATACTAAAATTTGAATCATTTGCAAAGGATAAAAAAAGAATTATAACAATTATTTATTTATTTTCAAATTTGGAACGTCCAAAAGTAAGGGACAAAATTGAGAAAAAACAATGTAAACAGTATGCTATATTCAAATTTTTGATTTCCTCTAAAAAATAAGTCTTACTTAGTCATTTGTAAACGTTGCATCAGCCGGCACCATGGCGAAACATTCTTGAAACTTGATTACTCTGTTTAGACAAGCTATTGTGAAGTTACACAAGGAAAAGCACACCATTAGAGAGATTTCAGAGAAAGTGAAACGTTCCAAGAGTGTTGTAGGCAGGGTTGTTAAATCCTACAATGATACTGGCAAAATAGTTAGTGCTTTTAAAACCGGCAGACCCCGCAAAACTTCGGCAAGAGAAGATCGAATAATGCAGCGTATGTCATTAAAGGACCGTTTTAAGTCTTGCACAGAAATTAAAAGGGTTATGAATAGTACCTCATGTGTTAATGCGTCAAGACAGACTGTTTGTAGACGACTGCAAGAAATAGGGCTGTTTAATCAAACCCCAGGGAAGAAACCACTTGTTAGTTCGAAGAATAAGAAGAAGAGATTAGAGTTTGCAAACAGGTATGTAATTTGGACATATGAAAATTGGGCAAAAGTATTTTCAGTGATGAAAGTTTAGTTTAATTTATTTGGAAATGATGGAAAAAAAAATGTAAAGGGACGTATTGGTGAAAGATTAAGTGCAAAGTGTACTAAGAAAACTGTCAAGTTTGGGGGCGGAAGCGTCATGGTATTTGGAATGTTTTCTAGCCAAGGTACAACGCCTCTTGTCCGGTTACAAACTCGTGTTAAACGCGCAGATCTATAAAACATTGTTCAAGATCATGTTGTGCCAATCATACAGAATTCAGGTTTCGATAGGGCTACCTTTATGCAAGATAATGCCCCCCATGTCACAAGGCAAAGGTGGTAATGAGTTACCTTAGCGAGCAAGATTTGGAAATTATGGATTGGCCACCGCAAAGTCCTGACTTAAATCCAATAGAAAATCTTTGGAAGACCTTAGGAGTGAAAGTTATGGAAAGAAATCCCACTAACACGGAGGATTTGTGGGTGAAGCTTCAAGAAGAATGGTCTAAAATTAGTATCGAGGATTGTCAAGAACTGATTCGTTCTTGTAGTCGAAGATGTGCAGCTGTCATTGAGAGCAAGGGCTCATTTACTAAATATTGATTGTACATGTATTTTTATTGTTTTTTTGTCGTTTACATTGTTTTTCTCAATTTTGTCCCTTACTTTTGGACGTTCCAAATTTGAAAATAAATAAATAATTGTTATAATTCTTTTTCTATCCTTTACAAATGATTCAAATTTTAGTATGTTATTATGGATGATAACGACTACCAGTTGTCAAAATTTCAGCTTTTCACAGTTGTTATTTCTAACAAATATTAGGTTTTAAAATTTTGTCCCTTGGACGCTACTGTATATGTCACACATTATGAAATGGACAAAATCCAACGATAATTTTAAGACATTTTTTATGTTTATACATTCTTTCTTTTATAGATACAAATATTTAAGTAAATGCTCTGTTTATAATAATCAGTATTAATAACATTTACCGGCCTGAATATCCGAGAAATTGTCATAGAAATATGCGCCCTCCGACAAGAATCGAAACTGTATCCTATAATGAACCGTAATATGGCCTGACGTGTTTTTACAGATTTCACCACAGAGAAGTGCTTCGGTTAGAAAGGTCGATTTTAATGTTTTTATTTTCACATGTTTCAGTGAGTGGAGAGCAAGTCCTGTATTACTGCGAGCGACAAAGCTACAGTAGCATGTAAATTTATCATTGCACGTATTAGCATTAGTTTTCAATTTTAATATTTTCATTCAGCGAGGCGCCAGCTCCTTCGCTCTGAAGAAAATCGCATGTTTCATTGCTTCAAATTATCTTTGAGTTTGTCTTTGGAACGCAAAAGTGGACTTCCAGCTGACTTGCTTGTTAGAATCTGCCCAAAGAGGAGTTTGTTTTTTTTTAAGTCTGATATTGTTCACATCAGAAAGATGTCCTACCCACCTGAGTTGGGTTTTCATTAGGATGGCTTCAATACCTATCATGCATTTAGTCGAAACTTCATTGTTTCTAATTCGATCACGCTGTTTTCAGTTGCAGATGTTAAAGAGGAAAACATTGTAGAAGACCAAGTTTATTGATGTTTCGTCGGTACAGAGTCCAAGATTCTGCACCACAGAATAAGAGTGTCAGTACTATTGAAATGTATACATCAATTTTCCCCTTTAACAAAACGTCACGAGTATTCCGAAACCTGTGGTAAAGATTACCGACGGTTAAACCCACCGAAAGTTACCATTGTGGTTGTCCCATTTGCATTTATTGCCTTTGTTTTCATAGAGATGAACAATAGAAGTGTCCTGAGGAAGTGATCATGTATCCCAGATTAGAGAAAAACGATCACAAAGTTTACGAACCAAGGAATTGCTGACATACTTGTTTATCTCTTCTGGTATGCCATTGTTGCACAGCGGCTTTCAATTTGTCAGTTGATTCATGGGCCTTTTTATCTCAGCATTAGATGGAATAGCTGATAGCCCTTTAAGAATAGGTCACTGTGGTAAGTTGTTGATATGATTCTCATCAACATTTGAATTCATGTTTAGAACATTTCAGAAATGTTCTGCCCACGTTTAGCGATCACTTTTTTGTCCGTTAAAAGGTTGAGATCGGAAGAAAAAGATGGGAGTTGAGTCACTTGAAGTAGTTTCAAAGACACCCCTTGGATTCTGGTAGAATGATTTAAAATTGCATCTATCAGTAACTGTATGAAACTGACCCAAGTAATCTCTATCTGACAAAGTCTCTCCGTACAAGCAGCAAAACGTTCTCAAGCCAAAAAAAAAAAAAAAAACCTGTCTATTGTCTCTCGCGTGGTGTTTTTTATGCCGAGCTGATCTCGCAAAAAAATTTGCATACGCCAAACCTCTCTTACCAATTCTCCTAGCTCCGAGACTGTGTCTTTCTTAACTTAAGTTGTCGGGGTGGCAATATTTTTTCCTTTCGAAAGGAAAGGAAAAAATATTCACTCGTTTTGCACGCCAGGCATGTTACCTGCTCGCTTTGCTACACCAAGTAAGTCGTCTTCTCTTCTATAGTACCCTCCTGCAAAGTTTGTGACTTCTCTAACAAGCATGCTCGTTTCATTTACTGTAGTTGAAATTGGTATAGGCTTCTTTCTTGAATTAATTGCGCTTTGGGACATTGTTCTTCTGTGACGTCCATTGAAGACGGCGCTTGTGCATATTATCCGAAAGAGGGAGAATACTAGGATAATTTAAATCAAACTAGACTTGATGATTACTCTTGATATATCCAAGAGTTTCCTGGCAAAAATCCTATGCATCACTTTTGAAAATAGACCCTATTGATTCAGTGTCTGCACTGTCTGGAATACCTGCAATCTTGCTGCAATCTTGCTGTCACAAATGATTAGAAAAGATTTTAAGTTTTCAGTGTTGCTGAACTTTTTGACATCTACTTTTTGAGCCGGTGGTCTGCGATTGTTACGAACCAGGCTACGGATAGTGGAGCTAAACTTGAATCATGTTAATCTATCGTCAGATCAACACTCACCAATGGAAAAGTAATAAGTCATTTTTACATCATTCTCGGGAGAAAACCTCATAATCACATAGTCAATCAGATCATAGTCGTTGGACCGGGGATATCTTCAACTAGTTAATCTGAAAGATTGTGTTAGTCATCAAGGGCCCATACTCACTACAAAGGGATAGCAATAGATGACCATTTGAGTTGGCCTTGCCAACACAATGTTTACCATTTACACTACTCCATACTAATGCATCCAACCTACAAATACTTTGAAATCACCCGGAAAAAATGGATGGACTTACTTCTCAACTGGTTGCGTAATTATCCTTAAATTCATCACAAGATTTCATGGACAGAGCATAGCAACTAAAGATGTCTGCATACTTATTTCTACTAATGGCATAACTCTCTCATTAATGCCAACAGGGACATATTCCAGATGTTTCCCCAAGACGTTCCGAATAGCAGACCAGACACCTGCTTATCTCTTAGCTCTCTCAGGCCTACCAATCCAGAAAAAGGTGTATCCACTGTCGACCTGCTAAAACAGCTAGTCTAGTTTCCAGGAAAGAAGCTACGCCGATTTTTTTTCTTTTTTAAGACACCAGCAATCAAAGCAGTTCTACGTTCAAGGTTTTTCTTACTATCTATATTCTCACATTCTAAGATTCAATAAAAAGATTTTTTAATATTTGACTTCTGTATTGTTCTTGTACAGTTTTGATTCCCAAACATCGTAATCATCCTAGTCATCCTAATTTTAGTAGGTAGAAAAACGAGTAAAACAATTTTTAGGACACATTTTCTTGGCCCTTCGTTACTCGGAGCAAAGCAATTCCGACATAAAATTGCTGCTTTCTTATACAAAGAGAACACGATTCATACAATTACTTGCAGTTGTTGTGCAAAACGGCCATCTACCCTTCATCACCCAATGTGCAAAGTTCAACCTAGGAAGCTTCAATGACATTTTTCATCTGTTTCCGTTCCTTCAACGCTACAGGATTTCAAGAGCCCAAAACATGGTTTTTATAGAACAACCTGTACTTGTTCATGGAGGCTATTGCTTGTGTAGCATAATGCACACTTTCTAAATCAAAACAGCATAGCCTATAATGGTGCAGGGTTTGCCACATGTCAGTTGCAAAAGTGATCGCAGGTTTTGAATCAGAATTTCCCTTTTCCTACAGAGAGATGTTATAACAAGGTCTAAGAAGTCTTTTTACCTGAGTAGTTTAATCATTCACCCGGGCACCTACCCAGGTATTTCTTTGTGTTCGCGATACACATACCGACTGTAACAGGAAAAATTGTCCGATTATTAGATTAAGCTCTGAACCGTCGTATCTTAAAAATGATTAAAAATATCTTACTGGAATTCTTCAAGGTTTTTATAACACTATTGGAGTTTACATTGAGCAATAATCATGTATATAATTACTCTCCATGCTTAACAGATGAATCGTGATGAAAGCGATCATAAACAAAAATGACATGTTCATCATTAATTAATCATAGCTAAGGATCGGAAGGATTGAAAGATTGAAATAAAGTTCAAATATATATATATATATATATATATATATATATATATATATATATATATATATATATTTCCAGGATCATTTTCAAATTTATTTAAGATGATCTTCGCCTTCTCTAACCGTCTCACTTTCTGTCCTGGAGTAACAAGTTGCCTCACAGGTTTCATGTACGATTTCATTTTTAAGTCTTTTTTCACTGCTCTTTGGACTGTCATAGCTGAAACTTCTCTTTCGCGTGCCAAACATCTTATACAGAGTTTGATCTTTTCTAATTGATCTCTTTAGCTCTAAATTCTTCCTGTTGTGACCTCCTGATCCAGTTTTCCTTTCTACTGTTCCCTCTTTTCAAACTTATTCACCGTTCTCTTGATAGTTCTTGAATAGACTTTGAAGATGGAAGCCAGAGTCTGAATGTTGGTAGCATTAATGAAGGCCAGAATGATCTTTTTCCTCTAACCATTGATCATTTGGGAAGACATAGTGGGACTGACACAAAACGATTCTAACCAGTTAACTTTCTAGCAAAATAACTCAAGGGTTTTTCAGTGATTCTTATGAAAAATGGTGTCTTATCTGAAAACCTGGGATGGACAATTTTGCAGTTACATGATTTGGACAGTTTGGCTGTGACAGTTTTGGTATATTATAAATATATTACACTGAAAATATTTTACAATGCTTTTCATAGTATTTTATCAAAAAATAAGAAAAGGGTAAAACAAAACAAAAAAAAACATCGGTAAATGTTGTTAAAGCTGTTTGAATTATAAATGTTTATTTAAATGCAAATTTACCTTTGGTGGCACAAAGCGAAAGAGGAAATGGGGGAAAAGCTGGCTTCTACAGCGAACGGATCTGATTCACGGCCTATACACTCAAACAATTGACTCAGTCACCACAAGAACTCACCCCTCTAAACCCAGTCCAACATTTACCAAAATACCGCATATTCCCAGGGAACAGGGGAAATAAACCAACTCTACTGAACTGGTATATATATACGGATTCTCGCGTCGTGAACCAACGCATGAGTACTTTATCGACACATTGACGATGAATCCTTTCGTGAGAGTAGAGTCCAATACTAGAATCGCAATCCCTATTGCAGGTGCTGCATTGGTAATGCGGGTTGTGGGTGCTACTGTTGGTCTTCCTCTTGGCATGTTTCTTAATGAGGAGACTAGACAGCCTGTTCTCAAAGTCATCGATGCCCTCTTTGTAAGGTCTCCTCCAGGTTGTACGGGCTTGGTTAGTACGGGCTTGGGTAGTACGGGCTTGGGTAGTACGGGCTTGGGTAGTACTTTCCACGCTATCAAGGCCGACCCCATATCTCTTGAGATTGTATTTAACAGTGTCCTTGTACCTCACTTTCGGTCTGTCTATTGTTCTCTTGTCGTGCTTTAGTTTTTACTGAAAAACATTTGCTTTGGGGAATTCTTGAGTCTTCCATCCGATATACGTGCCCCACCCAACGAAGCTGCGCCTTGATTATTTGAATTTCTAGGCTCGCCACAGCACATCATTCTAGGATCTCGACATTGGAGACTATATTCTGCCACTTAATTGCGATAGTCAAAGATAAACAAACCAAATAAACGTTACGACTCTAAACGCTTCTTCTAGAATCTCGTAAATTGCTTCCTCTTTCTTAAAAAAGTGAAAAGTATATATATATATATATATATGTGTGTGTAGGAAATGGGTTAAATCCGACCCATTCCTACTTTTAATTTATTTTGTTTAAACGTTATTTTTGTGGACACTTATATTTGAGTAGAAGCTCTGTTTTTAATTAAACTATTTTCATCCAACGACATCTATCGACCTGAATATTCGAGAAATCAGAAAAATATGCTAGGCTTCGAACCTGCATCCCTTATGGGAAATCGTCATTGCGTTTGACGTCTCTAAACGCTCGGTCACGTAGATCTTACCGTGTGCATGTGTGTGTATGCATATTTAATTACACGTTAATCGTATATTTAATTACAAATTTTAAGGAGAAATAAAGGAGGAAATATTTATATTTTCTATTTTCTTCAAATGTAATTTTTAGTGTACCGTTAAACTAATGAATGAATAAATGAATTGAATGTAAAACAGGTCATATCTCATAATTTCAACATTCCAATTCTGTTTATAATCATCCTGCATTTTTACTCTGATTGTTCATCGAATTTCTATTTTCTCTTCACTTTTTTCTTTGCATTTCACTTTTTCACGTAAATATTATTTAACTTCATTGTTTTTAATCCTTTCAATTTTCTTTCTGTCTTTTTATTTTGTCTTCTTCAAATTTCTCTTTTTAATTTTTGTTCCCTAAATATTTGCCTTCTTTTGCCAGACTTCTTTTGACTTAACTCTTTCGGATTTTTTCATATGTCTTTCCTCTCGTTTTCCATTCCATTAATCATCCCATTGCTCCCCTTTTCTCTATCTTCTTTCGTTTCTCTTTCTTCTTGTACATCTTCCTAACTCGCACTCAATTTTCTTTCGTTTTCATTTTAATGCTAATACTGTATAAACCTATTATCTCTTAGGCATCTTATTTAATTCTCACTTTATTGTCTCTGGTTTATGACCCTAATACCAACTTAATCTGGCGCAATTAAAATCCACCCAAGGCAAAATCAATGTGACTTTCAAACTGATTTCAGCTGAGCCGCAATCTGATTCCTATCCAAAATTCAATTACTTCCTGTTCGCCCTTGTCACAATCAATTCTCCGATAAAGTCGGCATAACTTTTCAGCTTGCATGAACCTGTTTAAGTATGCATTTACCTATCAGAAAGCGAGTTGGAAGCAAAATTCGGGTCTTCGAGTCGAAGCCAAATGTATAAATGGGATTAAGAAATGGTGGAATACTGCCAGTTTGTTGTTTGGCTCTTGTCTGGAATTTACTCTGAGAATTCATTTACGAATGATATGCGTGTTGCAAAGAAGATTTGCATAAAAAAAAACGCGATATAAATAAGAATAAAGGAAGTCATAAAAATGGAAAAAGTAATGAATAAATATTTCGAATGAAAAAAAAGAGATTAAAAAAAGAAAGAAGGAAACAAATGTAGGATTGGCCAATAAAAGAAAATGACAAGAAGAAAAACTGAAAAAAGAGAAACTCAATTTTATTTAGAATGAAAAAGCGTGAAATGACATGGCATGAACAGAGAGAAAGAAAGAAAGAAAGAATGAAGAAATGGATAAAAAACAGTTTCTTTCAAACTCTAAATTTATCGAATAAATGATGTCTGAATTTGGGATTAGAAAATATTTAAAAATGTTTAATTAGAATTGATTGACTAATATAGACTTCATTAATATCAACAAACTACTTCGCCCGATTTACAAGAATAGTATTTCTAAAGCCTTTTTAATTTGGAGGCAACTGATTGTTGTATAGAATAAAGTGTCGCTGCCGACACTTGATTTTGTACATAGATCACCAGAGAACAAACACAGGCGATCCCATTATTGAATTAAGTGGATCACGTGACCATAACGGAAACGCATATATAAGAAATCTCGTGATGTCTAGATTAATCATCATTCTATTCTATCCTATATTTCTATAGGGGCCGCTATTTCTCTACCCTATTCACATATTTTATTTCTCTTATTTATCGAGCCAGTATTATCGAGCAGGTACTATTAGTGCGAGTGTTATTCGAAGGCGTCTTATACCAGCATTGTTCAACGGCGTTACTGTAGTTTTAACTGCGACATAAAAGTCTCTGCTATAACGAGCCTTACGTAAGTGGCAACGAATATTCGTTGACATTACAAAAGGGTCAAAGAAGTTGATATCAGAAAACTAATGGATTGCATGTATTTAAAAAATGTAGTTCATCAAGATGTTTCTGTAAACTCTAGAATTTGTAGTAATCAGATATAGTAATATCTGGAAGATGTGGATTTGTTTCCTAGAAAACCTTGCCGATTATAACCATTGCTCTATAAATGGGCAATGGAATACCATTTCCTATGGATCGATCCTACAAATCAGTGTCAACTGTATTTGTGAATATCTATGCCGATAATACAACGATATATGGATGCACCTTCAAAACATGTGATGACCAGAGATTGGCAAATGAACTCTTATCCGATTTAGACGAATATCTCAGGGTGTGCGTGGGGGGGGATGAAATAGCTGACTACCAACCAAACTAGTTACATTCCATCATCGGATCCTGAACGACCACCAGTCACAGAGACTATTACGCCTTAAACTCACCCCTGACTTCAAGTGCAACTCATACACACAACCCATCGTTGAAGATGCAGAAAAAAATGGGCTTTTCTCGAAACTACCTCAGTAAATACTTCACTTCTCGTATTATACTCTACTTTTGCAGAAGCCAGATCAGGCCCAAAATGGAATACAGCCGTCATATTTGCTCAGGAGTTGCCCCGTCCTTACGTTCAAGCCTGGATAGAGTTCAAAAGCGTCTCCACGTCCTTTTGGGTGACAAATTATTTTCCAAGCCGCAAACCTCTCTCTCACAGACGGGATGTGTCAAGCCTCTCACTGCTCTATCGCTACTTACATGGAAAGTGCTCGGACGAGCTGCATTCCTTGATCCACCTGTTCATGGCTAGCAACCGCCATGACACTAACATTCTAGCTAACCACTCTCATTCGCTCTGTATTCAGTTAGTGAGAACTTTCACTCTAACAGCTTTTTTCCCGCAAATCACTGCTCTGTGGAACCGATTTCCAAGAGGATGTTTCTCCGATCACTACAGTCTTAACCTGTTCAATTCTAGAGTTAATAGTTATCTTCCCAAGGTAACCACATAAACTGCCTCTTAGTCTCAAACACTTTTATCTCGTGTGGCTTGCGTGCTTTGTATAGGGTGAGTCACACTGTAAAATAGCAACAACCTTTTTCATCACTTATGATATAAGTAAAGAACGGTTAGTTAGGATGTTGCATTAGTCATTACAAGTTAATAAAATGTGATGAAATTATAATAACGGTTACAATAAGAGAGGTTCTAATAATAATAATAATAATAATAATAATAATAATAATAATAATAACAATAATAATAGTAATAATAAAATTTGCCATATCTGCACTGGAAAATATACAACTTTTACGGGATGGAAACTGCAAGAAACTGATAGGAACATCACCCTGACCATGTTACAGAGATAGGACTTGAAACAATTTTATGGGACTTCACAATACACACAGAGAGGACAATCAAAGCTAATCGTCCAGACATTGTGATCAAAGACCACAAGAACAGAACGTGTTTTCTTATTGACATGGCACCTCCTAAATATTGTAATGTATCTTTGAAGGTTCTAAAAAACAAAAAAAAACAAAATAACTATCAAAATGCAAGCACCGTCAAGTGGAAATATAAAAAATGTGAGACATGAGGACATCAATAGTTTCACTTGCAGTTCGAGCACTCGGATTGATTGGAAAATATTCATAGACTCATTGAGGATTTTCCATGTACCCCATGTCTTTAAAAAAAATACAAAAATTGTACTCACAAGTACAGCTCACACATTACGAAGAGCTTTAACTATGCAAAATATGTGTGATCTTAATTTTTTTTCTTTGTATTTTTTTTACAGAAATGATCAGTTAAATATGATATAATCTTAGATCGTTGGTTGGGACCCGGAAGAAAATGTGTATACAACAGAAATCCAAGGAAATAATAATAATAATACACTATCTTATTAAATAATAATGGCCATAGTAATACGAAATCTGGTGCAATTGAAGAAGTGAGCAAGAAGAAAAACAAGTGAGCAATGATGAAAAAAAAAAAAGAAAGCAGGAATAAAGAAATAAATGAATAAAAAAAAGAGATAAATTTCAAAAAGGAAAGAAATAAAAATGTAAAGGAGGCGAAAGAAAAGGAAAAGGAGAAAATTAGAAGTATAAAAATAGATTATGGCTATCATTCTTCGGTGAAGATGTCAGAAGACTTGGAAAAAGTAAAAAAAATGTTGGAAAAAAACAGTAAAACGGGCGAAAGAAAATAATATCAGGAAACTAACGACAAATAAAGAGAAAACTGGAAAATAGAAATTTAATAAAAGAAATATTATAAACCGAAATCAATAGATAAAAAATGTTGTTTCTATTTCTTTTCATATTAACAATGGCGCTGACTACTGCCAAAAATTCTACGATGCCTGAAGAATATCCTTGTGCGATGGTCTCGGCCATTATTCTTATTATGTATTCTCGCTTTTCCTTGTTTGAAATATATCCATCTTGCTGCCTATAAGGCTCGCCATTTATAAAATTCTATTGGCTTGGAAAACTGCCACACTGGACTGAAACCGAAAATTTGCTTCCAAGACAACATTCCACGCTTCTTATTACTATGGCTATCCGCCATAATGCAAGATGTATGATTTTTCTTCTCATCATTTATTTCTGCCTCTGTAACCAAGTCTGTCCGTGCATCTATCTATCTATCTATCTATCTATCTATCTCTCTCTCTCTCTCTCTCTATATATATATATATATATATATATATATATATATATATATATATCTGTTAGAAAAAAAGAAGTCTGCTCGTATCTATCTATCTATCTATCTATATATCTATCTGTTAGATAGACATAGACGCCTGTTCGCAACTATCTATTTCTCTTTCCCCTTGGCTCTGTCTCTCTCTGTACATATATCTGTTAAAAAATAGACGTCTGTTTGTATCCCTCTCTCTTTATATATATATATATATATATATATATATATATATATAGATAGATAGATAGATAGATAGATAGATGGATGGATATGTTAGATAGACATATAGATAGATAGACGTCTATTTCTATCTATCTATTTATCTATCTATCTATCTCAATATATTCATATCTGTTAATAAACTCGTTAAAATTTTTCAACACCCCAAGTTTTATTGTTTATAAACAAGGTCTATAATTAAGCCTATAAACGACAATAGAGAAAACAGACAGTAAATTATCTCAACAATTTTCAAACAGGCTATTTTCTTAATACATGCATACTCACCAATAAACACACCCCCAAGTATATATATATATATATATATATATATATATATATATATATATATATATATATATATAAGGTCTGTCTGAAATTCAACGGGACTGATTTCATTCTTCGATGTGAGAGGTATCGTCCACAGTGAGTTCCTGCCACAGGGCCAGGTGATCAATCAGTAACTCTATAAAGAGATCCTGCGGAATTTTCTTCGCTCAGTGCACGAGAAGAAACGAGAGTCGTGGCAGGACAAATTGTAGCTGTTTCACCACTACAATGTACCGGCTCACAATGCCGTGAGCTTCCAGAAGAAGAACATCGCCGTACTCAAAAAACCTCCCTATTACACCTGATCTTACTCCGTGTGACATTTATCTTTTCTCCAGGCTCAAGCTGATATTCAAGGAGACCAATTTTGAACGTGTGGAGGCTATCAAGTGGCCCGTAACGCCGGAGCTGAGAGGCACCCAAGAAGAATCCAGCAGTGCTTATAAACGTGGCAGAGAAGGATGGAAATGTACATTAGACTCAAGAAGGATTACTTTGATGGGGAAACCATTTCGTTTGGAATTGAAATAAATTGTTTGTGACACCAGTTCCCGTTACTTCTCATACAGTCCCTGTATACAGGGTACGATTGATAACTTGTCATTTAAATGACGCAAAAATGGAAAATAAAAGTGACATCTCATTTTAACAGATATGTTGACAAAAATTATACAAAAAATATTTTGAAATACTAAAATGTATATTTATTCAATAAAATCGATATTGGCTTCAACCACGGCCTCCACACGACTTCGGAATCTCCTGCAACTCTTTTGGATGGTCTCCTTGTTTAAGTTGGTGGATGCTGTTATCATCCTTGCCTTCAGTTCATCTTTGGTTTTTCGAGGAGTTTTGTTGATCATTTCCTCAACTGCGTCCCATACATAATAATCAAGAGCGTTGCAGTCTAGGAAGTTAGATATAAGGTATGATGTGCTCGCAGAAATTGTAAACATTTTAGGTTATATGCGTATACATCAATTTTACATCCCATAGTTCATATTTTGATTTGTCATCGTTGAAGCAGAATCTATTCCTGGGCTCATAACCTGTTGAGTGAGTAGCCATAGTCATATGCAAAATAAATATCAGAACTGCCCAACCATCAGAATTAACAAAATTTGCAATAAAAAGGAAAACAAAGAAAGGTGCAAAAATAAAATAATATTAAGCAAACAAGCAAACAATATAAGCAAAGCAAAACAGGTAAGAAAGCAAACAGTTCATAAATTACGATTTGGCGTCTACACACAAAAGCAAAATCAGACAAGCGAACGCAGTGGTCTGTCTTCTAGACAAGTCATATCTGGATTGAGTCATTTCAAACTGCAAGCCGCCCTATTTTATTGCCTAAGAAAAATATCCCGGTATCATGCATTTGTGAACTTCTGCCTATAAAAGGGGAGGGGAAAATGTTTTGCTGTCATTTGAGAAGGCCTTTATTGTTTTTTTTTATTATTTATGTTCGACTGTTTCGTAATTTGTCTTGCTTTCTAATGTTTTTACTTACCTATAGTTTTATATATTTAAAAACATTTAATTTTTTTGTGAGCTTCTAAACAAAATATATATAATATTGATATATGTACAGTATATATATATATATATATGGGCGATGGGAGACAACTGGCTCTACTTTGTGCAGATAAAACTCGATAGCTCAGGAAGACAATCCATCTAAGGGAAAGATAACTTTGATTTTAAACCTCTGCTGTCTTGCATTCATATCCAATCATGAAAAAGGCTCTGCGTGTAAATCCAGGCAGAAAAAAAACCTGAAAGCAGTTGGTTGTCAACACTGAAAACTCCGGCAACTCCAGCAGTCAAGCTGGTACGGCCGAGAGGGAGTCCATCTGGACAGTATGCGACCTCCACATATATATCGCTTAGACCTTCGCCCTGGAGAGGTCACTTCAGTCTTACCATCAAATCGCGAAATAAACAGACGCCTATTATGCACGAAACGATTTTCCTTTAAAATGTCATCTCTTCTATTTTAACAAAATTTGCACAAATGTTTTGTAAAAAAAAACCCAACGCCACTATTTTAGGGTTATTTTCAGATAGAATAAAAAGTTTTATCACTTTCCACACGGGTGAAGAGAAAACTGAAGGTAACACAAATGTGGATCTACAGAAGGATGCTGAGATTATCACTAGACGGAGCGCGTAATCGACGAGGCGTTTTAAAGAAAATAAAATCAGAGAGAACATACATAATCCGAATAAGAAAGAGTTAGCTGAAATTTCTAGGAGACATAAGGGAAGATACCCTGTAGAATCTGAGACTTACAGGAGATATAGAAAGGAAAAGAGGCAGGTGGAAATATTAACTTGTATTAATAGAGAGCAGAACGTGAGACTGAAGTAGTAAACGTTACTAGGAGCTACAAAGGGGCGGAAATTGTGGAGAGCCATAATCGCTCACATCCTGAATGGACAAAACACATAGAACTCAGATTTCGATAATATGCAAACTAATTAAAAAATATTACATATATATAATAAAATGGACAAAGTCCGACAATTATTTTCAGACATTTTTTATGTTTATACTTTCTTTTTATAGATACAAATATTTAAGTAAATGATCTGTTTTTAATAAAGAGTATTTATGACATTTATCGGCCTGAATGTCCGATAAATTTTCATAGAAAATATGCGTCCTCCGATAAGAATCGAACCTGTATGGAACCCCAAATGCCTGACCGATAACTTTTTAATTTAGCCATAGAGGCAGGTTATTTTTTTTATTTTTGTTGCTGTCGGAGGATGCATATATATATATATATATATATATATATATATATTTCCTGAATATATTTTTATAATATATATATATATATATATATATATATATATATATATATAGTGAATAATTGTAATATATATATATTTTGTAATATATGATATATAGTGACTAATAGATTTTAAAGTAGATATATATATGTATTTGACTAATTGTAATATATATATATATATATATATATATATATATATATATATATATATATATATATTTTTGCAGATATAGTCAAACCTTTTAAAATACCAGAGAAATAAATGAGCATTGTTTTGCTCTAAGGACCTGGTTTGCCAAACTATAAACAAAGTTTTATTTTTTTTTAAATAAAAAGAATACACAATTCGATGCCTACGGAAATGTACATTTTATTAATAAATGTTATAATGGAGTTCGTCTTAACAGTTTCCATGGAAATAGCGACAGATCAGCAAGAGACTTGTGATCTTTCTTCTATGAGAAAAGCGGTTAAAAATAATTCGGTAGTCTTGAACTCTATTGAAACTGGAAAGGGTCCTTAACGACCAAAAAATATATGTGAATAAAAATCAATTTTTCAGTCTGATCCGGTTCTTTGAAAGAATAACAGGAGGAATCAGGTACCTACTAGAGCGTTACATGAATCTAACCATTTTCACAACCAGTTTTTCTCCTACTGAGCTGTAAGATCTCGGTCAGAGGAAATATCTGCTGCCAATCTCTGATCATCTAGTGTTTTGGCGGTGAAGCCATATACCGTTGTATCATCGATATCCATAAATGATCAATATACTCTTAGCCATTTTACGCTAAATAGAAAGAGCTTTCCACATTGAACAGAAGAAACCTTTGAGGACGCCTATTGATCGCTTATGGCTCGGGGGACAAGCCATCATAAAGACACAAAAAAAAAACACACACGCACGCGCGTATTAAAATACACATACATACACACACACACACACATACATATATATATATATATATATATATATATATATATATATATATATATATATATATATTACAATTCAAAACTTTGTAGCCACTCCCAGAATTGCATGAGCTGAACTTGACAGAAGAAAAATGAAAAAGATCTCTTAGAGTCATTGAAGCAAAAGTATGGAATCAATTATCAAACTTTTGCAATGAATGCCTAAAATTTGTGCTGCTGTAATAAATGCTAAAGGAGGATATTTTGACGAGAGCTAAATCTAATCATAAAGAGCATTTTTTTCTTTTTGTGATTATAAAATCTCTAATAAAAATCGTGTATCTTTTTTAAGAATGTATAATAATTTTTTAAACCATACCACAGGTTGACCCAAACCTTGTGAGTGAAATTGGTTAGACAAGACCCTTGGGGCGTCGATAGCTGTATTAGCACGAAAGTCACAAGTCATCGTGACCGAGGGTTTGAGCGTGCTGGCCTTGTTCAGATTGTTGATCATGCTAGATAACACACTTTCTCCCAGAAACAGTAACTAAGTTCTACTCAGCATAGTTGCAGTATAAAGCACAGGCTGACTCTGTGGGTGTTGAACAAACACACATATGCCTGAGCGTCTACAATAGGGATTGGCTAGCCGCCCTAATAGACAGGTATCCTCAAATATGGCCAGCTATTATATATATATATATATATATATATATATATATATATATATATATATATTTATAATTCAGTATATTTTATATAAAAATTTTTTGTAAAATCATATTATTTTATTTGTGTGTGTGTAAAATATCCATATGTGACATGATATTGTGTAAAATGTAATATAAGAATTTATTAAACTATACTCATAATAAATTAGGTTATTTAATATGGATAAATGTTGTATCTATCTCTATAACTGCATAAATATGACTGAATAAATAAAAAATCTGGTTGATTGGTAATTCTGAAATGATTTGTATCCAATGTATAAATAATTGAAGAAGAAATGGAAATCAGGTAATTGATATTTTATTGCTTCAAACAGAAATTATATCCGACTCTCAATTTAGTCAATTGCAACCTTTAGTTCTTTTCCAACTTTCTCTCAACCAGTATCAATTGCAATAGTATGAATCTGATCAAACCCTTTTAAAATTTTTTGTCCACAAAAAAAGGATGTGTCGACTTGAATCTGACGATATTCAGAAAACTCCCAATCATTTTGGGGGAATTAAGTTTTTTTAGAGAACTCCATCTTATCTAAATCAAAAAACATATTTCTAACACACATATAAACGAAATGTTGGCATCAATGGATTGATTTAAGGGAATCATGAAAAATTCTCCAACTGAAATGATAGATAAAAAAGATGTTTCAAACCGTGAGACCTTGTCGTTCAAGTCTTTAAAATTTTCAGGATCCTTTTTAACTAATATATGCAAAAGGCGTGACATTATAAGGTCAATTTCTATTGTTTTCTCCGAGCCTTTTTGAACGAAAAAAAAATATGAAAGTTTTGAAGCCGAAATAAGTTCAGGACCATTTTAAACTTCTTTTAAACTATCAAGAATTCTGTTGCATTTATTAAATTATTTTTTCCATAGATATTTTTATTTTTTTTTAATTAATTATTCATTCATCCCAATTATGATATGTTTAAAAATAATTTTGCCATTAAAAAATTTAACAAAACAGAAAATATCACTTTGCAAACGACGTTTTTTGAAAACATCAGCAGAAGCTTTCATTCAGCAGTGAAAAAGGATAAAAAACAAGACAAGTAATAATGTGCCATACCAAACGTAAACAGAACATTTCCCGCCCGTGGCGAGAAAATTTGGCGAATTTCATTGTTCCCCACAACAACTGACGATTATTCTTTTCCCACCCACCAATTTAAAAAAAAAAAAAAAAAATCGAATTCACTATACATTGTTATTTTTTTACCAACGCCAAAAATGGCTTAGCAATCCATTACAAAACGTTAGAAAATATACAAAAATGGCCGGTTTTTTTACTTTTAATCATTGGCATTCCTATCTTCTTTTCTTTTGAGTCAATGTTCGTTTAAACGAAAAATCGATCAAAAATTGAAATGAATCTTGACATGAAAACTAGTTTATTCGGAATATATTACAAATCTTTGAAAAAAATGTTCATTTTTAGAACGTTTTATTCGTCGTTGAACCGTTGTGAAATCCGGCCTTCTTCAAACAAATCTTTCCAACTTAACCCCTTTTTTTTTATCTTTTATTCCCCCTTACATTTCTAAAGTCATTTCAATAACAAGTTATTCTTCCCATTATGAGACCCGAAGATTTACATTTCAATGCCATTTAAGGCAAATGGAGAAACTTTTCTTTTTAATTTTTTAAAAATGGATTTTTCAAATTAAAATCCATTAATCAAAAAAACTGTAAAATCGCGCTTTTCAGTTACCCCAGTATTTCATTAAATTATTCAATCGATATAGGAGACCTGCAATGCCAAACATCACATAAAAAGTCGGTTGAAAATTTGTAGATCAAATAATAATGAACCAAATTTTCAAAAAGTCAGTTTAATAAGAAAATTTGAGATTTGCAATAACCCAGACCAGTCCATTTTTTTTGTTTAAATAGATATCATACAGTTTAATGGAAAATTTAATTTTTTTTTTTTAATTATATGATAATTTTTTTTTTTTTTGTTTCTGGCGAAATTTTGGGGTTTCGTTGAACAAAGTCGAAGTGGAATTTTTAAGTTAAACTCTTTATAAATTGAAAAAACTAATTTATTTATTTAATTCTTCAGATGGAAATTATATTCAAACCAATTTGAAGAACTCTTTATACAAATCAAAAAGATTATCTATTCTTGAATGAAAATATAATTATTTTGCGCAATGTATTCAATGTTCAATCTCTGGAAGGTTTAATATCAAATATTTTCAAGAAAAAACGGCATAAATAAAGCTTGGAAAATGAGCTAAATCTCAATAGTCTTTAAATAAATATAAGAATTGAATTCAAAACTTTAAAGATATTCTGGTAAGACTTAAAACTTGCAGATAAAAGGAACCAAAACAATCTTTTTTTTTTAAAATGCTTTTTACATTTTTGAATTCAAAACCAACCCTTGAAAAAACCTACCTTTACTTTTTTCCAAGACAAAAATATGTCGAACCGAGATCACAATCAAAAATTTTAAACAAAAATTGAAAAAAATATGTTAATGCTTCACAATTTGCCTCGGCCCCTCTTTTTTTCATCTTTTGGTCGTGTTTTTTTTTTATTTTTAATCCTTTGATTTGTCAAATGAATTTGAATTTTAGATTTTATTTGGGCCAATGGATGTCAATATATTCTAAACATAATTCTTTAAAAACACATTTCTTCAGGTTCAATCTCCTCTTCATCTTAAAAAATTTGACAATTTTGGATAATTCAAACGTAAAGATTTTTATTTATGTTAAATGTATTTTTATAAAAAAAAAAAAATTCATTTTTTTTTTTATTTTAATATTTAAACATCTTTATTCCATTTTCTGTTAAATTCTGTCAATAAAATATAAAATTTAACCCATTTTATTTAAATTTGTCCCAATTCATTAGCACAAATGTCTATTTATAAACATCTTCTTGTTTTAAATAAAATTTCTCTTTTTCTTATTTTTATCTTCTTACAATTCAATTTTATTCTTAATCTTTTCCTTCAAATTTGGCTG
Source organism: Acanthosepion pharaonis (assembly GCA_903632075.3). Taxonomy (NCBI): domain Eukaryota; kingdom Metazoa; phylum Mollusca; class Cephalopoda; order Sepiida; family Sepiidae; genus Acanthosepion; species Acanthosepion pharaonis. The sequence continues at coordinate 285,402 of CAHIKZ030001366.1, read as the reverse complement.
AAAAAATAAAATAATTGATTGCGAAATTTCTGAAATTGTTAAAAGATATCCTTTGAACAATTTTTTTCTTTTTTTTTGTATCTTGGCCATATGATTTTATGACTTAACGTTACATTTTTCAAATTTTATCCTTGCAGTAAGGAAATATGTTAATTTGTTAATTGAATCTTCATCATTGCCGTGTTTTTACAATGCTTTGTATTAATCCCAAATAATTAAATTTTTTTTTTTTTTACTTTAACCAAAATAAAATAAAAATGGACATTCTCAATTTTAAGAACTAATGCCTTCCAAATGAATCAGAATTTAAAAAAAGGGTCAAAAAAATGAAAACTGAAAAAAAAATGTTAAAAATTTTTTTTTTTCGTTCAAAAGATTTGTTTTTCAATTAAAATTATACTA
>CAHIKZ030001366.1:207500-280000 GCA_903632075.3 Acanthosepion pharaonis | reverse complement strand
TTCTAACAGATCGTTTTCTCCTTTTCTCTCCAAATGGAACTCCTTCCGATTCTTGCTTTTTGCCATTTTTAATCTTAAACCAAATGCAACGTCAAATTTTCTCATTCTTCTGGGTGAAATGCTTTTTTTGTCTTGTCAATATTCTTTTTAATTCCTTCTAACCTCCTAATGGCAATTACCCTTTTTTTGGGTGAAATGAATATATATATATAAATATATATATCTATATCCATATATATATAATATATATTTAAAATTCTAAATTCCATGTAGTCCATCATCTAACTGGCTGTACATTAGGATCTTGGGTCATCTTGTCATCAGAATTTTTTCAAATATATATATCCTTGATTAACTTAAATATATATATATATATATTATAAAACATAAAAAATTCAATTGTTTATGTATTTCAAAGATTAATATATAAACATAAATGTTCGTGTTAAATATTTCCTTTTTTAATAACTATACATCCGACATCTTTCTATTCTTTCCATTAAATAACCAATCGCCTTCACTAACTTTTACAAAAAATTCTTGTAATTTCTGTTTTAAATCTGCTATCAACACTACCTCATCTGCATATCTTATAGTTTTAAGATTTGGCTTTAATTTGAATCATGGTAGGACTTTTAGTTCTCTCAGATGTAGTTCACTGCAAAGGTTAGGGAGTCCAATGGAAACACATTCTTGAAACGAATATATTTTATTTTAGATTCACTACACTCATTTTCTACTTGTATGCAGATTGTTAGCTGCCAGTATAGGTTCTGAATTAAACTAATATCCTCTCCAAATATGTCAAGATTACCTAACAGTTCCAAAAGCTCTTTGTGACATTTTTATGAAACGATTTTGCATAATCTATAAAACAGAGTTACGCATTCTTCTACATTTGATTTGCTTTTTCTGTTATCATTCTGAGAATAAATATCGCATTCCCTGTCCCCAGAATGCCAAAGATTCTTGTCATTTCTCGTCTGATTCTACTGCACGCTCTATTCATCAGAATTCGGATGATAAGTTTTCTTATATGGTTCATTAGTCTAATTGTCCGATGGAGTTTGGATCTAGTTTTTTAGGCAGGGCTATGAAAATAGATCTACTTAAATGTCGGACTGAATAAACTACTAAGGTATCTTTCTGCAATAGATTAGCAGCAGATGATGTCGGAGGCAAGTTCCTTAATACCAGTGTGTGTTTTAGAGCGAATCTAAAAGAAAACAAACAAACAAAAAACAATAGAATAAATAAGAAACAATGCAGCATGAAGGAATTGCTTTCAGAAAAACAAACAGGTGCTATTTCCATTGTTTATATTTGTCAACATCGTTTGACGTCATATGCAAACAAGGATTTGGGAAAAGTTTGATCAAGTTTTTCTTATATAAACACTGTAAACACACATATATATATATATATATATATATATAAATATATATATATATATAATGATTAAAAATTAATATGGAACCCAAAATTTAATGCACTGAAAAATAAAGCAATATATATATATATATATATATATATATATATTATTATTATTTTAGTAGTATAATGAGTGTATATATATATATATATAATATATATCACTGTGTGTGATATTCTAATTCCCACTATATATATATATATATATATATATATATATATATATATATATATATATATATATATATATATATATATAAATTGTTAAAAGTGTATAGTTTAAATTATGTTATTTTATGCTTAAAATTCCTCCAATATCAGGGATAGAAAGTGTATATATATATAAAGATTGAAAATATATATATATATATATATATATATATATATATATTTATATATATATATATATATATATATATTTATATATTGATATTTCTTTCTATATATATATATATATATTGTATTTTATATATATATATATATATATATATCTTCTGTCGCTCACTGGATAAAATGTTGGTTGAGAAAGAATCAATGATTTGACCTAAAACAGTTGTGAGTTCAATACCTAGCCAAATCAGAGCTAAACAAAATTTGGCGAGATTGAGTTTATTAAAATAAATAACTGAAATTGAGATAGCCAGGAAAAATAAATTCAAAACTAGACAATCTTGATTTTGGACGAAATAAAAATTCCTTCAATTTCATACGGAGAAAACCTAGACATTAAAATTTTTAAATATCGTGAATATGACAATAAAGATGGGAAAACAATTTAAATAGGTTTATATATTGTATATATATATATATATATATATATATATATTGAGTCATCAACAATATAATGTTTCGCTGTACACTTTCTTCAATGTGGGTATACGTTTGATTTATCCAGCTGGGATTTAATATACTGATTTGTCATCAGGTTTACCCCTATACTATCGTCGTATGTATATATATTTGTTAGGGTTTCCTTATTTACATTATATGGACTCACCCATTATATACATATACTACGGCTACGTGAAGACCGATAAAGCAAAACCGAACAGTCAGAGACCCTAGTCAAGTCGAGTCCAGAGTGACAGAGTAAAAAGGTTGTAGGTAACCGGAAGAGTGAGGGTGAGGTAACAGCGTTGTAGGAGTCACAGTGAGCGAGCACGTAGATTCAGTAAAGAAGTCATACAATTCAATACCAAAGACTGATATATATTTTGCTACTAATCCGCATTCCTGGAACTACTAACCTGCAATACCAGTTTGTATTATTACGTTGATACATTATTTTCATATATTCATTCCTGGCGTTTATTATTTATTGGTACCGAATTTCAACTCGGAATCCACAACAACTATATATAAATATATATACATATATATATATATATATAAACTATTTAAATATATAAACTATTTAAATATATATATATATATATATATATATATAAACTATTTAAATATATGTATATAAAGTGTTAATTATATATAAACTATTTAAATACATACAAACATACATACATATATATACATATATATATATATATATATATATATATATATATATATATATATATATATATATATATATATATAGTCGCACGATAGTCTAGGGATAGGATTGTCAAATCGGTCGGACTTCGATCTCAGCTCGAAACAATCGAACATCTACCCACACTGAAGAGCTGTGCACAGCGAAACAGCCTGTCTGTGGATAATATATATATATATATATATATATATATATATATATTTAAACTTAGAAAATGTTTGTGATGCCTAGATTTACTGAATAAGTAGTTTCCGACCAAAATACTCTCTACAATGTCTCGAGTAAGTGGAAAGTTAATCCATGCTATTCTTTTTCTTAAAAACTTATTTTAACAACCTATTTCACTATACACCTTTTTTTGTACCCGACAGTCCAACTGAAAGAAAAAATAAGTTACATAAAAAGCTGCAACTATTTGTAGATCTACGTCAGCCTCGAGTATATTCTCTGCGATTATATCTACGAATGCAGACTGATTGTCGCCATTTTTACTTCGAAATGCATGTAAATACTAGCAGGCATACTCAGACGCACGCACGAACACACATAGACACAGATCTCAGAAATCCTCGTGCTAAATCAGCTCACGCGGTACCGACTAGTTGAACTCTCCCTCGTTACAACACTGCATTTTCCTTCTTTTGAATATGGAAGACTACAGAAACTACCCAGCAATTTTCCCCCAGTGCCGCAAGCAATGATGACCAAATTGATAAGGTGTATTAGGTCTTATTATTTTGCTTGGTACTTTTATGTATATTATCCTCTTTTTAGAAACGAAGTTCTGTCTTATATCGTTTGATGATATCTGTATTACTTTGTAAGCGAAACACTTTATCATTCTTTTAGCATTTTATCCATTTGATTCTCTCTCTAGTTTCACTTTCACTTTTGTGATCGATCAAGAATCCAAATTATTCAACAGGATTAAACCAGATCCTCCTATGAAACGATATCGATGTAATTTGGTAAAATTAAAATCCTACATTATACGACTCAATCTATTAACAATATATATATATTATATATATATATATATATATCATAATGCATTTTTGTGTGTTATGTATGTATTTATGTGTGTGTGTGTGTGTTACTTTTCAATATTTCTTTTTATTAATTTATCAATCTGGCCTTTTTTCTCATGCAGAAAAAAAGTTCAATTCATATCTCCTTTCATTTCTTATCTAAACGCACCCATACTGGTCAGCACATTCACTCGCATATGTAATATTTTAACCCAGATATCTAATCCTGTTTCATATTATCTAGCTAAGTCCGTATTATCCTGACAATTGCTTTTGCCAGTGTTTTCTTCACCTCCAAATGCCTTTAATAACTTTATTGGATAATTTCAAGGTGGAAAATATAACGAGCAAGATTGAAATAACGACAGATATATTTTCTATGTGAAAGATTTTTTATCTTTAAAAATGGCATCCTTAGTGTCTATATTCGGACTATTGTCCTCATCGTTGTTGTTTTTATCACAACGTTCCAGTCCAAAAAATACTTTGTGATAAAAAAAACAAAGATGCGGATAATAGTTCGAATATAAATAATGATAACACCACACCCCAGAAATTCATACAACAAAATAGTAAATAAAATTGTTTTATTAACCTCTGGACTCCTGCAAAATAACGTTGGTCAATTAAGGGTATGTAGTTTCAGGTCTTTCTTCGAACGTTCGATCATTTCCATGCAAGTATGTGAAAAATTCTAATTTCTCTTTTTGTCGGTCGAACTTGTGTGCGTATATGCTGAGTTAAAATGGTTTAACCTCCAGTTTACGTCATTCTATCAACCGACATAGCTTGAGGTCAGATTTTGAATTTGGTGATTTGAGGACACCTGCTAGATCAGCCGACGAGGTCTTTTAAAGTTTTGTTGTGACACCGAGTACAAAATTTACTTTAGCATTTCTTAGATCGACCCCGCCGCTTCTTCTTAGATCAATTAAATTCAATTCAGACGGATGGTTTTTTTCCTGGAGTGAATCATAAAATAGAAACAATAACTGCAAAATCAGTCAAAGCAATGCATAAAAGCAGTAATTAAAACTGAATCCAACATAAAACCGAACAGTCATCTTGATTCATTCGAATATTAACACCGCCACATTTTCGAAATTCAAATAAAGAAATCAAGAAAATGCTCCCAAATAATTTATCTTTCTTTTTTTTATTAGCTTTGTTAACGATTTCTTTAATATCTTCATTGATTTTTCAAACTCTTGTCAGTTTATTTAATGCAAACGATTCACGTGAATCAATAAATACTGATTAAGTTTTGTGGATAGACAAATCAATCTAGTGAAATACATTCCCATCGTACTCCCGTCTTAATAAAAAATCAGTCACAATATATATATATATATATATATATATAGTCAAACCTAGATGAGTCAGACAAACCTACCCAGGTTTCACCTAAGCAGATCGTCAGGGAAAGCAGGTATTATTTAGTTGTTTACTCGCGTCGTTTTTTGGGGGGTGGGGGGTTGAACCTTTATCTGTGCGATTTCTTCGACAGACTTTCATGTTCCTAGCTCTTTCTTTTTAAAAACCTTTTTTCCTTCGAGATTGATTTGATTATTGGCAAATCAAAAATTCGAAGGTTTTTCGAGACGAGTATAATTACCTATATATATATATATATATATATATATCAATAAATATACATAATATCCTTCACCGATAGCACGACTCAGAGTTTCATGCACAATGCAATCTTCAGGTGCTGAGTATTGACTGACCATTATGTAATTTAAATTTTAATAAAAAATATCTAGTTATCGCAACGTTGGTGCAGTTATATATTATACTGGGATAAACGGGATTTATACATACATAATTTACATAAAAAAATTAATCTGGATCAACGTATTTGAGCAGAAATGCCTACTCAGGGGTAACCTTTATAAAAGTTTTAATAATTTACTAATTCCCCCTTTGGCTTGGAAGAGATCTACAAACTTATTCGCGCTAAAGAAGTGTACTCCTGAACTGGCACCTGCTCTGTCTAAACACTACAACAAATGTCTTGCTGCCTTTTGCTTTCTTGTTTGTTGGCAATTCTTTTCTTCATTTCTTGTTTTTAAGAACTCAGGCAAACCGTCTAATCCTTCCAACTGTTGGCCTATTAATATTCTACCTTTCTTTGGCAAAGTACTAGAGATTCTAAATGACTCTGAACTGGTTAAGCATTTCAACTTCTAGGTCTTCTTTCAGATAGGCAATATGGCAGTGGCTTGTCTATGTCAAATGCTGATGTATTAACGGTAACTGCTGAAATAATGGCAATGCTCGAGCTATATCCTCTAGACATTTGACAAGTTTTGGCATGCTGGTCTTTTTTCAGAAGTTTAAAGGTGATAGCATTTCTGGACGAATTTTGGAACAGATTCAGTTTTGTTTTATCCTATACGGAAATGAAAATTTTCTTGAACGGCCACTTATCTAGATCTATTTGCATTAATGCAGGTGTCTCCCAGGGATCTATCCTTGGATCTTCGTTGTTCTTAATTTTCCTCAAACACCTTCGTGATGCCATCATTTCTCAACTTGGCGTCTATGCTGATGATACAACTATTTACACTTAATTTAATGGTAATTCTGATCTGTTAAATAAGGTCAAATTGGCAGCTGATCTAAAAAAATGACGTTGTTAATTTTAATACCTCTAAAACGAAACTTCTCTTTTAATCACCTAAGTCAACCATTTTGGCTTCCATCAACATGACTGATTTATAAATCTACCATTCGCCCTTGCTTTGAATATTATTCTCAAATCTACTCTAATGCTTCTGCTATGTATTTAGAAATTCTTGATAAATACAAAAGAAGTAATGTTATTGGTCCAAACTGGCATCTCGGGATTTTTTCATTTTCCTACTTCCGCTTCCGTTGTGCCGTTTCTATTAATATTTTCATTGTAACTGTTCTGAGAATTTTCATTTCTCTTTCAAGACTGCATGAATTTAAGCGCAGTACTAGATTGGCGGAAAGGTCTCATTAATTTACATTTAAAATGGCTAGATGTAGCTGTAAGTTCTATCCTAACAGTTTCTTCTCTCGCATTTCTCGCTAGTGGAACACACTTCCAGATTTTTGCTTTCCAGTCAACTTTATTCTTGAAAAATTTAAATGCAATGTCAGTTGTTATTTTCCATCTTTTTGTTTAATTCCTTTACTTTTATTACTGTCTTGGATTGAAATGATTAATGTATAAATATATAAATTGAAGTGCGAACAATTACAGACGGATAACGTCTCCTGTTTTTACTTGAATAACAGAAACTACAAGATATGGCATTAAGAGATTAGATTTAAGAGATTTTATGATATCGTTCCCTAAATAGAAGATGCAAGAGTTACTCGTGGTAGAAGGTTACTGAATAGCATAGTTTTATGGACGTAACAATTATACATTATGAGTACAATAAGATACATAACAAATGACCCAAGACATGAAGAAGTTAAAATTGAAGTGTTATCAATCTAATACAAAGGGGATGAGAATATTTCACACCCGTGTATATGTTGTGGCTGGTATTGGGTGAAAAGGTCTAGCCTTGTGGAACTAGAGAATGTAGCTTCTCAGAAAATGTTAATGGAAATAATGATAGGTTTACAACGTTGCATCTTTGGGAAATTGATTGTAAGGTGGAAATAATTCATTACCTACAATGTCGCGTAAATGCTTTTGAATTCCCTCAAGGTTTGAATAAGACGATAAGGCAGTTCCAGTCCTGATATGGCAGAAATGTTCCATTTCTTGATCTGGTGTTCAAATATTATGTGCATTGCTCCCTAATACGTCCAAGGCTATTCATAACTGAGTTTTGGTTACTGTATGTGACTACACGTAATTTAGTGAGGTCTGCAGCATATCTTAAATATATTAAACAGAGTTTACATCTGCAGGCGTATGCGCCAGTGGAATATTAGGATGCCAGTTTTCCTGGAGCTAGTTCTATGCAACTCCTAGACGATGAAGAACTTGAATTGTCTTGCTGGAACAAACCACTAGAAAATATGGCGAGCAAAAACGAACAGAAATAAATCTGTGGATATAACAATTGTCAAAAGAGATTCCAGTTTCATTAATGTCACTTCAGATCAATATAGTGTCACTAGCCGTTTGAAAAACACCTTGACATCAATCTGAATCCATAAGTGTGTGCGGTCTCCTCCCCACACAAACTCGACCGTCTGTTCGAAAGAACTGCAATGTGACACATCTGACGTGGCAACATGGAACCAGTTTTTCACGGTCGAAGGGTGATGTCTTCTCGATGAGTTTGCGTCGACTGATGCCTTGTGAAGCATCAGCATTGAATAGGAAAAGTGATTTGGTAACATTTTTCCCTTCGATAGATTATTACCAAATTGTTTAGTCGTCGGAGGTCTTGTTCCTGAATTAAATGTATTTGATGGCTGTCAATCCTTGGGTTTACTGTTATTGCTATAGAACGATAAATACTTAGGATAGTTGCAACTTCTGAGATCAAATTTTTTTTTCTGAACCCAGCAACCATTCTGCAGTCACACGGTTGTGTTATAGATAGAGTAAGTCTTTACCCTTTTCGGGTGATGTATGTGTAATATACACATATATCATGAGACCGAGACCATTTCTATGTCGTATAATGGTGTATATGCATAGGAAATTTGCTACATTTATAAGAGTATAGTGTTCAGTGTTGGAGAAAGAGAGTTTGTCAATATAGACAATGTGGACAGAGAAATGAACACAGTATGGAGACTGTCAGTTTCACGTCTCACTCTGATTTTCAACGTTGATTCTTATATTTATTCTATCTATCTATCTATCTATCTATCTATCTGATTAGTTTGCTTAAATATGCTGTATTATTAATGGGGGTCTACTTAGTACCGGGGTATATAATATAGAGACCTTGATAGTCGCTTAATATGTAAAATATATCATCATGAATATATAGTGTTTCTCTCTTCGCATCTGCCTATATATATATATATATATATATATATATATATATATATATATATATTATTATTATTATTATTATTATTATTATTGTATATCTTAATAAATATAAATATTATTATTCACCAATAGCACAACGCAATTTTCAGGTGCTGAGTATAGACTGGCCGTTACGTAATTTAATATATATATATATATATATATATATATATATATATATATATATATATATATATATATATGCATAAAAGTATATTTTCTGTTTAAACGTTAGTTTTATGAATACAACTCATTTGAGTAAATGATTTATTTTAATTAAACATCTATTAATTAAATTTACCAGGCCTGAATGTTCGTGAAATTTCGTAGAAAATATACGTTCCCCGATAGGAATATAAGATATATATATAATAAACATCTATCTGGCATGCTGTTAAGCATTCAGTTACAGATAATAACGAATAAATAGAAAATATATTAAAATATTTGTCGGATTTAATTCATTTCATCTATCTATCTCTCTCTCTCTCTCTCTCTCTCTCTCTCTCTCTCTCTCTCTGTATCTATCTATCTATCTATCTATCTATATATATATATATATATATATATATATATATATACATGTGTGTAAGTATATATATATATATGTGTGTGTGTGTGTGTGTGTGTGCATGTTTTTCCTTCCAAGACAAAAGAATAATTCTCAATTTCTCTATATTTATATTCTCGCCAGAGGAAAATGAAGTTGAAAAATATAGAAAAAATAAAGAAAAATATCGAAAAATACCTGAAATTGAAAAAAAAAAAGGGATGAAAAACTTCAATATCTCCTGTCATTCAGAAATATATTAAACATTTTTTCCCCACCGTGAAAATGGAATGGGAAAACTCAAGAAACTTTAATCGGATATTTATAAACAAACTTTTTGCTAAATTTTACCAACCTGACAACTAGACATGTTTGGACGAATATATGTTGTAGCTTTTCTGGAAACGGTTCAATTTCTTTTTTACCGAACATATTTTGCAAACAACTGAAATAAAATAAAATTTCCACAATTTCCAACGTGAAAGATTGTAATAAGTTTGTCATCGCTAAGTTAATAAATATCTATAGAACATACTAAGACTTATGTTGGTTAGCATAAATACGTTATAGAGAAATGTATCATCATCATCTTCATTATCACTCACATAGATGGGTGTGGCTGTAGGGTCTCTGCGCAGTTAAATACCTGACCAGCTTCCATCAAATATATTGTTAGGTATTCATTCATGTATAGTGTGTCTTTGATAAGAAGACCTGGCGAATCCTATCCTTCTCCAAGTTAGAAAACAGCCGATGATCTCCGACTGAGTCATGGACACCTGGCTAATGATTATATCGAGAGAAACCCTCCGTACTGATCGCTAACTTCAGTCTAAGAAATCATCTACACCCTGTGATGCCGTGTCATCATCACCACCCTGCATATATAGTCACCAGTTAAATCCCATGTGAATATTTAACCCGTAGTTGATTGAAACTCGCTGTAGCTACCCTATTTTGGTTTAACTCCCTATTTGTGATAACCTCGGAGCCACTACACATGAAGTTAGTTACATCGTACAGTGCCAAAAACGATGAACTCATTCTTTTTTTAGGCTGCTAAACGTAGCAATAAACGGATTATTAATATTATTAAGATGATTATTAGGATTATGATTATTATTAGTAAAGGGTGTTTCATTAAGACGGATCAAAGTCAGCAGTAAATAAATCAGTGTTATTGGTGAAAATTTATTTATTTCTCTATTGGATCATGTTATTTAAGTCATGGCAATTATGTGTGAAAAATAATATCGCCAAAATGTTCGCCAAATCTGAAAGAAAAAGAAAAAATCAGTAGACACTTAAACATAATTCATATTAAAATTTTTTTTAAAAAGTTATTGGAACACTGTTTAGTAGCAGCAGTAGTATTAGTAGTAGTACTACTACTACTAATAATAATAATAATTATTATTATTTAAATATTATTATAAGAAAAATGCAAAAATAACACATAATAAATAGTAGAAATTCAAGTATTGATAAAATTAGTTATTATTATTATAATAATTGTTATTTTGGCTGTTTAAACAATTGCTTGAATGTTAAATAACAAAAAAGATAATCGAATATATATGATAGTAAAAATATACATTACGAATTAAACGTTAGAATTCAAGATGTCTCTCCTACAATTCGAAAATACAACGTGGTTAATATCTGCAACACAATAAGCTCGTCAAATGACATGAAATTTATACTCGTTAACCTAAAGCGTAAACAAATAATAAAATAATATAATAAAAAGAGTAAATGAATAGATGAAGAACTGGACAAATAAATAATCAGCATTTCTTTTATTTTCTTTAGAAACATCATTTTCCTGAAGCGGTGAAAAAGACGTCCGTTCACTGAGAAACATATAAGTTTTCTTTATTTTAGCAATTGCATAGATAACTGACGCATTTTAATGAAATATGGAACTCTTTCTTTTCTCGGTTTTAAGTAGCATTCCACGAAGTACATTGTCGGTCAGGCGACAGGAAATCGATCATGTTCATAAATCCCTTCAAGCCCTCTTTAATTTGCTTTGTTTGTTAGAATTATCGATGTTGGCTGAATGACTGGTTATAATAAAACCTGACAATTGACAAGCAAAACGTGAATGATTCCTGTAAGCCTTTCAAAATCTATCAAAAGCTGATAACAGCAAAGCAGAGTGATCGGAGAAAATTACTTTCTATGGACGTTCTTGTGAAAACCAAAACAGTTTACAGACTAATTAAGAATTTCCAAAAGCGTCTTTACGTGATGAATATGTGATTTGCAACCAGCAAATCGCATATTTATCGAATGCATTTGCAGTAAACGTTTACAGTTGCGTGTATTGACCATGTTTATATGTGAATGGCAAAGCTGCCCAACCAAACAGAATTGACAAAGATTGTAATAAGCAATAACAGTAAAAGAAAAGAAAAGAAAAATTACAGGGCAAAATTGAGCAAGCAAACAATATAAAAAAGACAAAGGAAGATTAATAAGGCAAAGAGTTCACAAACTAAGAATTGTTCTTGATACACAAGAGCGAATTCGGATAAACAAACATAGCGTTCTGACTTCAAGACAAGACAGATCGGGAATGAGTCAGATGAGACCGAGAAGTGGCTTGGAAGAAATCCCAGAATGCATCTGTGTAGCTTTGCCTATGCATTGAGGAGGGGTAATTATTTTTTAGTCATTGCAACGTAGGATTGGAACCAATATTATATATATCTATGTGTAATATATATTAAGTTGAATCAAAAATAACTTCCATTTTGAGGAACCCATTGTAATGGCGAATGTATCAGTGTAAGTAACTGTTCCTTACTTATATCTTATATTTTACTTACGATTAACAGGTGAAGAAAAATTGGTTATTACTTAAGAGGTGATGAAAGATGGGTTATTACTTAACAGATGAAGAAAAATAGATTATTAATTAACAGGTGATGAAAGATGGGTTAGTACTTAACAGGTAATGAAAATGGGTTATGTTGAAGCTTGAATAAGCATGGAATAATAATAATACAACACAAAATGTACGTAACAAAATGTATTGAAACAATGAAAAAAGGTACACAATATTTACAGGTAGTTTTGGTATATTCTTGGGAAGACTGTTCCTGCAGAATGGGTTGACTAAGTCGCATTCGGGCAGAGTCTCTGGATTCGATCTCTTAATCTTCCCTCGTCTTCCGGTACCAACCCATATTTATATGGTCGGTACTCCACTTATGTAAATTAGGTGTATCATACACAACAGGTTATTAATTAACAGCTGAAGAAAAATGGATTATTATTTAACAGGTGGTGAAAAATGGGTTATTACTTAACAGGTAATGAAAATGGGTTATTACTTAACAGCTGAAGAAAAATGGGTTATTACTTAACAGGTAATGAAAAAAGGTTATTACTTAACAAGGAATGAAAATGGGTTATTACTTAACAGGTAATGAAAATGGGTTATTACATAACAGCTGAAGAAAATGGGTTATTACTTAACAGTTGATGAAAAATGGGTTATTACTTAACAGTTGATTAAAAATGGGTTATTACTCAACAGGGGATGAAAAATAGGTTATGACTTAACAGGTAATGAAAATGGGTTATTACTTAACAGCTGAAGAAAATGGGTTATTACTTAACAGCTGAAGAAAAATGGTTTACATACGACTAATGTTCAATGCAACATACAGTGGATTGACTTGGATAAAATATTTAAACCCAAATCTATGAACTGATTTTATGGAAGAAATTCAATAAACTCTGCGTGTCTATAAATGTTTGGTCGAAAATCGCATTGTACTCATCATTAAAAAGAAGATGGTCTCCTTTATGACGACGTAATGCTGCACACTGTAAGAATAACATAGGAATAATTTTTGTTCTGTTCTATCTCACCCACCATATTCACCTGACATTTCATCAACCAATTATTACCTATTTTAATCGCTGCAAAATCCATTTTCTGATAACAAATCCGTCGAAATATTTTTTTCACAACAAAACCTGAGGAATGTTATTGAATTTAAGTGGCAGTAAGTCATTGCAAATAATGGTGAATGCATAATTGAATAAAATATAATTGTAACATATTTTTTGAAGAATAAGGAAGATAGACAGAAAAGGAAATTCTTTCTGACTTAAATTAATATACATTATATAATTATCTAAATAGTTACCGACAACTGAGATGAAGATAATTTGTTACCGCATTGCTTTAAATATTTATTTGTATTTCTTCTTATTTTAAGGTCTACTTGGCTTTACAGCCACTAAATATTTAAGAAAGACAGTATTTCAATCTTACTGATGACAAGCTATAAATTTATATCAGAATTAGAACGCCTTGGAAAATACGCTTTATTCCTTCATGTTAAATTCAACAGGGTTTTCTAACATAGAACTTTGCATTTTCTAATGCTATATCCTCAAAAACTGAAATGAACGTCTTTTAAAGTACGAATTCCTGTCAAGCGTGCTGTCATACATATATATATATATATATGACAATTATTTACTATGATATGCTTAGGGAAGATCGATCTTACTACATTAGCCATAGTCTAAAGATACTAACTTACTAACTACTGTTCTATATATAGAGGTTGTCCCATAAATACATACACACGTTAACAGCTGATAACTCACCTAATATTGAATTCTTTTCATCTTTATCTCATTAGAAATAATGATGACAACCTCGCTAAACGTTGAACAAAGTGAATTTCTCCTAAAATGCAACTAGTAGTTTCAAAACGTAGTTGAAATGCAAAGATAGCGAAAGAGGGAGTTTCAAATGCAATTACACGACTGACGATCACTCGTATGAGAAAAACTAAATTTGAAACAGATAACACATCGAGTAGAAAGATCTCCAAAACCTGCAATGCAAGAAAATATACTAGAAATGTACCAGCCAGAGTTCAAGAAAATCTGTGCGGCTTGTGGGATAGGAATTTCAAAATCGTCCATCGCATTCGAAAGCGCTCTCATTAACGAAGATATATTCTAAGAATAGAATATGCTCTTTCAATGAAGAAAATCCAGGTCGAAAAATGGAATTTTGGGAGTGGGACTTTGAAACATGTGTAGAAGATGCACACTTTTCAACTACGAAAAATCGACGAATTGATGGCAGCCATTGAACGAGACTGCGCACAAATACTGAATGAAATGTTTCTTGGTCTTTGCGATTCCATCTGCAAAAAAAAAAAAAAAGAATGGCAATCCGTCTGAAAAAAAAGACGTTGAAAGAAAAAAATAAATTCGGTTTGTATATTCTATTGAACGTTGAAGAAATTCATTTTACTAAACCTTGACTTTATATTTATTCAAAGTATGTTTACCTTTTAGGGTCACACACACACACTCTATCTATCTATCTATCTATCTATCTATCTATCTATCTATCGGTGTCTGCGCATGTGCGTGTTTGTGTATGTGAGTGTAATAGTGCACATTGAGGTAAACACCCAGAGACGTCTGTCTGTTTCCTGCATAAACGCAAACTTCAGGCCATGTGTGTTGTGTTTGGCTCAACTATTTACATCTGCTGCCCAATAGAGCGTAGTGGTTAGAAGGCTCTTTGTATTCTCCTGACGGTTGTTCGGCCGACGTAACGGTTATGTTTTAATTTATTCTAGAGGTCATTGAGTACAGATAATTTGTTATTATTTTTTTGTTTTTTATTAACTTTTTTTATTTAGATTTTTTGTTTTATCTATTTCATTTACTTATTTTTATTTATTTATTTATTTTTTGCATTCGTTTTTAGTTTTCGATTTTTAAGTAACGTAGTAAAATTTTGTTTTCCTGCCTGCATTTTGAGATGTGTTCTAATACTATATTTAGTAATTCTTCTTGGTCTGGGAAGGTAATTATAGATATTTTCTCCTCCAGACGGAGAGACTTTACAGTTTTTGGATTTATTGTTGTAGGCTGTTATTTTCCATGATATTTTTGGCCTGATTTCTTTTTTCCTTGTTTTTAATTACCCATATTATTTAGAAAGCTTTGTGCTGTTTGCGTATTTACTCTTTTAAAATATCTTTTGTGTGCGTAGTATTTTTTTTTTTGGTTTTGTTTCCTGGGTCCTTCAGTTACTCCTAAGCATATTTTTTGTCTTTATATGTTGATTTTGCAGAGGCTTGGTATATTACATTGTTTTTGTAAGCAATTGCCATTTGAGGGACATTTGTTCTTTGATCTGGAGTTATACGTGGGTTTGATTTGTTCACGTGGTTCGTTAGTTATTTTCCTGTTGTGCTTTTCTTAATTACCTGTGCCATGTTCTCGGTGCAACTGTAGCTTATTATTACTGCGTTTTTGTTGAATATTTTGTGGGAAGTGCTTGATTGGGGGTGTTCGTGTATGAGTTTAATTAATATCTTTCCTACATTTGCTTTTACATTTTTGTTGTTCGGTGGGGCTAACAACTATAATTCCTATTAGCTAGTGTTGTATGTATGAGAGTGTTGCCGAAAATCCACCATCCTTTAGGGCAGTTTTATATCCTTTCTTGGCTTCGTTCAAGATGGTTGTTACTGAAATAAATGTCAGCCAGCCAGCGGTTAATTGATTGTCGGATCTGCTTGACTATTGATTGTTTTTTCTGGTGTTCTCTGTCTTTTTATCTGTTACAGTTTCTTAGGATTATGACACCGTCGTCTCTGTAGAGGTCTATATCATTTTTATCGATAATTTTACTTGTTCATGTAGTAAATGTACACCTACAAGCAGGTTTCTGCACTATCAAAGCTTCCCATTGTAATGTCAAAGGCTCCCTCTTTCTTTATACACGCGTCTTCCTTGCCCAATAATTGTGATTTTCTGGTGTGTTTATTGATTTTTATTTCGTCTGTGTGTATTGTTATTTCTTCTTTAGCTAAGGAGATGCAAAAAGTACAGAAGACGATATTAACATCGAAGCTAAAAAATCGCCCAAACATTAAAACGAGACGACCGAATAAATTTCACTGCAATAAATATAAACAGTGGAGCCAAAACATAGTATATATGTCATGAAGATTGCGATAAACATGAAACAGATTGGTTGTTCTGCTTCTGGCTGTTGATTTTAATGTCAATTTTTACATTTAGTTCTATCGCTGATATTGACCACTTTAACAGATGAATGTAGCATACCTTAAAACTATATTTTTATTATATATATATATATACATATATGTATGTGTGTGTGGATGCACGCATGTATACATATTTATGCAACTTAAATATTATATTTGATACAAATTCGTTATTTGAAAATGTGTCTTATTCGTCTATATCAGTCAGTTATGTGCCATGAGTGATAAACGCTTCGGCAGTCATCTATCTTTAGATACATGACTGACGAGGCAGATGTTTTCTGGCTGTAGGTTGCCATTTCTTTCTGTGGCCAGTTACCATCCAAGGCTATAGAACCCGGTCTGCCCAGCTATTTACCCATAGCTGGAGGGAGAAGAAGAGGATTCGTACCGTTCCCAAAGGTATTAGCACTTAAGTGAGAGTAAAGGATTTTACTGCAATTCGAACTCGGTTCTCCGATTACCCAATCCATTACTCCACCGTGGCTCCATTCGTCTATATAGAAGTTATATAGCCGGCAATTGGATATCTTAAATTATAATTACTACTAGAAACACGCAGAAAACTTATAAAAATAATAATGATAATTAGATAATTTTTTTTTGATAAAAAGTGGCGAAGCTAAATCAGATAATAAAACGTTTCTCTTCATTTACTGGTGTACATTTTGGCCAGAAAAAATATTTAATTATATTCTCTGCATTGTTTTATTTTATTTACTGACTTCACTGATATTCGGCAGCGAAAATAAAGCTTTAATTTAATTCTTTTAAATTCTTGTGATTTTAGATATTTTATGCAACCATTGTAATAAGTAATGGAGAATTTTATCTTTAATTTGGGATATAGCTATAATTCTCCCATCATCATCAATAAACGAAGAGTCTCTCTCTCTCTCACACACACACACACACACACACACACACACACACACACACACACACACTATTGGCGTGCAAGTCTAGCATGATATTACTCGCCCTTGGTAGTCTTTCATGTAGTCATAGTACACACAAACACACACACATTTGTACACACACACACACACACACATATATATATATATATATATATATATATATATATATATATATATTCCCAAGAGGATAGAATCCAGGTAGAACTCAATGTCCAGGACAGAGTAAGAATTTGAATTTGAATTCAAGGAACAGCAGTATTAAAAAGTGCTCAATACACGTGTAAAAAATAAAAGTAAAAATAACATGTAGAGCTTTTAAATTAAAAATCAGGAAATCAGTTGGATCCGCTATCTTGGTTCCAACCTGACGGTATTTTTAGGCAATTTTTATCAAATAACCTCCCCAAATTTTATTTTTAAACAAAAAACTAAGGAGCGCTATACTATTTTTACTAAATAAACAAACGCACAACATTGGGAGTAATAGAAAAGGAGAATGAGGAAAGCGCAAGAATATTATTTTTTGACAGTAGGGTTGACCCTGTACAAGACCCGAGGCAAAGGGTTACGTTAAGGAGGGGGTAGGTTATATGGATAGGAGGGGAAGATAGAAGCTGTTTGAGTGGAACTTACTTCACGTCAATGGAATACGCAGTGAATGTGAATGGTTTGCTACTATGTAAGTGGCATAGCGTGTCCTAGCCGTGAAGGGTAGAAATGACGGAACCAAGATATGTAGTTCAACCGAGCAGTTTCCATGGTAGTAGTGATAGAGCTGTGAGAGACTTGCCACATCCAGCTTGTGAGAGAGAGAGGCTGTAGGGCGGAAATTAATTTTTCTCTAACAAGGTCTCGGAGACGCTTTTGAACTCTATCAAGACTAGAAAGTCAGGTCTTGGCAGCTCTTGCAACAGTACACCATTTTTTGGCCTGATCTGGCTCTTATAAAGGTAGAGGGTAGCACGAGTAGTCAGATACCTACTGGAGTGGTACAGGTAGCCGATCGTTTTATCTGTATCTTTAGCGATGGGCCGCATATAGGAATTCCACTTGAGGTCAGGTATAAATTTGAGGCCCAATATCCTCTCAAGGCACGGTGCTTCCTCAAGGAGGCATCCGTTCATCGTGACTGGCTGGAGTTTGGCGTCTGATCGATGGTGATGGAATGTAACTAGTTTGTTTTTCGAGGAATTGAATGTAACCAGACAGTTTTTTCCACATTTGAAAAGTTAGTGCTAGATCGGAAGAAAGTTCAGTTCAATTTTTTATCTATATTGTCGTATCATCGGCATAGATATTTACAAATGATCGGAGTATATTCTTAGGCAAATCATTTATGTACATCAGAAAGAGGTTTCGTCCAAGAAGTGATCACTGGAGGACGCCTGTGTTGACCGCCGATGTCTCGGAGGACTGGCCGTTAATAATTACCTTCAGGGATTTACCTGCTAGAAATGATTCTATAATAGAGAAAATCCTTCCATTGATTCTATAGCTGGAGAGTTTGTGTAGAAAACCTTTGTTGAAGGCCTTCGAAATAAATAATGCTATGGTCCTTGCTTGTGTGTGTCGTGAAGGGCCTCGCTAATTCTTTATGTAATAATAGGACGTCAGCAGTGGATCGGGCTGGTCGAAGCTGTACTGCTCGTCGCGCAAGAGGTTGTTCCAATCGACGACTTCTTGTTGATTTAAGCTTAAAAAAGCTTACTGATGATACCGAATGGATTAATGGATCTATACTGAAGACCGAACCTAGGCTTGTCACCTTCCACAGGCTTGGGAAAGATCTCTCCTTCAAGCAGCGGTTAAATCACTTTGCTAGGATCGAGGATAATTCTGCGCTGATATTCTTAAGGACGAACACCGGAATTTTGTCTGAAACAGTGGTTCTTTTGGGATCGAGGCTTTTCATAAGTCTAGAGTTCTTTTACTGAAATGAGTATATTACTCAGGTTGTGCTCATTGGGATATGGGAAGTTAGAGTATGGATGGCCATTGTCATCTAACGTTGAGTTCGATGCGAAAAGCATCGACGTCTGTCGAGGACTATATAACCTTGTGGCCATTTATAATATTAGGTACATCCGCTTTTCCTCTGTTCATAATTTGGTTGGTGATCTTCCATTCATTTTAACCTTAGCCTGGACAGCCTGCGCCTAGCTTCACTTTGCGTTTTCCAGAGCTCTCTTACAGCGATTGCGGGCGGTTCTAAAAGACGTAAGGGCCAGAGTACACCGCTCGTTGCGATAGATTTTGAAATAGTCGTTCCGGTGAGATATATATATATATATATATATATATATATATATATATATATATATATATTGGCACGTGGCCAAATGGTTAGAACGTTCGTTTTATTGACCAACAAATATCAACGACATAATTATGTCTACTTCTCATTAGATGATCATTAGCTGCCTAATTACAAAATTACACACACACACACACACACACACACACACACACACACACACACAAAGTTTAGTTGCACCTCGACTGGTGAGAACCAATATGGTTAGCTAACCAGTTAGATAAATAATTATTGCTCTGCTATCGGTATTGAGCTCTCTTTTGAATTAATGCTGGGAGCGTAAAATTTATATATTATTTTCGTTCTCATTACATTCATATATATATATATATATATATATATATATATATATATTGATAATACTAGTGGTCAATCTACATATATATATATATATGTATATTGATATTATTAGTCAATATATATATATATATATATATATATACACACACACACACACACACACACACACACACACACATATATATATATATATATATATATATATATATATATATTCCCAAGGGATAGAATCCAGGTAGAACTCAATGTCCAAGACAGGTAAGAATTTGAATTTGAATTTGAATTTGTAGGTCTGATGAGTTGAATCGTGATTACGATTCCAATGTGATAAATTATAACCATGCAATATTAGTGCTTGAGCCTTTATATATATATATATATATATATATATATATATATATATATATATATATGTATGTATGTATGTCAGTGGAAGCTCTAGGTTATGGAAAATCATGATCCTCCCCCTTGTGAAACTAATGGAAACAGATTTTTAGTATGTTAATTCTCACCCGACCCAAAAATCACTTTCACACTCAAAATCCCCAGGGGACGGGTCTTTTCTGGAACATTACAATTTTTAACAAAACTTACACAATGTATAACTAAAATCTGTCCTAAATATAGGTAGCTTCAATTTTCAACGCTGAAACGGGACATCTAAGTAAAAGAAATGTATGAAATAAGCATAAATCTCAATTTTATAGTTATTTTTCTGCTATTTCTCAAGTCAGCTTTGTTGTATTATATTATGCAACCCTAACCCTTAGCCCAATTATGAATAATATAATTATTCCACATAAACGCACATTAGAGTAATTTTAATTCAAAATTTCTGTCATTATTTTTTGACTGTGACACTATTTTTTTTCATCGTCACATTTGTTTTTTATGCCACATTTGACATTATAAGGAAGAGAAAACTGAATTTAAAGACAAGATTCAAAGTTGAAGCTATAAAGTTGAAACAAAAAAGTATTCTTTGAATGACCAATGTACATTTCCCTATTCGTTGTCTGGTCGAATCTCCAAGACACACACACACACATACACCTCCTCCCACAGATCAAGCATACGCATCATTAAAACATTTTTTCACACGGGCAGATTGTTTTCACTCCGACATTCTGTTTTTTTTACTTCATTTCATATAATGAAAAGAAAAATAAATTCAGAGTCAAAAGTTAAAAGTTGAAATAAATATTTTCTTGGAAAAAAAACAGAATTAAAACCGTCTGAGATTTTTTAATATTATTTTTGATAGTTTAGCTAGAAATATTTTTACCTGAGTCAAGCTATTAAAAATATTTTTAGACGAGATAGAATTTGGTGGCCCTATAACCACTTTCTTCAATTGTTAGCCTCGTTATTTTTTTCGTCGTGTTCTTATGAACAATTTCAACAAAATACATTTAAGACAACATTTTAGAATATAAATTAAAATAAATTTGTAAAAAAGTAATAAATTAAAACAATTTGAGATTATTTTATTCTTGACGTTTCGCGTCATGACTTTGTGTCTAACCGAAATCAAAGAACAATGATATGTTCATTGAAATTTTTATTGCTTTGAAACAGATACACTTGGCAGTAGAAATACTCAAGCTCAGGTCGACACCATATGTCATATTACATCAAATGTTATATTTAGTGGGAACACGCATTTGCGTTGACAGCTTTGTTTATTTAAACATTGCAAATTTCTGTGCGTTCCATAGTCGCAATAAAGAAAATGTGCCTATGTTATTGTAGCGCGTAGACAGCGATTTTTAAAATCAGTTCACCTCAAGAAAGGCAATAAAGCCACTAAGGCGCAAGGAGTTACTTAGTGTTAGATAATATGAGAAAATATACCTTAAAAGTAAGAGGACAATAAAGAACACGAATAAAGAAGGCAGAAGATAATAATTGATATTATAATGGCTCTACTCGAGGAGGAAAGGAAACAATCTTTAGCATCTTCGCGTTCTACGTTCTACAAAGCTACACAATCTTACGTCGATATGAAGTCCAGAGGTGAATAAAAAAATTATTTTACATATGCGAGATTCAGTTTTCTATTCATATTAGTCTTCGCAACGATAATCTCGGGTTTATAACTAAGTATGGGATGGCGGTTTGAAAGAAATGAAACTATGGTAGGAATGACCTATTTTATTTTTTAATCCTTTCAACCCACGCGAAACAATAAAGCTACTAGGATATAAGAGGTCACAGAGTGTTACCGAATTTCAGGAAAACTACTATTAAGGAGAGAAGACAATAAAAGAATAAGAATTAAGAAGACAGAAGAGAGTTCCACAAGCGAGAAGTGCTATAGAAGAAACAATTATCACAGGACTTACGGTGACATCTAGCAATTTCCACTGTAAAATGATGAGACCTTTCAACCAATCTCGTACTAACATTCATAAAGACTAATTCCCATAGAGGAAAGTTCAACAATTACCATGAAAGTATTTATAGAAGCTACATTATAGAGGGAAGATTAATTATGGCGGTGCGAAAGGGACTGAAGGCGAGATGCCAGGTCAGGTCCAATAACATTTCAAATTCTTCTTTGGATTTTATCAAGAATCTCTAAAAATATTTAGCAAAAGTACCAGATCAGATGTGGGAGCAATATTCAAAGTAATGATGAATGGTATGTTTTCAAACTAGAATGCACATTTTCTTTATTAAGACTCTTGATTGCACAAGCCGGTAAAGGTAAATTTGCACTGTTAAACAAAAAGTTGATGTCAACTAAAATACATATATCCACAAAATATAATGTCAGATTATAAATAACATCCATTTTTTATGTTTTCAAATACGAAGATAAAGTTTAAAAAATATGGCTTTGTGGGTACCAAATTATTTAAAAGTGTAACTGAACCTATCTTGGCTGTGAAAGTTTTCTGTAGCTGAACGGATTAAATCGTGTCGGACTGCAAGGCATATTTTCTTTAATCAAGGGATAAACTGGCACACGTATATATTTACACTGTTTAGAAAAACAAGGATGCCAAATCAAATAATTGAATTTATTAAATATCGCGGTTAAAATATAAAACATTGTAGGATTAAAAATAAAATCCATTAAATCCTTAATCGTTTATATATAGTGTGTGCATATGGTAGCCTTATTTTGGATTGATATATTCGATTTACTGCAAGGTGGGTGGCCTTTGAAACGACAATCTGTGGGAGATTTGGGAAGTATTTCCGGAGTTTTTCTCCAGAGAGTTTTGACTTATGCGAGTAGGCATTTCACAGATATTTATCTGACTTTGGTGTGAAAACAGAGCGGCTAGCTACGATAGTCGCTATTGCAAAACCTGAAAATTGAGAGGCTCTAAAAAAGGTGGTGAAAAATAAGATATATTTGAAGCTATTACAAATATTTTTCCTCTCTTCAACCACTGCCTTAACCTGTGATGTATTCCAAGGCAATTATGTGGAACGGCACAGGAAATACCACATGGTCTGAATCGAATTCAATGGGAATAGTGAATTACTTTCTCTAAGAGAAGTTGATCTGTGGCGGCCCCAATATGTCCTGGACGCATCCTATGAGATACAAAAGTAGATTTTGTGCTCCATTTCAAACCAGACCATTAGAGTAGAGGGATATATCAGAAGGTTTAACTGGAAGGTGACCTCATACCAACCCTATGCATATTCGCGTCTCACAGGATGTTAATGGCTATCCCGGACATATAAACAGATGGTCGACCCAGCTGCAGGTATGATGTGGACATTTCGGATGGCAGGAAGATATATAAACGCTCTATTTGAGAAGGAAAGGATAGCCTTTAGCATCATTGTGATCTACGTTCGGAGAAAACCCCAAAGCTACACAATCCTACATCGATATTAAGTCCAGAGGTGAATAAACAATCATTTTACATATGCGAGATTCAGTCTTCTGTTCTCATTGCTCCAAGAAACGATAAAGTCATCTCAGTATAATAGCCAAGTATGGAATTACTGTTTGAAATAAAATAAACTACTTTAGGAGCGAACATTTTTTATCATATCATCCCAAGCAAGGCAATAAAGCCACTAGGATCTAAGAGGTCACTGAGTGTTAGAGAATACGAGAAAAGCTACTATTAAGAAGAGAGAACAATACAAGAATAAGAATTAAGAAGACCGAAGACACGATTGACATTGCATTTAAATTTTTGAAGATCAAATTTGAATGGGAAGTAAAGAGCTAGAATAAACTGATAGAAGAAACTGTCAGGATAGAACTTACGGTTAAATCTAACTATTTCAACTGTCAATTGATGAGACTTAACCGCCAATCTAGTACTGCGTTAAAATTCATAAAATCTAGGCACAACAGAGGAAAGTTCATGAGAACAATTACTATGAAAGTCTTTATAGAAAAGACACATAGGTAGATAAAAGCTCCTTAACCCGTAAAACAGAGAAGAAAAAAATATTTGATAATCGCAAATCAAATTACTGTCACTAGCGTATTTAAACCGGAGCAGACGTGATCAGAAAGAAGAATTAATCTCTTATAGTCTTCACCTTCTACACCAAGTCACAGAGTAATTGGAAGAACGATACCCGATTTGACAAAGTGAAATGATTTCTATGTAGCAGATTAGCATTACCATTCAGCCGTTCTTGTGTCGAATCCAAACCTTCATCTTGAATTATTGGTTTAATCGTCTGTATTGATTACATGATGACTTGGTACAATTAAACAGAAAAGGATTGAAACCGTTTGATATCGCGGGGTCTAGTCAAGAGGATTGCTTCCTGTTATGGGACCTTACCCATAAAAACATAATGGACTATTCCATACGTAATAAATACTACGCCTCAAGAGGAAGCAGGGAGTTCAGTCCGAAGTCGAACGTCCGGCTGATCGTTTGAACTCTCTGCCTTCGGGCGGAGAGGAACCCGAACGAGGCTACGCCGAAGAACGGAGTCTCTTTCGGGGAGATAACCCGACCCTGAACCCGTTTATACGGGTTCAAAGGGCATATTTTTGGCCGAGCCCACGGGCTCGGAGACCCCACGTTAAACCGGCCTTGTCCTCGTGGTGGTGGGGGGGATGACTAAATACTGTTCATTCTGAAGTCTGGAGTGAGGTCCGTCAGGAGTCTGTCAGTCAGTCAGAGTGAGTGAAGTCAGTCAGTCGAGTTAGAGGCAGTCCGAAACAGACTCGCGTTCAGACAAATACTACTAAACCTGATTGTTTGTACTAACACTTTTCTACCTCTCTATATATTCCTGTTTGTAATATATCTGTGTTATTCCATACCTGTGTTCGAGTTCTTCTTTATTGGTTCTACCTTTGACTATCACCACGGTACAAAGAACCGGACTATAACACTTCCCGTGATCCTAAACCCATGAACTAAGAAAGGAAATGATAATTATGCCACTGTACAGACTGAAACTGCCTGTCTCTTCTCGAGTCACGATACCTGCATATGCCAATATATATATATATATATATATATATATATATATATATATATATATATATATATTTATATTTTTGTGTGTGTTTGTGTGTTGTGTGTGTGTGTGTGTGTGTGCAAAGGAGGTTTGAGTATGTTGCATTTAATGAGTTACTCTTGAAGCTTACTTTTAAACACCATTGAAGTAGCGGTTTGTAATGTGTGAAATAGTTAGGCATAAACTGAATGGAGCTAAACTGCATCAGCTCCATCTTAGTCCAAAAAGAGGGAGTCTCTCTTCTTGCAAGTGTATCAGTTGGCCTTCGTTAAGATGTTTTTACCCAGTGACATATCATCACCGAAGAAGGGCGTAGTTAAACGGATCTTTTAACATCCGTTGCTCCGCAAAGTACTTCTACACGATGTAGTCTTTTGCGATGAGGGTTGATTATGGTTTTGTTTGTTTGTTTTTTGGGGGTTTTTTTACAGTAAGTTTCAACCTGTACAAGGCTCGAGAGCCACTCGATGTAGAGGGTCACAAAGTAATAGGCACAGTTTATGCGGATATGTGGGGAAGATAACGGTTAAACCGTGACTTGAACAGGTTAACATCGTAATGACCGTAAAAAAAAATCCTCTTGAGAGTCAGTTCCACAGAGCAATGGTTCTCGGAAGAGCTGCTCGAATGGAACTTACTTCACACTGACGGAATATGGATGGAATGAGCATGGTTCCCTACAATGTGCGTAACATAGTGGAACCTAGCCGTAAAGGTTAGAATTGGTGGAAATTAAATCAAGTTTAGGAGGTTGTCTAGTGACGCGATACAATTCAATTTTAAGGAGAAAAAATTGTGGACTTTGTGATGACATCACGGGGAATGTTGGTTTCAAAGTCTGATGGCTTTCGAGTTTCGTTGCCTTGCATTTTGACCGATAAATACAGAAATCTGGATCTGGTATTCGGATGTCACGGTATGGCTTCTCTGTGAACTGAGCTGAAATGGATGGTGTCTTCCCCATTAATAACGGTGAATAAAATGGCGGTGTAAATCGGACGATTGAAGTGACTTTTTGAAGAAAAATCCTTTTCTCATTAAGATTTAATCTATTTTATAAGATACCAATATAAATAAAACGAAGATTTAATAGGAAATTAGTGGGGGGGGATGAATGTAGAGAGTTTAGTATGCGCAAAAATATAAGATTTTAGTTCTTCTTCGTGGATAATCTTCCCTTGGAAACGCTTCCTTATTAAATTTAACAAATTGTAACTCTTAGTAAAGCTGTATCATATTTGACTTCCCCTTCATTCGTCTCTTGTTATTCATCCAACTATTTTCAGTCTCTTTCAAAACAAGTTATAATTCAGCGTCTCTGTTATTATCTGTAACTTTATTCCTCTTTTTACATAAAAATTCTGACGTACTCTTACTAAAAATTGATACAGACTGATCGAAACTAAAATAGCAACTAGTCCCCTAGAAAAGAAGGATTTGCACTTTTAGATAGCTTAGGAAGGCAGTGACTTATACTAACAAAACAAACTAATTTATTTAGTTGAAAATATTTGGATTACTTTTCACCTTTCCATGACATAATTTTGTATATACATGTCATTATTTCTATAATTGATAAATAAAAAAAAAACAGCCACCTGCTTTAATGCGAAGCTCTTCAGTAAAATGAATAGAGCACTTCGGTTGTTTGGCGTTTGCTTACATTTGTAAAAACAATACGCTAGATTTGCTCGACGCGTTCTGTCGGGTGAAGATAGCTCAGTAGGTAGAGACTCTCACTGATACCAAATCGGTTGAGTTTCAATCCGGCCTTCAGGCATTCGGGTGTCTGCGAATGACACACACACACACATATATATATATATATATATAAAACCAGAGAACGGATATTTACTAATAATACCATTTACACAAGGACAACAGTCGGCGAGTCTGTTTATTTCTCGCGCCGCTGATGAAGGACACAGAGGTACCTTAAAATTTCGTGCTTCAATTTTGTCTTGTGGTAAATAATTAATATTTAATAAATATTTTTCGTAATGATCACATTGGTACCCTTTCGTTTGCCCTTGTTTTTATTATCCAACCTCTCTATTTCATATATATATATATATATATATATATATATATATATATATATATATATATATATATAAAAGGGAAAAAGAAGATTGAGTAAGAAATGTAATCTATTATAATAAAAATATTATAATTGTGTGTGTGTCTGTGTGAACAGGTTCTGAAGAAATTCCAAGCGGTTTAACGTTATAGGTGTCGTATTTTAATCACAGGAATTGAAGATAACCTTTTATGGTGAAATGAAAGTTGTATGTTTGGTTCAGAAGAATGTTTTCTTTAAAATAGGTTCTCTATTGCATCATCTGTTTTTCGTTCACTTTATCACTGGGTTTAATGCCGCATTCATATAACTATCACCATAAGTATCACTTCATAAATATGGCATTCTGAGACCAAAAACTGATTTCGCGCTTTTTCGAAGCACCAAAAATTAACGGAAAAAAGTAAATATTTCTTAAAGATTAAAAGCAATAGAATAATTTAATATGATTCACAAATATGATTTCTTCTACACCATTTATATATATATATATATATATATATATATATATATATATATAATTTTAAATGGATTAATTCCGAGATATTTCAATTTGTTTTGCTTAAACATTGTTTGAGATTCGAGTAAATGCACTGTTTGTTTAATTAAACAGTATTTTTTTATTTAATTACATTTATAGTCTGGATATTCGAGAAACCTTGTCAGAAAATATGCCTTCCTCGGATTCAAACATTCATTTTCTGTGGGGAACAATTATTAGTTCTGATGTGCTTAACCGATTTGACCATGTAAGACTTCTGGTTAAACATAGCCCGAAATAATGCTTTTGAACGCAAATTCTATCCCGATTGTCGAAACTTCCATATCGGCTCTGTTTTGTTTAACATTATTAAGATAAACAAAATAGAGAAAATATGGGTGTTTCGAGAATATTTATTAAAATGTCTGCATTTATGAATTAATTCATTTCTCTTGTTTCATAATTTAACCTGATCATTGAAATTTATTATATATTTTTTTTTTCTGAGCACATTTTCCATTTTCTATTATTAATATTATATGGGGGTATATTTTATGATTTCCCATTTAATTTTAGTTGATATATTTTTCTTTCATACTCCATATACATTTTTATAATGTGTCATTTGCGTATCTGTCTATCTTAAATGACATTTTATGATTATTTTTTTAATTTTAAAAGTTGTTTCAGTTTATTCTTTTGCGTTAATATTATTTGATGCAGTTGCTTCATATATTATATTATATAGTTAGGTACTTATTATTAAGTGGGCAGTTTTTTTTATTTCATCAATTGCAATTATTGTTTCTATTTTGCGAGTTTTTGTTATTGCAATTGCTATTATCTTTGTTTAACATTTTTTATTATCTTTATTTATTTTTTTCTCCATATTATTCATACAACTATAACTGATTTTAATTGTACTTTTATTAATGATTTTTGATAGTTTACTATATCTAGGGAAGTATTTTAAGGGAGTATTTTTCAATTATTTTAAAAAAATATTATTCATATTTTTATTTTTATTATATTATTATAAAGTGGTTTAAACCAAATTCTATTTCTTTTTCTTTTATTCTTGTATGCATTATTCCTAGTTATGTCTTCTAATTTATTTGAATAATCACGTTTTCTTAATGCTGAACCATATATATTTTTATTTTCATTAAAACTTTTATTTTAGTAGAATTAGCTGCAGTTCTTTTATTAATAGGTATTGGTATATGCTTAAATAAATTAGGTGGGTTATTTGAATTTTTGTTTACATATATGGGGACTATTATTAGTTTTCTTATATCGCTTGCATGTATTATTATTGAAATTAAATATGTTCAGAAAATTTACCATTTCTAAACTAGATTTTATGTCTATTGTAAATGCTAATTTGTTAAATATTTCTAGTATTTGTTTTCTAATATTTTCTGTTTTTCTAACATTACAATTCCTTACAATTCTTTTTATTAATGACAAATTATGTTTCATATATATCCCTATAATTTCGCATATTTTTGTGTAATAATAACTGCCCATTTAAATTTATATAGGAGCAAATGAAAAAAAAACATTTTAAGAAAGATTTAATAATCAAATAACACAACATTATCTTATATATATATATATATATATATATATATATATATATTAAGATATTAAGACATTTTTATGTTTATACATTCTTTCTATAGATACAAATATTTAAGTAAATGCTCTGTTTATAATAAACAGTATTAAACAACATTTACCGGCCTGAATACTGTTTATCATAAACAGAGCATTTACTTAAATATTTTTATCTATAAAAAGAATGTATAAACATAAAAATGTCTTAAAATAATTGTCGGACTTTTGTACATTTCATAATATGTGACGTCATATATATATATATATATATATATATATATATATATATATATATATATATATATATATATATATGTATAATTAAAAAAGGCTTAAACACTAATAATCCATGGTTATAATTTATTATATTGGAATCGTAATTACGATCCAATTCTTCAGACCAACAAATTCAAAAAGAAATCTGAAAAAAAAATAACTCCGGGAATAAAAAATAAAATTTAGTGAGAGTGTATGTATGAGAATGGGGGACGAATGTTAGTGTAAATGAAAGCTCTAGAGAGGGGGTAACAGACGAAAGAAGAACAGGAAGGCCTAAAAGTGAAGGTGGGGATTAAAATTTAACAGACAGAAGTTCTAAAGGGAGGAGTTTAAATGACGATTTAAATGTTACCTGTAACAGTTCCATCTTGGATCATTAACATCGAACATTTAAATGGAATGACTCTTATGATTAACTATATGTATCATTGTCTATGTTTATGTGATGCTCTATATATATTTTTGATTTTTTTGTCCTGAACATTGAGTTCTACCTGGATTCTATCCTCTTGGAAATTTTTACATATATTTTTATGTATATATATATATATATATACATACATATATATATATATATATATATATATATATATATATATATATATATATATATATATGTATGTATGTGTGTGTGTACGTGCGCGTGTGTGTGTATTAACCACTAATATTATCTATCTATCTATCTATTTATCTATTTATATATATATATATATATATATATATATATATATATATATATATATTATGAAATGGACAAAAGTCCAAAAATTATTTTAAAGACATTTTTTTTTTTTTATACGTTCTTTTTGTAGATACAAATATTTAAGTAAAGGCTCTGTTTATAATAACAGTATTAACAACATTTATCGGATATTCAGGCCGGTAAATGTTATTAATACTGTTTATTATAAACAGAGAATTTACACAAAATATTTCTATCTATAAAAAGAACGTATAAACATAAAAAATGTCATATATATATATATATATATATATATATATATATATATATATAAAGCAATAATTTTTCAGGGTGCGTCTAAAACAAGTAATGTATTTAATGTTTATGTATGTATATTATTTCAAAGTTTGTCATAGCCGGAGGTAGTAGTGAGGACATTCTCGCACCGTCTATAAAGGATCCTAAAATGTCTTATAGCCTCTGACATCTAAATCTTGCTCCAAAGAGGATACAGTGTAATGCCAGACCCCACTGCCGACTCTTAACCAGCTGCTGCAGATTGATGCAGCTGGTCAGCCTCAGAAGGTAGCACGTTTATGGGAAATAAAACCGTGAATTGAAACCTCGGCAGCTTTGCGGTCAAATCTAAACACGGAAAAAAAATCTATGGCAGTAAATTCAGAATGAACGGAAAAGCAGATCGCTTATCAACACTGAACAACTTCTGCCAATTTTGTAGGCAAGCCGGCACCAAATATAATGGTCTGTATTCCTTTTGATGTTGTCAGTGCCACCGTGAGAGTGACCATGTTATTTAGGTAGTGCATGGCCAACATATTCCATCGACAAGGACTCTACCCTGGAGAGGTCACTCCAGTTTCACCACCAAAATGCAATTTTGACGAAACAGAGGGCTACCATTTTATATCACGAAATAAACGGATCCCAGCTACTAGTTCACAAGATAATTACTGAGTTAAGTGACCCTGATTCCTAAGGGAAAAGTGGTCTTTTGCTAGACTATCACAACACATGAATTGGCTTTTAAAATATTATATATTTTTGATTTTCAATGCAACCACTTTTTGCAATTGTTTTGCCGTCTCTGGTATTTTTGTTCTGTTGTTCGACATTTTTTATGATGACATGCATTCTTGAGGCTTCGGCAAAGTGGTACAAACGAATAATAATTATTTACATACAAACAAATGTTTAAGATTTTCCATCAAAATATTTTGAAAACTTATCATATTACAAACACACACACGTGTGTGTGTGTGTGTGTGTGTGTGTGTGTGTGTGTGTGTGTGTGTGTGTGAATATTCTTATATGGCGTATATTTGTAGAAGAGACAAAACGAATAAAAAGAGAGACGAGGAAAAACTATACTTAGGCAAAGTGTTTCGTCCTCTGGGAACGCGTCGGCTAAGTATAGTTTTTCCTCTTGTATTTTTATTCATATTCATATATATATATATATATATATATATATATAATACTCAAATTTTTACTGGATACCCGTGTTTGAAAGAGATGCTGTGTTTTTATTGTATGCAGCGTGTATTACGTCTATCGGCCTGCGCACTCGAAAATTCTTAATAAAGAAAATGTGTTCTTCTGTCTGTCCTCAAAGTTTTTCTGTTGTTGTTCGCTGATAATCAGACACGGTATAGCTTTTCACAAGTTTGGTTCTCGTAAAGACGCGGTTGACTCTGTAAGTATTTCTTAAATAAGGGAAAGTCTTCAATTTCTTTGCTTTTCAATCAATTCGTAGTGCTATAAACTTCTGTCGATAAGGTTAATGCTTTGTCTGCAAATTCTCTTCCAATTCTTCTCTCGATACATTAGCAGTACCTTTGTCTGACTGTTCATTTAAAACTAAGCCTCTATTGTGGCGTATGCATATAACTTCGACTTTGATTTCTGCTATTATCTCCAAATTTGATACGCACAAAGCTTGTGGAGTCGAACGTATCATTGCAATCGTCCTTAAGAAATGTGCCTCTGAATTGGCTTCTGTTTTCTCCAGGCTCTATAATAAATCCTCTGCTGTTTCTTGTTTTCCAAATTGTTGTCAATTCTGTTCTTGCAGTTCTTATTTAGAAGAATTAATGCGAACTGTCTGATTTTTCGAATTATTAGCCTATTAATCTTCTATATATTTTTAGTATAGTACTAGAGACTCTAATCAACTCCGAATTAGTTGAGCACCTCACCTCACTGGTTCTTCTTTCAGGCAAACATGGCTTTCACTTTGGTCAGTCGTCAATTGCTGAAAATGTCTGCCAAGCTTTAGATAAGAATGTTGTAGGTAAGGCTGTTGCTTTAAACATCTCGAAGACGTTTGACAGGGTTTATCATGCTAGTCTTCTTAAGTTCAAAGGTTACCGTGCTTCTAGCCTTTACTTTCATTTGATATAATCATTCTTATCAAACTTTGTAATGAAAGTTGTCTTGAACGGTCACCCATTTAGATCGTTTTTTATTAATACCTGTGTCCTTCAGGAATCTATTCTTGAACAATTCTCTTTTTTTCATCAAAGACCTTCCCGAGGCCATCAGTCTCCGAATTGCTATTTATGCTGATGACACACTTATTTACTCCTGTCTTAATGGTAATTTCGATTGGCTTTGTTAAAATCAAATTCGAAGCTGATTTCGAAGATGACTTACTATCTGCTGCTAAATGGTGTAAGAATTGGCTTCTTAATTTTAATGCGTCTAAAACGAAACTACTATCTATTAATCATCCTAAAGAACCTTTTCGCCTTCAATCAGCATGGATAATATTAACTTCCGAGTGAGCAACTTACTATGCCTTCGCAGTCTCATGTTTTCCACTGACATGAAGTAGAGTGATTATAATGAATACATTTCTAAGTCAGCTGTCAAGAATGCAAGTTCACTATATCAGTCTGGACATTTTTTAGTGTCAGAATCTATCGTGTATATTTATAAGTCTACCATAAATCCGTGCAGTGAATATTGCTACCACATCTGGTTGGATGCGTTTGCTATGTGTCTCGAGATTTTTGACAAAATCCAAATAAAAATCGGCAACCTTATCGGGTTTGGAATATCATCTCGGCTCATTCACCATCGTAGCTTCCCTTTACTTTCACTGCATTTGTTCCGATGAGCTTTCATTGTTGCTACCTTGACTTTACGAATTTAAGCGCAGTACTAGATTGGCAGCTAGGTCTCATAATTGCACTGATGTAATTATGAGTTGTATCCATAAGGCCTATGCTAATATTTTTTCCTCATTTACTTCTTTCTATTGAAACACACTTTCGGCTTCCTGCTTCCCTGTCAATTAGGATCTTTAACACATTATATCATCATCATTTGTCCCATTGAATTCTTTCAGTGTTCCCCTTTCTTTGTTTCACACTCATTAACTCCTTGCATCCTTCTGGATTTTATTGCCTTGCTTGGAGTGAGATGGAAATTAACATAATATATATATATATATATATATATATATATATATATATATATATATATATATATATATATATATATATATATATATATATATATATATATGTATTTGTGTGTGCATAACATATATGTATATATGTGTGTGAATGTGTGTGTGTGTGTGTGTGTGTGTGTGTGTGCATGTTTCAATTTTAGATAATTAAAATTTTAGTGCAAGTTCAAAATGCAGTGAGCCGGGATATCCAATTCAACGATAGCAGTTTTGTCTTGTTTTTCGTTTTCAACTTCTCTGTATTTTTTATTTCCTTCGAAATCAAACAATGATGATTAATGTAGACGAATTGAACAAGTTAAATAAATAAAATACAGAAAGAATTAAATTATATTTGAAAGAAAATCAAGAACAAAAACCAAAAAAAAATATCCTAAAGGTACGAGCTCCAAGCAGAAAAATAAAGAAAATCAAGTAAAAAAGAAAAAAGAAGGAATTTTGAAAATAAAAATAAAACAAGGATAGTAAAAAGAATTTAAAGGAGAAAACGAATTCAAAAGAAGTTTTTAAATCTTCCTTCTACTTTCGAAAAAGAAGAAAGAAAGAAAAACTTTAAAATGAAAAAGAAAGAATAAAGAATAACCGTAATCCTAACTACAAAAAGAAAGATTTCAAAAATGTTCTCCGAAGAAAGGAAACGTAAAACCATTTGTAAAGTAATTTCACGATTATAAACAGACATATCTAAAATATAAGACATTGAATAACATTATAAATAATATCATTATTATATATTATTATATCAGCAATATCAAAAGGACTCGTTTAAATTCAAGTTGGTGATCATGGTTTTTCATTAAAAAAAAAAAAAAAAAATTCTTATATTGTTAAAATTTTCCTTGTATTCGTCTATCACACAATGTATTCCAAACATTTAAAATCTCTCCTTCTGTTTTTAAGTAGAAGTGTCCTAGTCTCATTAAAAAGTACAATGATGAGATACAGACTTCGTAAGATTATTACCACTTTACAAATGAAGAAGTCTGTAGAATTGATCTGTCAAAACATTATTGTAACAATAAAAGTAATAAAATGAATTTAGTAATCACGAGCGTATGTGGGATCGTATTCGTAGTTATACTGTCTAATATTTTGGAGAAAAAAAAACGATTTTAAAATTGAAAAACAACTATGCTTAATTTTTAGAAAATAAAGAGAGTATGTACATAAGAATGTTTTATAATAATTGTGAATTGAGGGAATAAAATAGTTGGATTTTTTAAAAAATGTTTTCAACCGATAAGTTTGTTATATTATATCATTCTTAGTTTCTATGTGAGTTTCTGGAGATAAAAAAGTAAAAATAAATATTTCTCTTAATCACGAAAAGAAAATCCTTTACATAATCACACAAAGCTATGGAGGATGTCATGTATATGTTTCATTAGGATTCGTGCGAGAAAGACGTAAACATTAAAAACTAACTTAACGATCTCAGTCTTGCGATATTCACAACGTAGTGGCCATTATGATATATAAATATAGTGATTTATAATATAAAATTAAATAAGTTAACATTGCTAAAACAGTCAAAATGGTATAGTACACACATATATATTTTTATCTGTAATGTTTTTAAGAATAAAAGATATTAAAAAATTAAAATCTTCAGACACGCTGAGTCGTATATTAATATTCTTTCGTTTTTATTATTTCAATTAGATTCTTCGACTAGTTTCGGCCAACATGGCCATCATCAGGAGAAAAAATTCTGCTTGCTGGTAGCATGAATGACAGAAATGAATGATTTGATGGAGAAAATGAACTTTTGTCTGTAGTTTTCATTTATTTCTTTTTTTATTATTAAGATGGTCATTTTGACAGTTTTATTGGTTCCTGGAAAAGGGATGTGTCTGTTAAGTGTGTGTGTGTTATTTGGTTCTTAGGGAGTAAGTGAGTATGATGTGTGTACGTGTGTATATTAGTATGTGCGTGTGTTATCATGTAGCTCATTAGGGAGTGAGTGAGTATGATATGTGAAAGTGTGTATATTAGTATGGGTGTGTGTATAAATGTGAGGCATCAACACCTCCGCAAGCATGTCTGTCTTGTGTGGGTGGGAAATGTGGGTAGGGCCTGAATTGTGGTGTTATATAGTAATACTATGTTGTTAAATTGGTGACTAAGCCTGTCTGGATGGGGTATTTTGAAGCGCAGAATCCACTTATATTTATGGCCTTCTAATGTTATCTGCTCTGAACTTTTCTATTCTCTCAATTAAAGTGAATCTGGCATGGGTTTTAAAATCGTGTTTTTCTAGGCGGAAATGTTGTTCTACAGGTAATAATCTTTCATGGGGAGTCGACTTAATTCGATTGCGATAATTATTAATTCTGTAGTTAAAGGGCCATTCAGATTTTCCTACATATTGTTTCTGGCATAGTGTGCATTCTAGAATATAAAACATGTTATGACTTCTACAGTTAGAGTCGTGGAAAGTAGATTTAGTGACTGAGCTAGTGAATGAATTTCTGTGTCTAATGTGGTTACAGCATAAAGTTTTGGTTGGGAAAATTCTGTTGTTTTTGTTTTGGTTTATTATGGATTGCCTTATCCCCTGAAATGTGGTTACTACCTATAATTTCGTTTAAGATTTTAGGCCTACGATATGCTAGAATGTTGGGTTCCTCAAACAATTTTTTTAGGTCTGGTTTGAGATGTAGTATTTTAAACTTTTGATTATTTGAGATAGTGGAAATGAAAGTGGTTACTAGAGGGATGCTGCTGGGTTTATTTTTTAATCTTGTACATTAGGGTGTCTTCTGTAAAATTGCTTTATTTATTTGTTCCCTGATTAAAGTTTATAGCCACGTGTTGTGAATTGATGCTCAGATTTTATGTGTGTTTTTAGTTCTTCACTATAGGAACATATCGTTCTGAGTCTAAGTGCTTGCGAAAAGGAAAGATTCTCATGAGGTGTTTAGGGTGGTAAAATTAAAGTGTAGATAGTTGTGGGTGTCGGTGATTTTAGTGTGTAGTGTCGTTTGTACTTTTCTGTTTTCATCTATTTAAATGCGAGTGGCTAAAAATGTTACCGATCTTGTGGAATTTCCAGTCAAACTTAATTGAGTCGTGTACTCTGTTTAGGGTCATGACGAATCAGGTATGTTTGTTGTCACTGCCCGTGTATACAAAGAATATATCATCAATATATCTTGCATAGAATACGCAGTCGCTACCGATGAGGGGATAGATATAGGTCTCCTCAAATTTTCCCATGAATATTGTAGCATATGATGGAGCTGCAATGGTGCCCATGGTACAGCCTCTTACTTGCAGGTAGTGTGCTCCATTGAATTTGAAAGTATTCAATGTAAGAATACGCTCCATGAGTTTTATGATAACTTCTCTGGTGGGGGTTTTGTTTTCTTCTTTTAGTAAGAGCTTCCTGAAGGGCGGCTAACCCTTCGATGTGTTTGAATAAAGTGATCTTACGTCCATAGTCATTAGAATAGCATTTTCTGGCACTGTTTGTATGTGATTAATTTTGTTTAGTAGATCTGTTATGTTTCTGGTGTAAGATTTTACTTCCTTAGGTAGGGGATGTATGTAATGGTCTACGTATTTGGAAATGTTGGTCGTGTGGCAGATGAATGACGAAAAGACCGGCCTTACTGGGTTGTTGCTTTTGTGTATTTTGGGGAGGAGATAGATCTGGCATGTGTGATGTTTGTGGGTGTAAGTGTTGTGCATGTTTCCTTGTCGATTAGATTGTTGCGAAATATCATGATTAGTGAACCAATTAATTATTTTGCTATTCGAAAACCCACATGGTCAGGTTGTGTTATGGTTAGGTCCTCTCTATCCGTTAGCGTAGCAAGAGCTAACAGTTCTCTTTCAGTTATATTGTTACATGGCAGCTTACGTGCTATTGTTTTCTTTATGTCATTTGTCACTGCCATTTCAAATGTCTGTATAGTAATGTCCGTGTTTTGTGGGGTGAATTATCCTTGAAAATGGCTAAAGGTATTACCGAAAGCGCTCGGATAAAAAGAATATTCGGAGAGTTTTTATATAATTTGTCATCTGAAAAGAAAAAAAATATTAGATCGCATGAGAAATTGTCTAAAAAACTAAATAAAAGCATTCAATGAAACGCTCATGAAAGAAGGATTGCTGTCTATATATATATATATATATATATATATATATATATGAAGAAATATAGTTTTAAGGCGTGCTATATTTATGGAATAAAGTGCTCAATATCAGAGTTATATATATATATATATATATATATATATATATATATATATATATAATTATTTATTTAAAATATTATTCCAACTCGCGACATAAGAGGTCTCATGTTTCAAAACAAGAGCCGAAAAAATTCAATATAATTATTTGAATTAAATTGAGTTAAAGTAAGCTCTGTTCCATCTTCAAGCGAAATATTTTTGGAATAACGTATTTCTGAAATTTACGTCTTTTAATAATTGAAATCAAAATTTCCATGGTAACAGCTAGGGCGAATTGTTTAAATTGGGTAGGCGTGTGTTGGGTGTTAATAATAAGTATCAGTATAGAGTTACTTTCATAGATGTCAAGTCAGGGTAAGGTGGGGGTGTCTAAATTTGAAAGATGTTTTAGCCTAGTCTGGTTTACGTGTCTATGGAGTTTTTTTTTTTTATTTTTTTTTTTTTGTGCATATAAAAAACTGCCGTAACATTTGTTTTTTGACGACTTCATAAAGGGTTATCTTTTTTGTAGGGTATTTAAACTATTTATTTGGGCTATGGATTATAAAAGTTATTATATTGTATGCTTGTTTTTAGCTAATTATTCAAACCATGAATTTGATGATGTCGACAAAAAACCGTTAACTCATGTCTATTGTTTAATAGATTATTATTATTTAGAAACTTTATAATGTGCAGTTTCTCATGGAGGCACAAAGGGCATGGGTCATCCCAAGTTTTACATGTTCTAGTTCTGTTTATAATTTTCCATTTAAATTTAGGTGTCCTATTTATTTCCTTCAGATGCCAAAAATATTTAGATAGTGAAGTCTGATTTCTTTAAATATATATATATATAGTATTTTAAAAGAATTATTGGATTTATTTTTAATCTGTCATTTTCATGACTTTAAAAAGAGTGTATTAAATCTATCGGCCTACGGACTTGAGAAATCTTAATAAAAAAAAGTATACTTGAAACTGTGTCTCTATTTAAAGGAGGAGAAATCATCTTTTTTTCTAACGCGTATGATTGCTTGGATACAGTTCGCTTCTCGTCTCAATATATGCAAGTTTCGTTTAAAATGACTGACATCCACAACACCTTGTCAGTCATCTTCAAAATGCATAAAAGAGGGTTTGCTGTCTAAATACATAATATACATATATATATATATATATATATATGTTTAGGGTCGATGCGTTCTATCACCGATCGAAAACGGGGCCTTAAGTCTGATGGGGGGATGGCAGTGTAGTGCTCTGTGGCCCCCGTGATCTTATCAATATTGGCTTTTTTCGAATCTCTTTTGTTAATTCATCCGCCCCACCCCCCAAAAAAAGAATTTACATTTCCTAAAATTCCCATCAAATTCTCCCAGAACGAGGGCCTTCGATTTGCACTCCGGTTGCACTAATCTTTGCCCCAAATTTGTGCCACTTTGGTGCGCTATTTCTAAGTATAGTTAAAAAATTCCTTGTAAGTACCTCGAATATCATCCGCACTTACTAAATGTGAACACGTCGATGATTTTTGGTAATTTTCATTATGAGGATTGGAGTCATTGCAAGGCAAGTTAAAGAGGGTGCCATAAATTTAATTAAAAATTAATCTAGATTTAATATTGATAATTTCTTGGGGTGAATTAATATTTGCGATAAGTAAATTGACATTAGTTTGGGTGATTAA
The DNA here is from genome assembly GCA_903632075.3 of Acanthosepion pharaonis. Classification (NCBI taxonomy): domain Eukaryota; kingdom Metazoa; phylum Mollusca; class Cephalopoda; order Sepiida; family Sepiidae; genus Acanthosepion; species Acanthosepion pharaonis. The sequence goes on along the minus strand of CAHIKZ030001366.1, from coordinate 239,876 downwards.
CAGAAAAAATCCCCTTTTGCCTTCTCACATTTAGATACGTTACAAATTCCACTAAACTCAACTGACTATTAAAGGATGAAAAATTTTCGCTTTTTTGTATAAATCCGTGAATTTCTTTTGTTCTTACTAAGTCTCTTAAAAGACTCTATATAAAATTCACTATTTTTTTTCCATAATGTTGAATGTGTTAAAATCTTTTTAATAAGTTGGCGCAAAACATTGTTTTATATATAATGGATTAAATCCGACAAATATTTTAATATCTTTTCTGCTTATACGTTATTTTTATGGAACTTATTTGAGTAAATGCCCTGTTTTTAATTAAACAGTATTAATTACATTTACTAGCCTGAATATTCGAGAATTTCGCAGAAAATATGGATCCTCCAGCAGGAATCGAACCTGTATCACATGTTCGAGCCATCATTTAGCCAAAAGTTCTGTTAACCGATTCAGCCACAGACGACTTACGATTTTGCAAAGCTCAAATTACTGCTTATAAACACACATATTCAACGACCTTTCTCGATAATTTATTTCTGCTCCGAAACGTAACTTAACGTAAACAATGATAACATATTATATGTAACGGATAAAATCCGACAAACATTCTGATATATTTTCTGTTTATACATTATTTTTATGGATACAACTTATTCGAGTAAGTGTTCTGTTTTTAATTAAACAGTATTAATTACAGTTACCGGCCTGAATGGAATGCATTTAATGGATTCTAAAACAGACAGAAAGATAGAGGGCAATAGAGAGAGAGAGAGAGAGAGAGAGAGAGAGAGAGAAAAGAACAAACGAATGAAAGAGAAAATGATTAATTGATGAGACGAAATAAATGTAGCAAACTGAATAAAAATGTGCAAAAATAGATTATTGAGTAGAATTCACTCTGAATTAAAAAAAATGTGTTGGGTTTGATCACAATAGTCTAAGCTCAATAAGTCGCCTTTTTTATAAGAAAAACACAATGCAGTAGGTTTTGGAAATACAGACAGAAAACATTCTTCGTGTCATGTGACAAAATGTGTTGAATAGAAAGGAAAATCTGTCAAATGATGAAGGCGTTTGTTTCTTCTCGATCTAAGTGATAGTCATGCAAAAAATAGAAAATTAACAAAGTTGATTATTTTGCCTATGATCAATAAAGAACAAGGCTCTAAAGATGATTGAATATAGGTTGTAATAAAACGAAAAATAGCTCATCGATCCACGCTGAATTTTGGTGAAAGCTATCACATTTGACAACGTGGATTGATGTACGTCTTTTTTTTTTTTTAGAGAAAATTAACTCCACGTCAAAAGAGGATCCATTACAAATTTTACTATTTAACTTATTTTTGTGTTCAATTTTAAAACGATAATCGTGTTTGATTTGGTTTAGCATGAACAACTACATCTACTTTTGTTTAGTAAAACTTGACATGGACTTATTGAAAGCATAGGTGAACTCATAATAACCTATCTCTATAAGGTAACGCCAATCTCGAGTTCTTTCTGCCTCCATATTCTATAAACATCATTGGTCTGCTCTGTCTCTTCAAGACATAGACGGTCGTGCTTTGTAGTTCTTAGCCATATTTAATCTTTTAATATCCATTCCATTCACTGGTCTGCTATCCGTTTATATAAGATTCTTGGTGTTTCCTTCTGTACCTCTTGCCTTCAGTATGTCCTGTGAATATCATATTTTCCAAAACTTCTTTCCTCATTGTCTATCAACTATTTCTTTCTGATTCAAAGTAACCTTTTTTTATTATTTTCTTTAAAACTTCAGTATGGCTTCCATACAGAACATTCTACATACAACCTAATCACTTTAGTTTTAGCGTTAAAATCAGAAATGATACTTTACGGGATTTCAAGCGTATATCATTTCTGTCACGATATCGTGGAAATATATTATATTTAGTGAGGCATAATCTATACTCATCGCCTAGAAAATTAATTCGATCCTTACTAAACATAGGCTCTAAATACTAGAATTGTGTAGCATTTTGTTATCTTCTCCATTACGTCATTTCTACATAAAGAATGACTTTGTATTAGCCAATGACATTTACTTAAACTCGAAAGCCAACTATGAGAAACGATAAATGATAAATGACATATAAGTAAAAGGCTACTAAATATATACACGACAGCGATGTTATAAGGAAGAATAAATATTTAAAAGTATTTAGCAAAAGTCGGCCCGTAGTAAAGTAGCCGAGAAGATTGGCTGGCTGAAGTTAAATGTATTTTATCATTGTACTTCGGCCAGTCTATCTTCTCGGCTACAAATACGCTATTTGTTTAAACACTTAATTGAGAAACAATATTTCATCTGAAAATCTCAAATATTAAAGAAGATTACTTTTGTAGCATAAATCATCAATTCTTTAGCCATAAGCCACTTTGCAAGACGTGACATGAGAACAATTTTATTAATTGGACTTGACTTTGTCTGATCATTTTCTATTTATAATATTGTTTTTTTACTTCATTATTTAATATGCCTTCAGAGGAAGCAAAGAAAACACAGTCGGAAGTTATATGCTTCTTGTAGATTTTTTCTTAAAAATGTGTTTTTTTTCTATTCACCAGACGACATCACGTTTTTTTCTGTTTCGTTCGTGAACTAGTCTGGCATCAAGAGAAGTTGCACTGGGAAAACTGTTGGCTGATATGTTAAACAATTTTATGTGTTTGAAAGAATAGAAGACTTTATTTTCGATGTCTGATGACCTATTTTTCCACAACTTCATTCTGTTATATTAAAAATTTGTCTTTTCATTGAAAATGTGTCTTTATATTAAAATATCTTAATCGTTTTTTTTTTTTTTTTTTTTAGATTATGATTAAGATTCTATTTTAGCTTCTGTTATATCATCAAGCACAAGTATTTCTATGTCCAGAATATTAGTCTGTTGTAGAGTAGTTTGGTGAAAAAACAATGTCATTAAATAACATGAATGATCCCTTTAGCTTAATAAAACAATATCATCAAATAACTTGAATGATCACTTTCGGATAAATAAAATAACAAATTACAAAATTTGACAAATGTGTCTTGTCATTACACGCATCCAATATAGGAACTTGCGTTTGAATATGTACGCATGTTATACACACACACACACACGCAGACACACACACACGCATATATATATATATGTATGTATATATGTATAACAAATTTAAAATTGTGAATGATTAATTGATGAGAGGACAATTTTTTTATTTTATTTTCTCTCATCAATTAATCATTCAGAATTTTAAATTTATTAGATATTTTGAACACTCCCGATTAAAAAAAAAACCTGGAAGAACTTGGTCAAAACCTGTTGTTTTTCTTCTTTTATTTCTCATTATACCGAGTCATGTTAAATCAAATGTTTTTAAAACAATACTCAAGTTCTGTACTGCTAAAATGTATTTTAATATTTTAAATTGAGGTACAGTTCTGATTTAATTAGCAAATTAAATAAAATATTACAAATTAGAGAAAAAATTGAGACCGTTGAGGACTAATACTGTGTTTTTATGTATATATATATATATATATATATATATATATATATATATATATATATATATATGTGTGTGTGTGTGTGTGTGTGTGTGTGTGTGTGTGTGTGTGTGTGTGTTTAATCTTGCTTTGATTGTAAGATCATCCACGGTTAATCTGCGTCCACGTTCTTACAAATTGCCATCTTTCTTGGCAGCTCTTCTATTATCTAAATGCAGACTACTAAATAATAAAAAGTGATAAAAACAAAAACAAAAACAAAAACTGACGTAATCTGAATGCAAAAAAAAACAAAAAGGTTTGACGATATCTCAGGACGTATTTAAAAAAAAATCAAATTCAAAATTTCCCCATTTTCAGCGTTCCCTATTTTCGCATAACCAACACTTGTACTTTTTTATATCTCCAATTTCATTCTTATATATATATATATATATATAATTCCATCACTAAAAACTTTACTGTAGTCGGATGAAGTCCTTCGAGGAGGAAATTCATTACATTGCATTCTTCCACTTTGTCACTCATTTGCCTAACATTGTTCTGATATATAAAAAATGTATATAATATATATCATATATGTATTTGTGTGTGTGTGTGTGTGTAGGAAATAACACATAGTGATTGTTGGTAGTAAGAATAAAACAGTGATGTAAACTAACAGAGCTAAAATTTATATTACGAATTACATCTGTTCCCTTAAGATGGAAGACGTGAAAAATATATTTCTCGGCTACAAATCACATTGATTTGTCTGCCGATATATTTACACAATTTAATTTCCTGTTAAAATTTACAACATATTATGCAGCAGGGTTGACATGGTAATGAATCTTCTGTAGATTTTTTTCAGTAATCTTATGAAATCTTCACGTAAAGTCAGTGTAACGTCAAGCTACAAACAATGGTAAAAAACATATATATATATATATATATATATATATATATATATATATATATGGTACGAAATATATATCTTTTAAAAAATAGTAGCTAATACCGCTATTAACGCTTTTCTCTTCAACCGAATTGAATTGAGCTCTCCGGTCTACTGACGTGTTTCGCATAGAAAACGTTAAAATTTTTCTTCCTCGACGATAGCCTAAGGGTAGAATCTCTGACTGATATTTAGATCCCGGCTTGAAGCAATCGGACGTCTAATCACACCGAAGAGCTGTGATACAGCGAAACAGTCTGTCTGTGGATGACAATATATATATATATATATATATATATATATATATATATATATATATATATATATAGATACATGTATATTATTGATGTTGGGATTTTTGTGCTATTAGCATAACAGGAAAAACACAAGAAATCCGACAAATATTTGCCAATAGCAGAAAGTTGGGATATCATATAAGCTGGAAAAATGACTACAAATATTAGAAGCATTAACGATAAAAAACAAAACAGCATCAATAAAATTATATGAAATTTAGTAATAAACATAAGAAATATATTTCAATAAAATAACGAACGATGATATGATTCCGGTGATTAGGCAGAAGCGCGATATTTGAAAATGTTTAAACCGACTGAGTGTATCAAAAGCGAAACTTTTTGATAATGGATGACGATAGCAAAAAGTAATCAGGCATTGGACAATTTATATCTAAATATGTACCAGAAACTAAGAAAATGATCCAAAATATAGAAAAAATAAGTATAAAAAATCCTCAACAAATAACTTTTCTTTGGTCTTTAAACAAACTTGTATAGATGAAAAATTACATCTGAAATATATTACACACACACACACGCACGCACACACACACACACATATATATATATATATATATATATATATATATATATATATATGAAGAGTTGAAAAGTTCACGGAATGACCTACTTGTCTAAATCAGCATTTTATCGACCAAACACCAGAATAGTGATTTAAGGAAATGTGTCGGGACGTATGTATGTATTAAGAGGGAATACAAATATTGAATAGACATTGGCTATTCATCACATTTCACTAAGGCACTCAGCTCATTTTGTTTTCCTGAAGACGATGCCAAATCTTTCAAAATCTAATTGTCCCCTGGCTGTGCGCGTCCGACCTTTTCTTTCAGCGTCCAATAATGAAGTTGTTTTTATTTTTCGTGTCAGGAATGAATTGTACGTGCAGAACTGATGACGTCCTTTATAATCTCTTTCTCTTTTCTTATTTCTTCTTAATGTCGAGCTGCAAAACGATGTAAGTAAACACAACCAACAAAAACCCTTTTATTATATTGGATTCTGAACATTATCTTCGTTTGTCAAAATTGTCAGTTAATTTTCTTTTTACCTTCTTCTTTCAAAATCTATCTATCTATCTATCTATCTATCTATCTATCTATCTATCTATCTATCTGTTGTAACCTAGAGAGAGGTTACTGAATAGAATTATCAAATGAAGGTTAGAAGTGAACGATAATACTTAGGACAAGAACAACACATATAAGATTCACCAGCGGCGCGTAAAAGTAGTAGTCAACTGCTAGAAGTGAGTCAAGTGAATTCCACAAGGAATCTCCAATTGCATGATATCTACTAACCGCCACACGCGGTCAGATGTGGCATAAGGCCGAATTTAATGTGGGGTATCCGAGCCCGTAGGCTCGGCCAAAAATTTCATGTAGACCCGTATAAAATGTGGTCGGGTAGCTGTTTCCCGAGACGAGACTCTGCTCTTCGACATAGCCTCATCTGGAGATCCTCTCTACCCGGAGGTAGAGAGTTTGATCAGCACAGCTGGAGACGAATCTCCAACTGCAGTACAACATACAGTATTTACTATTGTATTTATGTGAATGGGTCCCTACCCATTATCATCCGTAGGTATGCTACAACACTATCTATCTATCTATGTTTATATATACATACATATATATATATATATATATATATATATATATATATATATATATATATATATATATATATATATATCCAGCTAAACTATCTCTTTGTCCAAGTCAAGTCAGTTCATATCTATCCATCTGATGCGCTTCAGCATAGCGTTATACAAGGTTCGATAATAAATAACATGACAAAAGTTTGTACGTAAAATCAAACAAATCGATCTATCTATCTATCTATCTATCTATCTATCTATCTATCTATCCAGATTCTTGAATGTTGAAAAGGAGGAATGGCATATGCAACTGTGAGGACCCCATGGAGATAACCACGATGACGCACTTCAAGTACATGATGTCTGCGATGGTCCTGTTGTTATATAACGTGTTTCATGACATACCACCATGACAAGAATCAATGACACCTTTTACATTCAGGTAGACAACTTACATTACAAATTAAAAACCCTATGCAGAGATATTAAATGGAAACTCATATGACGTCCAGACTTAATTTAAAACTTATACACTACGCAACTATCAAAAACAAAAACTGGATCCCTTAGATTGCAACTCAAATTCGCTACTGACATTAATAAAGGAAACCTGATTGACACGATAGTTAGGTACCACAAAATGAAGGACGCGACAATGGGTAGAAAAGACGAAACTACTCACCACGGATGTTTGTTAAAGCACTTGATAAAGGGAAAAAGCAAAAATATCTCTATTAAAACACCTGATAAAGGGAAGGTGTTGTCTCATTGGATATCCACACTTATAATGATTAAAAAAAAAGGAACTCTTCCTCGGGGGATCTAAATACTCATGAGAAAATTCAAGAACTTAATATTTTAACTGAGACACAAAAATTCAATAAATTCATCAAAACTTTTGGTACCAAGGGAGAGAAATTATAGGTGAAGCTGACAGAATGCCACCGAAGCAAATCCAAGTTTTATGGCCTACCCAAAAGACACAAACCAGGTACCCCATTGCACATTAGGGTGTCAGGGATAAAACACCGCGCACCAAAAATTAACAAAAGCCACAGCAACCAACAAGTTCAGGACACATTAAAAATTTCGGCGATCTCATCAATAGACTAAAACCCTCAGATATAACAAATAAAAACATGCTTATCTTAGATATGAAATCCCTATATACACATATACCCGTCACTAAATACCTAAGATTTTTACAAATGCATTTTTAAAAAGTCAAAAATTAAATTCTTATTAATAACGGACAAAATTATAAGAGTATGTCTTCTCATTACAAATCAATGTTATTTCACTTTAAACGCGAATTTTTATTGACAGAAAGTTGGCCTACAGATGGTCTCACCGCTTAGCGGAATACTGGTATTCCTCTTCCTATAATCTTTTAAAATCCGGCCTCTTTAAGCGTATTATCCCAAAAGACGCGAGATATTTCCAATACATTGAAGATGCTCTATTAATATATCCACATGGCACAACTACAAGAACTTGTTGACAGATTAAACAGGATAGAGCATACAATCGATTTCGCCAACAAAACAAGTAAACTAAACTTTACCACGTCTCGGCATCATGTTAATATGCGCACACATGGATATACAACTAAAGATCAATCGAAAATAAACGAATAATAATAATAATCTTATACAGTTTTACTCTTATCATGACAATAAATTAAAACCCGGAGTAATCATAGGCTTATATTTAAGAGTTATTAGAATCTGTTGCCGCCAATTCAAACTTCTACAATACCAGAACTGTTTTCTGTACAACGCCAAACGCGAAGCCTACAAAATCCACAGAAGAAAATGTAAAATCCACAGATAATAATACGCCAAACAACCCTAACAGAAAATAAGAACGCCTAGCCACAGTGAAGAGCTGTGATAGTGAAACAGTCTGTCTGTGGATGATTATATATATATATATATATATATATATATATATGAAGAAGTATACTCTTAAGGTGCGCTATATTTACGGGATAAAGTGCTCAATATTATAGATTGAGCGTGTGTAAATTTAAAAGGAAACATTGAAGTCAACACTCAGAGGCGACAGGCTGTTTCATGCTAGACGCAATCGTCAGGCCACCTGAAAATAACCAAACACTTTCTGCATGTCAAATCTGATGAGGTAATTTAATTTATTGCCCCTCTTATCCTCAGAAATACAAACGCATTTTCCTTACAAGTAGTTTTGTCTTTTATTTCGATCTGAAGAACTTGAGATGTCGACGAAACGCGTCGTCTATAAGCTTTTCCTCCTTTGTCTCTTTTTCACCATTTTTGTTTCAGATAATATTATACACCCCACCCCCACACATAATAATATACATGCAATAAGAGTGTTTTTCAGACATTGACCATTTCTTTTATAAACACGCTTGCGAGAAAAATATCCTCTTAACATTTTGCAAATAATAATCCAATTCTCAATAAAAAAAAAAACAAACAACCACAAATGCAGCCACAAGAAATTCTGAAAAATGTCATCCAAATGAACAAAAAAAATCTTACAATGCTAAAATTTTTAAAAAATCCTTAAAAGGCCGACACAAAATCTTAAGCTGACAAAATAAAATAATTACAATAAAGCCAGACCATCCATGTCTGTCGTTAGATTTCGATAGTTCAGGTTACATGATAATAAAATTCAAAAGGAAGGAGATTGAATTGCACCACTTTGATGTTAAATTTTATGTTTCCTTGTAAAAAAAACCAGCGTGTAAAAATTAAGTCATTATCCTTAAATTATATAAATAAACATTTAAACACGTCTTGGCGGAATTTCAACTTTTAATTCAATATTTTTTATCAATTTTTATATTTTATTTTCCCTTTTATTTTAGTTTAAATCATTTTTGATTTCTTCCTTTCCATTCTCGTTCGCCCTGAAAACGAAAGCTATCTAGATTGATGACAATGATACATAGACTTTGCGTATTTATATTTGCAAAACCCAAATATTGGTTACTTGGGATTCAAAATTTCCACTCAGTTTCCGTTGCCAGACAAAATCTACTTCCTCTTAATATTTGCATTTAGAAGATTGATATTTAATTTGCTCTCGTAAAACAAATTCCCTCAGTTTAGAGTGATTAAATGGTTAGAACGTTCCGACCATGGGATCTAGGTTCGAATCTCACCATGGTCGATTATTCCGAGGAAGACGATCTCTTCGCACGGCACTAAAACCATGCGACGAGATGAACCATTTGGTTAGACGAAACTGTTTGTAAGTAGTCAATGCTTAGGCTACTATATAGGAATAAGTAGTCAATGTTTAGGCTAGTACATAGGAATAAGTAGTTAATGGTTAGGCTAGTGCATAGGAATAAGTAGTCAATGTTTAGGCTATTACATACGAATAAGTAGTCAATTGTTAGGCTAGTACATAAGAATAAGTAGTCAATGGTTAGGCTAGTGCATAGGAATAAGTAGTAATGGTTAGGATAGTACATACGAATAAGTGTCAATGGTTAGGCTATTACATACGAATAAGTAGTCAATGGTTAGGCTAGTAGGTAGGAATAACTAGTCAATGTTTAAGCTAGTACGTAGGAATAAGTAGTAATGGTTAGGCTAGTACATAGGAATAAGTAGTCAATGGTTAGACTAGTACTTAGGAATAAGTAGTAATGATTATGCTAGTACATAGGAATAAGTAGTCAACTAAAGGAGAGTTAGAAGTTCTTTAGCTTTTGTTGGCAAACTATCTAGAGATGGTGTCTTAATAAAACTTCACCAATTTGTCCATATGAGAGACGGTAGTTATCAAAATATAGCAAACAAAAATATTAAAAGACACAAAGTGGTTCACAATCTGACGCGATAATGTAACCAACCATGAAATTTAACTTATTAAATTGACAGAGTAAAAGAAACATATAGACATATAGATTAGGTTGAATAGCTTGAAGTCGATTTATACAGTGGAGTGACAGACAGACGGACAGAGAGACAGGACAGACTGATAGAAAGAGAGAAAATACTAAAAAGATATTAACAGAATGGTGCAGGCATGCAGATGCAACCGTTCAGGAAACATAAATGTTTGCTGACTTTGAAGAGCGAATGTGAAATGATTAGTCCGGGGAAAATAATATGAAACATTAAGAAGATGGATGAGACAAATGAATGCTTACAAACATTTCCCGTTAGTCACGAATGGAACATTGATTAGGTGTGCAAGATGCGGATCATTTTGCGTCTTTGAGGAAAAATCTAAGTGTGTCCCGAGGGCCGTGACAAACAGACATTTAGACTAACAGGGAAATACATTTAATAAATAAATGACCCTAGACTTACAATCAGTAACAAGAGATCTCTCGACAACAGTAGGTAAAAGGGATGTCATTTTAGAAAGAAGAACAGATACAAATATTAAGAGTGAGGACGGGATACGAATAAAAAATACACACACAATTAAAAAAGATTGGAGATTTTCTATGGAAAAAATATAAATGGTAAAAAAGAGCGGGCGCAGAAAAGTAAGGTAACAAATACATAAGACACTATTGATATTTATTTGTGTGTACTTCCTTCTATCCCTAATTATCTGTCCTTTTATTAGTAATATTAGCCGTTTCCCTATAAGGAAACATTTAGCACTCATTGACCAAGCAGCCAGTGCTTGTTTCGTTTGAAATTTATAAAATATTTCTCTTAAATTTATTTTCAGAAAAATAAGTTTCTCAAATCCAGTAGCTGTTATCACTCTTTTCAGTATGAAGGCTTGTTTTCTAACCTTTTGCTTGAAGTATCGAATACCAAATGTTGGTTATTTCATTATATCTTTGAGAACAGGACATTTCTTCTGTTTTGGTTACGAGTGTAGAATGTTATCGTGCGTTTCACTTTTTCTTCCCATTTCAACAGATTCTCTATGTTGTTTGGATTCATTAATTTCATTCCGATTGCCTGAAGCATTAACTTTATTTTTTTTTTAAATATCTATTGTTTAGCATTCTTCTTCTTCTTCTTCTTCTTCTTCTTCTTCTTCTTCTTCTTCTTCTTCTTTCTTTCTTTCTTTCTTTCTTTCCTCAAGGACACATGGCCCAGTGGATAAAGACGTTGGTTAGATCCAGTGACAGGACCAAAAGCGTGTGAGTTCAGTACATGGTTAAGGCGGTAGATAACTTGGAGGTGAGGAATTAACAGGGAGATAACTGACATCCATTAGACATGGCACGTGGAACTAGAACAGTCTACCCCAGTGAACAAAATAAAGTGTTCAGTTTGACATTCCAACCACCTGAAGAAGGCCGGAGCGTACAACGGCCGAAACATTGTAATAAATATGGTAAAAAAGATGAGGACAATAGTCCGAATAATGTAAATAGTGTGCATAATACCTCATCTCAGAAATATAAACAGATTCTTTCTTTCTTGTATTAATCTTTTCAACTCAGTATTATCGTCTAACTGGTATATCCTTTCCTGTCTAGGTATGTGTTTCATCTAATGAAGATTTCATTCCTATATATTGATTTGGTAAATATTTAGTACAGTAGTAATGAGCACCCACTCACTTCCGAGCATCGGGATTGTCATCCTCTCTCCTTATTCTCTTTCTACCCTCTGATAGTGATGACTGAGATGGTTGTGTATACCCTGCCTACTCCTGAGTAGCAGGGCTCAGTAGAAGAGTATGGGGGAGGTAGAAGCGGTCCTACCCCTCCCCTCAATGGTCCCACGTCAGGAAAGCTGATTTGCAGCAACGGTTTCCCATGTTTCCGGGCCGACGTTGTCCTGTGTCAGGGAGCTTTTCAACTGATCATTTGCAAAGACGTTTTGGACTTCCCCGTAGCCTCTTGCCGCTGGTGAGTTCTCCAAACAGGATGTTACATGGGAATCGAGTGGGACGCTTTCTGGACTCGGGACCTGCGCAGTGGAAGCTATGTTGAATATGTAGCGACATAACTTTAGGTAAGGCGCCAAGACCACCAGAAAGCTGTAACACGAGGGGAAGTAGAAAAATCAGGCGTGGCTGACCACATATGGAGAGAGAAGGGAGATCAACACCCTCTGTCGTATCATGTTGAGATCATACACAAAGAACACCATTGGAAAATTCGTAAACTTAAGGAATTAGCACATATGCTAGGTCACAAAAATCTCCTGAGCCGACCAAGCATAGAAATGAATACAATATGGGAACCAGTAATAAGGAGTGCCAGAGAAAAGCAATGATAACAACAAAAATTGCAATATGAGCATTGGTAAAAAAGGTTGCTGAAGACATTAGGTTTATAATACCCAGAAATTTATACACAGATATCCTCAAGGACACATGGCACAGTGGATAAAGGCATTAGTTAGATGCAGCGAGAGGACCCAAAGAGTGTGAGTTCAATACCCGGTTAAGTCAGTGGAGAACTTTCAGAGGGAAATTAGCAGGAAATAACTGATAACATGGCACGTGGAACTAGAAATATCTACCCCGAAATAAAGGGTTCAGTTCGACATTCCAAACACCTGAAGAAGGCCGGTGCGTACAACGGCCGAAACATTGTAATAAAGATGAGGACAATAGTTCGAATAATGTAAATAATGTACATAATACCTCATCTCAGAAATATAGACAGATATTCAAAGTAGGATTGTATACTCCAACATCTGTTAGAATCTGCCTTAGCCAAGACTCCGAGATACTGAAGACAATAATCTTTTGGTTACATTATCTTGGCTATGCCATATCATCCAGTGCTTCGTGGGTCGTTCGAACCAATTGTCTAGAGTGGAATCTCATTTTGAAAAGATATTTAACAAAAGATCTCAATTTCTGTTGGGTGATATCATCTTACTATCAAAAGAGAAGATGCGTCATTCAAAAATAATTAGCATTAAAATCCACATTAAGACATAGTTTCCTTTTTTCTAGTAGACAAAATGTACTTAATCCTGTGTAGTCGATCACTTTTTCGGAAACAACACAATTGGGTCATCGTCTGATATCCCTCAGTCACAAACAACAATGTCGGCAACTATCAGTCTTTCAGACACACAGATGTAAGATACTATTACAATAACTAATGTTTACAGTTTTACCTCAATGCTATCTTTTCTCCTTTTCGCCAGTTCAATATAACTCATATCTCAAATGTGCAATGGCGTCAGTAACAAGTCGACGCATCTCTTGCAAACAGGCAACATCAAGGTCGGCTTTTTTGTAGTATTCGGAAAGTGAAATAAACCTGATACTGATTGGACGTTGATTTTTCATATTTCCATTTGGAGAATTTTAGCTTTGATGATAATGGCTCTGTCTTCAAAGACTAGAATACATCAACTGCGTCCTCTGCAGAGTATTAAGACGCTGCCAAGTACGAAACATAGGGTGGATGTTTGCAGATTCAATTATAAACCTGACCAATGTTTACCTATAGACTCGCCTATAAACGAAACCAATGTTTACATATGAATTTAAGTATAAATTCAATCAACGCTTACTAAGAAATTCAATTGTAAACGTGACCGATGTTTATTTACAGACTCAATTATAAACATGATTAATGATTACGCATAGCCTCACGTATAAACCAGTCCAGTATTTATAAATTCAAGTATAAAACGGACAATGTTTACCTGTATGGATACAAGGGTTAACTATTGACTCGCGTATAAACCAGACTACTTTTTACTTATAGACTTAAGTATAAATCGGACAATTTTTACATGTAGGCTCAAGTTTAATCGCATCACTGTTAAACTACAGACTCAGAAATAAAAAAAAACTAAAATAAACACAAACACGCGGGTTTCAACACTGAATAACCCAACCAGAATTAATATGTTGTAATTTCTACCAACCCAGCTGAATGTATCTCTTACGTACATAATTTGACTGGTCACACAAACCAACAATTAGGTGTGCATTTTAATTATTTTATCATATATTAAGTGATAGCGGTTAAATTTATTTGTATGTCATCCCAATAATATAAAGCTAAGGTTTCTAAACTTTCAAGTAACAGATATAGCAAATGTTTCAAAATTTAAAATGACTTTTGAAAATAACTACTTCTGTGTTCTCAAATATTAACAAAGTAATTAAAATGTATATTTTGCTGTGACTAAATTCAAATTGATGGTCATAAACTTTGATTATTTTCTTTTACGGGTCTGAACTCGAAGTTGGTTGGCGAAAGACTAAATATACGAAATGAAAGACAAGAACGGAAAAAGTGAAAGTTAAAACTAGAAAAAAAATAGAAAAGAAAACAGAAAAGAACAAATAGTAAATATGCATGACAAATTTAAACAGAAAAAAATTCGACAATCACAAATGCAATGTTTGTGTCATTTCAGACAAATTCACCTGTTCAGTAGGCATAACTTTATTCGAATGTTTCGACATTGAAAAATCTTTATTTTTTTTATTTTTTTTTTTTACAAATTTTTTCTTCCAATCGTCCTGATTTCTTTGCCATTGTTCACCTTCTTCATTATAACCTTTATTTTAGATTTATCAACCGATATTTGCTTTGATAGCATAGTTTCTTATCTGCTCATGGCTTCAGACAAGATTTTTATTTTTGGGAGATGCGCTATAATTTTCTCTCACAATTTCATAGTAATAGTGACATAAAATATTAGGATACAATATCAATGTTTTATTTTAGAAAATTCTAACATGAAATGGAAAGGCTACATATCAACATTTTGAAAATATATGAAACTAGATGGATAAATGATAGATTTCACAATCGACTGATACAAAGTTGTACACGCAAGACCAAAGATATCTTCTAGAAAATAAAAGTGTTATGAGATAGGAAAACATCTTTAGAAACAATGGAAAGAATGCTGAACTGTTATGTAACATCTAATGTCATATATTGCAGTAAGTATTGAACAATCTCTTCACAAATAGAAAAGAGACTCGATGCGAGAGAAATGTGGTAATATTAAGGAATTCTGAGCAAAGATGAAGTCTTAACGAAAAATAGGTTTTAAAAGGGAACGAATGTTAACAATCAGAAAGTTATTGTTGAAATTTCTGGGACAAATAGAAAAGAGGGCTCAGAGAATATGATACGCATGAGACATATTAAAAGCCAGAGACGCAGTAGTAAACAGTAATTTATTTAATGTGTTTGTGCTATTGGATGTCAGGACGGAGACAAATCAGTATGGTAAAGACAGGAAGGCGTGATTGAACAGGTGCTGAATGGACATAGCACATAAAACAAGAGGTCATATTTTGAGTCACTTCTTTCATTTTGTCTCAATGTTTACATAAAATCAGCCTTCACAAAAATGATTGACATTGTTCTATAAAAATGGATATCAATAGAACCTTCACTTTGTCTATTTTCATAATGAAAAACCGAAAAAAAAACATATTTTAATATAAGCCTTAATTGCCAAATATTGTAGTGGGACCAACTGCATAAATAAGAAAACAGAAACATTATTAATGAGTGTTGTTCACATTCACGACAACTGCTCAGCCCACGACAGCGAATTAATTTCATCAAATTTTATACGTCGGAGAAAGGAATTCAGTTATATTTTTTAGGATGCCTTGACGAAGCAGGGGGGGTAGTTTGAATTGATGACTGACAGTTATTGTGTGATGAACAATCTATACTCAGTACACCATAACGCTACACAGTCGTCTTCCTAAAGGAAATTTGGGTATTGGAGCATTATCAGAAACAATTGCAACCCGATTTTCCTTTCATGTACCACTTGATACAGTTTTATGACGATTTCATCTCGATAACTTGACTCAGCCGGACATTTTGAAAAGCTTTATTTTCCAGTCATACCGGAATTAACTATCTTAGAAGCTAGAGAAAACCCAATTTGTATATAAATTTTCATATGTAACTATGGAAATCCTGATGCGCTCACCGCTTTGTACCAAACTATATTTGGACTTGTCCGTCTCCAAATATTAGTGTTCCATACTTGGGCGAATAATACTAAGACAAATCTGTCAATCTTATGCTTCAGAGTTAATGGTTTCAGAGAGATCGGTGGCGTCAATTAGTGGCACACATTGATTTATATTCTTTGGTTATTAATCCAGTAATCCTAAACAAAACTAGCAGAGGCAAAGCGTTTCTGATACGAAAGTCGAATTAGTTATGGTTCATTCCGAGTCTGAGCCACTCCAAACTGTAGAAATTTGTGTTGTGGACCTCGTCCGATGACGGCTAATGATCTGCCATCTGACATTCACAGAAATATGTCTAGTGTCATATCTGTTATTCCTTTTAGATACCTATTAGTAGTAGTAATCTATTTTTAATTACGTTGTAGTAACGGCCATAAGATAGGGTCTAAATTGTTGTGAATATAATGCACTAAGATTAATAATACGTTTTGTGGTGGTTTATTTTAATAAAATTATTTAAAAATGAGAAAAAGGAAGTCTTAAAATATTCTCTATTCAATGTTTTATTTACTGAACGATGCAACGCACATAAAATAAATATGGCTACGGTTTTGTTATTCAGTTTCAGTTTTTAAAAGCTAGAAAACAATTTCTCCGTTTACAGAAATGCATTTGACGTTTATTTGAAATGCCAATAATTAACTAAGTAGTTAATATCATTAATTAGTTAATTATAACGGCTTTTCAAATTTACTTAATTTTCATTGTTTAAAATTTGAGAAATAAACATTTTACCTTGACTGTTATAGACATATTTCCCTTTTTTTTTTCCTTTTTATTCGGTATCGCCCCATGCAAGGCAATAAAGCCACTAAAACACAATGATTTACAGGCTTCGGAAGAATTACGAACAGAAACATTAATAAGAAGATGGAATGGAAAAGAGTAATCAGGAGGACAGTAGACAGTGATTGACATTGCATTTCAATTTTACAGATTAAATTTGGTTGAAAAGCGTGGAGCCGGAAGCGAGTTCCACAAACGAGAAGTGTGAGAAAATAAACTGTTAGCGTAGAACTTACGGTTACATCTAATTAGATAAACTGTAAATTGAGATCTCGACACCAGTTTAGTACCGCGCTTAAAGTAAATAAAATTCCAAGTACCATAACGAACAGTTCATCTGAACAATTACGATGAAAGTATTTATTGCAATGGTAAAGGGAGGTGATTTACGGCGGCGGGAAAGGGATTGAATCTGAGCCGCCAGACCAATAATATCTCTGTTCTTTGGATTTTATTAAGAAGCTTAAGGTAAATAGTAAGAACACTGGGCCATATGTGGCAGCAATATTTTAAGTATGGTTGAATAGTAGGCTTTTAGTAGATATTTATTGAACTGTTATGATGTTTTGGAGAAAGCGTTCATTAAGATGACAGTAAAAATTTAGATTTCTCAAGTAGAGAAGAGAACTTCACTCAGTAGAACTGAATTAAATCATCTTTAAAAGCTTTCTTACATGTTCACTGATATTGATCGTATATATCTTTTCTTATATTGGGTGTTTTGTCACTTGCTCCCAGATTTTAAGATTTGATTTAACATCTAGTAATCGGTATATTCCGTCTATGTTTCTACCTAGTTGTGAATGTCATACAGAAAGAAAGGAAATTTATGTACTTTAGGCCAACATATTAAAAGAAAAGCTCTCTTCAAGAAAAACTAAAATAGTAATTCCATTTCCTGCAATGATAACTAGGTTCCAATCTTGTGAAACTCTAATATACAGTAGCATATCGATCATTTCCTTTTGTCAATCGTGTTTCTCAATATCTTTCTGTCATTTTTAAAAATAAAAGTCATCGTATTACTCATAAATATTTTATTTCCTATCATTTGATCTTTTTTAATCTTTGGCAAAATTAATACAGATTCTTTTGACTCACTGAAAAAAAAATCTTTTATAACATCCTGACATAACGGCTGCTTTGAAGAACAACCGGGATAATTAGAGACATGGAAAAATTCGGTAAAATCTATAAAAGGAGCCCAGATAGACAACATAACAATCAGTAAAGGATTTAGAAATACAATTCTACATTCTAAAACAAAGATTGTGACAGGAAATATCTTTTGGGACATTAGAGAATAAAAGCATAAAATTACGGAAATTAGAAAAAAAATCTTAAAGAACCGTTGAGACGACAATTTGGAAAATAACAGACACTGATATAATTTACACTATTTACATTGTTTGGACCGTTGTCCTCATCTTTTGAATATTGACATATTCAAGAGGATTCGGCCCATTGGATAAAAACCTTGGTTGAAGTAATCAAGTGCATTGACCCAAAGAGTTGTGAGTTCAATACCTGACCACAGCAGAGGTGAAAAAAATAAAACTTGGAGAGATGAGTTACTAAAAGGAAATAACTGAACCTGAGATATCCGGAAGTGGAATGGCACGTGAAACTAGAGCAATCTACCCAGGAAGACGAAATAAAAAGGTTGGTTCGAAATTCTAATTACCTGAAGAAGACCGGGGCCTATAACGGCCGAAACGTCGTGAATATGATAACAAAGATAAAGTCTGAACAATGTAAATAGTTGCAATATCTCATCTCAGAAATATGAACAAATATTGATACAGATATAATCTGTAAAAAAATAAAAACAAATATAAAAATTTACAAGAGGTTAGAAACTCGAAATGGAACACACGGAGCGCTTTCAGCGTTGGGTGGGGGTTGATGAGCTATTCGGGCTGACCATTTCTACGTAAAAGTAAGTTCGAGTATTACTGGGTACCCTAAACTTGTTGACTAGGCAGGTAACCTAATTAAAGAATCTGGGTTAATGGAATGCCGAAGAAAGATAAATAGTGATAGTAAAGATAATAAAGCGTTCAAAGCAACAAAAGCAGGAAGTTGTGAAGAGCCATGATCACCTACCTAATGAGGTTGTGTTAATGGATAGAAGAGCAAGGAAGGATAGTAAAACGTCGAAAGATATTTAGAGCAAAGTTTTGGAGAGCCATGATCACCAACATCCTGACGGGCCAATAAAAGAAAAAGACATTATTCACTAAAAATGTATATCAAAATCATTTTTGCTTAAGATGAAATTGTTAAAATGGCTATAATCAAATGAATAAAAGGAATGAAAGAGAAAAATAAAAGTTTATTTAAAAAATTGAAAATAAAAATGAAGTTAAAGGAAACAGAATTTTTCTAAAGTTTCTAAATTTTGAATAAACGGATTGAAATGAAGCATAAAGAAGAAAAACAAACGAGAAAGAAAAAATATACAGGAAGAATGAGGGAGAATAGAAGGAATAAGAAAAACTAAAAGATGAAAATGAAAGAAGAAAAACAAAAGAAGGAAAGAACAAAGAAAGTAATTCTACAGATCGAATGAATAACGAAACGAAGAAAATGGTACCCTGTAAAGATGGCGGCAGAATGAACGCAAATATCAGACATCTAAGAGTGCGTGCCTCGAGACAATCCTTATTCTTGGTAGATATGACATAGTTTATCACGCAGAGACCTTACAGACTTATACCGGCGCCGCTCAATCAGAACTCACAATCTGATTGTATGTTACTGTCTAATGCAGGAGAAAATAGGCCGAGTAAAGTGGATGTAATTTCTTTTTAAGTTCTCTTTTTCATCATTTATTATTAAACACAAAGAAAGACAAAATTGAGACAAAGAAAAATAACAGGAAGCAAATAGAAAAGAAGTGGACTGAAAAGCAAAGAAAGGGAAAGAGACAAAAACGGAAACTGAAGATGCAATAATGGCCGGGGAAAATAGTAAGAAGGATATCAATTAAATAACGCATAAGGAAATTCAATAAAAATGAAATCGGAACGCAGGCAGACATCAGATACTTGAAGTCATGCTTCTGAAGCTTGATGTTATGTAGAGGTTTCTGCTGGCGAAAGAGAACAGAAAAATAGATATTGTCTTTCACAATCGAGACGGAAATAGTGATTACGGACAATTTTGAAAGACAAAACAAAACATAATAACTACGTCATGTCATGCGATATTAAAATTGGCACCAAAATGATGATATTCTTGACTTTATACAGTGTCTTCGGAAAGTTACCATTCACTTATATTTTTTATTCAAAGACATGTTTCAATATAGAATACAGGAGGTGAATATAAATGAAAATTATAAACAATGTAGAAAGTGACATCCGTTAGCATCAATACAGGTTCGAATCGTTCTTATTTTTTGTTTCTGAACACTGCAATCAGTTTTGTGTTTTGTAAGGTTTAATGGTTGTTTCACGGCCTTATGAACAGTCACTTCCAAGATCAACATCTTGCTGCTGCGACAACTTTTGTAATGATTTTCTTCCATTCTGTTGCGTACTATCAGAAATTTGCAACAGATTCTCCTCCGATAGCTTTGCTAGCCTTCCACAAAGTTTTTTTTTTCCACTGACCCTTTTTCTCCAAATTCATCAACATGAACTAGATTGCAATATGGAACAGTTGTATCTAAAAATTTATCAGAAAAAGCTATCGCATCAAACCTGTGTATCTACCAGCTTCTCGAAATACAAGTTCTTCAGTCGTTAAAACCATATTGGAGTGAAATCTGAAATATAAAAATTAACTTTCTGAACAGACTTTATTTATCGCTATACAAAATTTCATGGAGACCGGTAGTTTTATGACGGTAATTATGGCAAAATGAGATTATGATAGTTTTAGGGATTAAACACATGGTAAAAAGGTAAGTAGAAAAGGACTGAAATCGAATAATTGGTCTCTCATATGGTTGGAGTAAAGAGAGAAACAAAATATTTTTCAAATTTCTCCGTTATAGAAAGTGATGAGGTGTAACTTTTGAGTCAATAAGTTGTACAGACGAATTATAACATTTTTTTTAACTCAGCATTGTTGAGCAAAGGAGAGGACAGTAATATACAGTTAAATATTTGCTTTGATTTGTTTTAATTTTGTTTGTAAACCCATTTAAAAGCTTTCATTTGGATTTCAAGTAAGCATTTTCGTTCATTGTGTATTAGACGAGTTGTCATCAAATCCTCGGGAATACGTTACAATTTTCTCAGTATCTCTACTGATGATATACATATTTAAAAGCGTCTTAATAATAAGTCTGGTCGGTTCGATAAGGTCAAATTGGCACTGATCTAAAAAATGACCTACAACCTGGTTTTAAATGGGGTGATAAATGGCTTGTTAATTTTAACGCCTTCAAAACGATACGACTTTCTTATAATAGACTTTTCCTTCCATCAGCATGTCTAACCTCTAAAATACTGATCCATTGTACCTTTTCAGGCGAATGTTTTCTGTTGATGTGAAGTAGAAATATTTTATTAAAAAAATGCTAAGTCTGCTGATTCACTGCGTCGTGCTAAACAGTTTGTTTTTTCTCTCCAGAATCCATGCTACACATTTAAAAATCAGTTATTCATCCATGCATTGAACATTGCTGTCACATATGAACTGTGGCTTCTACGATGTATTTGGAGATTCTTGATAAAATCCAAAGAAAAATCTGCAATGTCATCGGTCCTGAAAATGATATCTCGGCTTCCGTCACTTTCCTATTGCTGTAAAGTTGCTTCTTTGTGATTTTTCTAGAAATATTTTCACGGCAATTGTTCTGAAGATCTTTCCTCTTGGGTTCATCGACTTTACCTTTTCAAGCGCATCATTTTACAATAAAAATTGCTAAATGTAACCTCTCGCGCTTCTCGCTTGTGAAATTCTCCTCCAGCGTCTTACTTTCCGATCAAATTCCAGCTTTTCTTTATTAATAACGAACTTTTCTTGTTTCATAATATTTTGTTTAGCTTTTGGAAGGCATCTTTTCTCTATTCCAATGCACTTTGGATTTTGGATTCATATACGGTCAGGGGAAACAAAGGGAGAATGGTCATAATAAGTACTGGGAAGTATTTTATTGTAAAGAACAGAATGAAATAATCAAAATGTAGCAAAAAAATGTCTCAGGATAACGAGTTAAAACTTGGTGACAAGACAACGGAAATTTAATACAATGCTAAAACTCATGGATTGTATACGAAAGAAAAACAAACAAACAGAATACTTTTAAAGAAGACGAAAGAAAAACCAACAATTTCTCATTAGGAAATTAGCAAATTAATGCGCAGCCATAACAACTATACCCAAAACACAATGAGGTTTATAGATTGTATGGCAAAGTAAAAGATAGAAATAATGAACCATGATTGCTGGAGTTTGGATTAATCCAATTATTAAATCACTAACCGATTATGCATAAGAGAAATATAATAATTAACTCAATCTTAGGCTCCAATAAAACTGTCAGACATCGAAAAGCGATGACATAATATTGAATAAAATACACGTTAATAGAGATGTATAAAGATTGAGCGAAGTCAAATGAGGAAGCCCATCTCTCAGATAAAAGAATAGTCAGGATATTAATAATAACTAGCACCGTGGCCTGGCGTTGCCCGTGCTTGATTCAAAAATTGTACGACTCATACAGCAATCGCTGTCACTTGACTTAAAATATTTTGCCCTTCCTTGCCTTTAAAGAAGTGCCCTTTGCTGTGCTGATGTTGCTACATGCCTTACTTCTTGCCTATCTCACACTGTGATTTTTTTCTAAGCTCTATACGAAACATTAAATCTGTTACGAAAAAAGAACTAAACAAAATGAACACAAAACGATCAGCTTTAAAAAAAGAACTCGTAACTGGAAAAACTGAATGAAAAAAGAATGTTAACAACAAATACTTTTTCACACCCAACCCAGTTCTGAGGAATCAGAATCAACGTTGAGTTTAAGCAAGCGAATGAGCCAATTGGAGTAAAGTGCCATGCAGATTTAAATTTTCCCACTTGTGCCGAATGCAGCTATCGATTTTTTGCATGCTAGCATGCTAGTTAACATTCGTGTCAGTCAGCTGTTGGCTCTCACGCTGGCCAATAGAATCTTCCTGTCTGTTTGTGGCAGCCAGCTATAGGCTTTCACTCTGGTCAGTAGGAAATGGCCGCAAACTACATGAAAACTGCCGTAGAAGCATGAAAAAATCGATTATTTCCACTAACGATGGGAGTTGGGAAATGCAAAGTCGGTCTTGGCCTTTCTGATAACTTGGAGCATGTGCATGTAAATTTTGGTGCAAATCCGTCGAAAATTGCGGCCGTGCATTCGTTACACACACACACACACACACACACATTCTGCCTTTTATAGATAGAGTTACTTCTACTTATAAATTATATTGAACCCATTGCTAGGTTAGCTGCTAAGAACGTCGGTACACTGTATTGTAGAAGACAATTTTTCTCTCCGGTATCTAATCTTACTTGTCAAGTCTACCATTAGTCCATGCTTAGAATATTGCTGACACTGTGGTCCTGTACCCTGCTATTTACCTTGAGCTCCTTGATAAGAGCCAAAGAAGAATCCGCAACATTATTAATCCTGACCTGGCATCTTGGCTTCAGTAACTTATCCCACCCCCGCCGCTTCTCTGTGACTTTTCTGTAAATATTTTTATGGTAATTACTCAGATGAGCTCCTTGGTGTCATACCCAGAGATTTTTAAAAAAATTTAAGCCCAGTACTAGACTGGCGTCGAGATCTTATCAATTAATAATTAAGCTAGCTAGGCGTAGCCGCAAGTTCTATGCTAATAGTTTGTTTTCTCACACTTCTCGCTTGTGGAACTCCCTTCCGGCTCCATGTTTTTCAACCAACTGCAAAAACATTAAATGCAATGTCAATCGCTATCTACTATCCGCCTGATTACTCTTTTCTCTTCCCGTTCATTATTCATTCTGCTGTTCCTAATTCTTCCAGACCAAGTGTGTCTTAGCGGTTTTAATGCCTTGCATGAGGTAATACAGATTTAAAAAAGTAACTTGGTATAGTGGAATGAGGATAAAAAGCCAGGATGTAAATGAAGCAATATAAAAGAATATCAAAGAAATAGCAAAATATATTAAACCCAAAATTAACTTTTAGAGATGTAATGCATTAGATGGAAAATTGAGCAATATCATAAGTGAATTCCATACAAATCTTCCTACACTGGAAAAGGGTGAATCTAAATTGGACGAATTAGAAAACTAATGATTATGAACAAATCTTTACACTCTAAAGATGACATCGACAGATTATAGGGGGTGGGGAAATGAAGGATAATGTGGTTTCATTAGCGTCAAAGAATATTTGTAGAATATACACAACAGATCATGGAAATTGCCTGTGACAGGAAGTGATAAAAAAAAAATGAGAAACGCGCGAAAAATAATGAACGAAATATAGAAAAACCTGTAAAAAGAATTACTTCACGTAGAATTTCATAGACTGACCCCCCACTTTTGCATAGAAACACTTCTGGTAATAGTTACTGAAAGGACATCTGAAAAGATAAGCCGGGTCCCATACCTTTGCAGTTCAGAAAAATGTATCGGCATCAATTATATCAAAAGAACATAGACGTGTCGCAGATACAGAAAAAGCGAATGCATTATGCTTGCTGAAAAAGAATACGTAAGCAAAGACGACAGGTTAGGAACAGTTCTATAATGGAAATAATGCAAACAATTTCATGTCGACCCTGTAAACAAAGGATATCAGCATGAATCAGATACTTTGAAAAGCAAGCTGACTGATCCATACAAGACAAAACGGATCTGATCAACGGAAACGATTTTTAGAAGAAAAGAATGTTGATAGAAACTAGAGACACGAATGGTCTACTCTATACATCGACCAAAGAAACTTGAAAGAGGCTAAAAGAAGAAAGATTTAAATGAATAGACTACAAGATATGATATCACAATTGTAGACAGAGGAATGTCTGAAGATGCTAAAAAGTTCATGAGATTTAGTGACATTGATAATGAAAGCAATGAAATATTGGAAAGTGGATCTAATAGCACAAGGAAGGAATTTAACCTCAAATGAAAAGAAGAAAATCTACAAAAACGCCATAACCTCGTAGCAATGCTAATGCCAAATTGTATTATGCCGGATTTTTAAGTCAATATTTCCACAATAAAACTAGTACAGAGCAACCAATGTTAGTAATATTTTCGGGATATATTTAGATTAATAAGATTAAGATAACATGTAAATTTCATCTTATAATCTGTTTTATTGGAAATATTTAAAATAACCTAAATGGCATTGAATGATCTTGCTATATAATAATAACCGAAACAAAAGGGAATAAAACAAGGCGTTTGGTTCTCTATGGTCCCCACTTGTCCTCAGAGATCGTAAAACGGTTTTCTTTACATACAATTTTGCCATTCTTTCATTGTAACCTAAAGAAGCCGGAGAGAGCAGAGAATTTCAACAAAACACGTCGTTTAGAGCTTTTATACTTTGTCTCAGCTTAAAATCATACTAAGCAACCTGAGGTTTTGTTCATAATGTTGTAAATTGATATCTATCTATCTATCTATCTATCTATCTATATATATATATATATATATATATATATATATATGGAATAAATCCTAACGAGCCAGGTAAACCTACCTAGGTTTCACCTAAACGGATCTTCAGGGTAAACTGTCTCTTTTAAAGAGTTTACCCTTATGATCCGTTTAGGTGAAACCAAGTTAGCTTTGCCTGGCTCGTTAGCATTTATTCTAATTTATCGCTCTACTTAGCGTATTGAGCCCTCTACGTTTTCGTTGTCTTTAGACTGGATTGGGTTTTTATCTTTGGACTAAGGTCTTAAGAGAATTGAGGATTTTTTTCGCCTTGTTCTGATGTTTTTAGTTCTTCCTTTTTTTTTACTTCCAATTTTTTCTTCGGTTACCAATTTTCCCTCAGTTGTCTACAAGTTGAGTCATCCAAGTTTTTCAAGCGAGTAATACTGTTAATATATATATATATATATATATATATATATATATATATATATATATATATAATGATGAAAAACGGAGACTTTAGAAACCCATAAATATTTTATTTCGAAAAGAACGATTCCTTGGTCTCGTCTCCTCAGACTAAACAGTTTCAACAACCGTTTAGTCTGATGACACGAGAATCGGTCTTGAGAAATAAAATATTACTATGGGTTTATAAAGTTTTCGTTTTCATCTTCATTATTCGTACATTGAGCTTTCTTTGAGAAATATCCATAAAATTATCAAATAATATTATATATATATATATATATATATATATATATATATATATATATATATATATATATATATATATATGACAGTGTAGCTATTCACATTTCATAGATATAGAAAGATTGTAATGATTCATTCAAATACATAACCTCAAAAAAGAAAAAAATATTGTTAATTATTTTAGTAATCGAAAGTGTGAAAATGTTGAACAGGTCACAGCAAAATGAGAAAAGAGAATTAAAACATTGTCAAGAACGAGGAGGGATTTAATAATGTTAGAAAAACAGATTTGAGAAAAATTAGATGTGCAAAAGAAAAGTGGATTGGCTAGCAGGAAAATATTTGAAGATGTGAATGTTACAATTTCAAACAAAGAGAAAAGATGTAGAATATGAGAAGCATTAGCTAAAGGGGTGAAACAATCAAAATACAACATTTAAATAAACATTACAAAGAGAAACGTGAGTTGGGTGAAGAAGTACTTGAAAACTTGATTTTCGTATAGTAATTTTGGTAGCGCTATATTGAATGATCTTGATAGCTGGACAGAAATTGAATTTTTATCAGGATAGTAGACCAATACTACTTAAAAACAGGGAGTTATGGAGTAATGTTTTGGAATTTATTACAAGTAGTAAAATTATTGCAAGTTGTAAGCGATTTAGTTTTTGATTCGTACAGCCAAGAAGCTTTAAGTAAAAGAGTATCTTGAAAGAAGACAAGGCTCCCTCACACTCTGAAATGATGACTATTGCCTACCTTACCAAAAAGGTGTCATAGACATTAACTTATTGAAATGTCGTCCAGCCTCTCCAGACATTAATCTAACTGAAACCATTTTGTAGATCATTGAAATAGATGCATATGAGAATGCATATATCCTATGTAATAGCAATCCTTCTATATGGCAATGAACACTAAACAATTTTTTAAAAGATAAAGACGAGTCTTGAGACAGCAGAGATGTGTTTCGATAGAAGGAAGCATAATCGGAACTTATGAGCAACGAAGAAGTTTCAATCAAAATGGAAACAAAAGGGATACTTGTATTTAGAATAAGAGGAAAGAAATGACGCGGAAAGAGAGCTTTGACAATTTGACACTTGCAGGACATACTGAAGGTACATGATGCAGGGGTAAAAACAGCGCGTAACCGACCTATTTTGTAAATGTACTCGGAATAGGTAGGGAGATAGTAAGTGTTGTAGCATACCTACGGATGATAATGGGTATGTCCTCATTCACATAAATAGAATAGTAAATACTGTATGTTGGTCTGCAGTCGGAGATTCGTCTCCAGCTCTGCTGGTCAAACTCTCTGCCTTCAGACAGAAAGAATCCCCAGACGAAGCTATGTCGAAGGGCAGAGTCTCGTCTCGAGAAACAGTTACTTGACCCCGTTTTATACGAGGTCTACGGGGAATTTTTGGCCGAGCCTACGGACTCGGACACCCCACATTAAATTCGGCTTTGTGCCACATCTGACCGCGTGGGGCGGTTGGTAGATATCCTGCAATTGGAAAGTCATTGTGGAATTCAATTGACTCACTTCTAGCAGTTGACTACTACTTTTACACGCCGCTGGTGAATCTTATATGTGTTGTTCTTGTCCTAAGTATTATTGTTCATTACCAACCTTTGTGTGATTATTCTATTCAGTAACCTTACCTAGGTTACAACAGTAAGATAGACATTTTCTAAGAGCTTCAAATGATAGTGTATTCGCGAAAGCTGTTATCACCCAAGTTCTGAGGGGACATGGCACATAAAAAAGAAATAATAATTACGACACATAAAAGAAGGAAAATATAAGAATGGAAAACAATATTTAATTAAATAAGATCTCAGGTAGTAATTAATGCAATTAATGTAAATGTCTAAGTACGAGGAATGTTTAAAAAAATAAATGAAAGACTTACAGAGGTTATAGAATATCAACAAATCCATATTAATATATGAAATTATAAAATAACTAATGTACTCCTGCTGTTAAAAATGACGGCAATTGTTAGAAAGTTTTAATAGTGAGGGCTACAATGAAATAAGAGGCTTGAAACAATGCATTGGCATTGAATAAATTGGAGATAAACAATTCACAACTAATATAGAGGCCCATGAACTAATCCATGAATTAATCTGTCCTCTTTATATTTTTTAGATTTCCAGTTGTATCTATAATTCATTGATTTCTCCATGTATTGTATAAATTGCTTTTTGTTCAATATCTTTTCATGTTCAGTCTAACAGTGAAATGGAAATATCTCACAGAAGAAAAAGCAACAGAACGACAAAAGACAGCGCTGACAAAACCCATTTCAAGACCAAGACAATGGCTTAACAAACAAAGGTATCTGAGTGCCTCACATAAAAGGCTTAAACAAATAAGACTGCAATCTAAGAACCGTAGGAATAAAGGAACTGATTAAGTAAACGGTTCATTTTTCTTGTGAACTAATTTTGTCTAAATATAAATAAATATTTTATTTGTATAGGTTATTAAAACGACTAAGGGAAGTAATCACTCATAAATCTAATTACTTAAGTTGTTTTACCTCCATTCCCACTACAGATTGGACAGTAAATATATATTGAATGCTGTATTAATCTAATATATTTTTTGTCGACAATGCCTTTTGGATTTATTTATAAATAAACATGCATGCCGCACTTTGTGTAATAAAATTTGACCCTCACCAAAATAATATCACTTATTAGTATATTGATAAGGACGTATAAGATGAAACTCACAAGATATGTTACTTATACATCTATATCTTGAAAGATTTACCAAGATGTCTTGGTTATTATCATTTTTTTGTGAAAATATTTACTTACAGGATAACGTCTGAGTATATATAATAAAGAAATGAAACCGATGTAACAGATGCACAGAGTTGCGCATAAAATTGAATGCTTTCATGTATGACATCAAAGTTTGTATCAAGAACAAAAAAGAACTGGAAACACTCCTTAAAAGGGTTACAATTTCTAACCAGAGTTTAAAAATGGGGTTTGGCATTGAGAAATATTCAATGATGTTCATACGCAAAGAATACAACTAGAACGCAAACAGCAGAAGGAATTGAATTACCAGGAAGTGTACAAGACGCTTGTCATAAACGATGTCTACAAATATCTGGAACAAGTACAACCAAGCAAGGTAGATGGGAGAAAATATCAGAAGAACAAGAAAAATATTAGAGATCAAACTCTATGATAAAAACTTAAAGAATTATATTCCTAGTTTCAATTTTGGGGTGCACGGGCCATTTTAAAACTGAACAAGAGAATAAATTAGAAAGCTGAACCACGAAGCAAGAAAACTGATGAGGTTGACTTTCATGCTGATATATAAGGCGCTATACCCGAGAGAGTTTGCAATGTAAGAAAAACCATTCACAACAGCAAAAACTGCCCTACAACTGGCAAAAGAATAAAGAATCACAAGAAGAAAAATTGTGAGCAACCACAATTATATAAATATGTCAGAAAACGACGGAATGGCAGATAAATTGACATGCACATGGCTACGAAGAGGACAGCTCTAGAGAGAAATTGAATAGCTTTGAATAACAAGCGAAATCAACACTACACAAAATCCA
Organism: Acanthosepion pharaonis; assembly: GCA_903632075.3. NCBI lineage: Eukaryota > Metazoa > Mollusca > Cephalopoda > Sepiida > Sepiidae > Acanthosepion > Acanthosepion pharaonis. The sequence continues at coordinate 209,884 of CAHIKZ030001366.1, read as the reverse complement.
ATTATAAAGATAAATAAATGATGTAGTTTCCTTTTGTCGTTTCTATAAATATTTTCATAGCAATTGTTTTAATGAGCTTTCCTCCTTTGGTATCTCGCCAGCATCAAGTGAAGCGTAGATCCCATCGTTTTACTGTTTAATTAGATTGATACAACCGTAAATTCTATTCTAATAATTTCTTTTTATGCATTTCTCGCCTGTAGAGCTTTTCTGACACCGAAATATCTTCAAAAATTTAAATGCAACGTCAATCGCAATCTACTGTCTCCTTGAAACCTGTCCTTTTATTGTCCTTTTTCCACACTAAAGTCTTCTCATTCCGTTTCCCTACCAGTAAACCATTGCGTCTTAGTGGCATTATTGCCTTGCCAGGTGTGAAATGATAAAAAAAGGCGTAGAAGAAGAAAAAAACTACCGGAGACGAAACATGTAAATAAAACCTTTTGTCACCAGGACTGGGTTTGTTTTTTTTCCCCCTTTTTTTTTCAGAGAATCATTCCGGAGAATTTTGAAAAATTCAAACACCATTACTATTAGTTTTCAATTTGCGTTTACGTTTTTCTCTGCCTCAATACCTTGGTGAGTAAAAGAATTTATTCCTCCCTTAGTGTTTTGAAATCTGAGTAAGGTATATAATGTTTGTTTTTAGCAAATCTCAGTTCTTGAAATGGAACTTGTGCCTTTAACATTAAGTTGTTTTTAAAGAATCTGTTGTATTTGTGTCTTGGGAGAAATGAGATAAAATCTGTGGAAGTTAAGTTTTGTAATACGAGAAAAAACGTAATATGCAACAGACAAAAAGGACAAAAAGGAGTAAAAAGTAATGTGATTAAAACTTATAAAGAACTGCCATTTTGAAAAAGGCATAAATATTGAATGATGTTTGCTGGCTTGAAATAACATACTGTCCAAAGTACAAATTCAACATTAGGAAGCATTCTTATAGACAATTAGGAACATTATTTTAACTGATAACAATACTTGGAACTTTTTAAACGTCATTTTAACTGATATCAATACTTGGAACTTTTTAAACGTCATAGAACTATTACTACTCTATCGATATTTCCATGGGAAATGTTCTGACGAACTCAATTCATTAGTTCCATCAGTTCAGACCTTCACAGTTAAGATTCTCCATGCTACGTACTCGCTTTGCATTCTATCTGTAAGAAGTTTCATTTAGACAACTTCTTTCTAAGAACGTCTGCTTTGTGAAAAAGACCCATGAGATTATCTATAAGATAATTTTCTTTCCATGGTAACTGGATTGCCATTGAAGGTACATTGATTGAACAGTAAAAATTCTTCCGGTTTGCTTTTACACGGAGGGGTTCGGGGTGGAGCCTCGTGCAAGGTGATCTCAATTATTGCCTGTCATCTCAATTACCTACTATTATTTTGATATAACACGAGTCCCATAAATAATCAGAAGTGGTGTATCTTAAGCAAGATAGCCTGACGGAGTACAATCCTCTCCTAGATCGGAGTCCACCCAAAGCTATAGAACTCAGTGTACGTTGCTATTTACACATAGTTGGGGGTAGAGGAGAAGAGATGGATTCTTGCCTTTCCCAAAGCGTGTAAATGAATGTAATGAACTCAATACAGGGTTCGAACTCGACTCTTCGATTCCGCAATCCAAGCCGTAATCCATTACTCCACCGTGCCTCCATTATATATAGATTTACAGATTTCTCTATAATATCTTTCTAATATAGATTTCTAGGTCGGCTAACATTAAGTTCATTCTATAAAAGAGATGATACTTAAACACGTATACCCACTAAAATATCGTTATTAATAATAATAACATATATATATATATATATATATATATATATATATATATATATTTATATATATATATATATATATATATATATATATATATATATATATATATATTTTTATAATTTATATATTTATAATTTTCATTTTGCGGACATTCAGGCCGGTAAATGTTATTTAATACTGTTTATTAGAAAAAGAGCATTTACTTAAATATTTGTATCTATAAAAAGAATGTTAAACATAAAAATGTCTTAAAATAATTGTCGGACTTTGTCCAATTCATAATATATATATATAGTTCTAAGGTATGCTATATTTGTCAGTTGAAGTGCTCAATGTAGAGCGTATATATAAAAATAAAAGTGGACATTGATGTCAGCGCCTATCGTCTGTTTTATGCTTGAAAGCAGTTTTCAGTCTATGTTCTGGTTTGAAGATTACGTTTAAGCATGAGACAGACTGTCGCGTATCTTTATATATATATATATATATATATATATATATATATATATATATATAATTTTGTCTACATAACAAAAATATTCTTATCATGATGTCTGTTCTGATCAATACACATACACACACACACA